>CM068587.1:48382495-48982495 GCA_035048485.1 Pteria penguin
ATCATCTACTACTTCTGAAAAAAAAAAAAAATCATTGAAGAAGTGTTTTCTTAAGATAATTTTGATGACAGTCTTACAAGAAATAACAAGAAAACGAAACATCTTCCATATACTTAAATCTGATATCAGTTAACTTTATCTACTTTTATTACTTCTCTGGTGATGAAAAATGTATTCATATGAACCTCCTCATATTGTTGATTGTCGATTTTTATTTTCTCTTTCATTCCTTTTATTTTCAGTACCAACAATTAGAGAGTCTTGTTCAACTACATGCACAGGTGAGCCTTATAACTTTCTTCTTATTATCACAAATTGTCTTATTTTGCGATTGGATTATACATATGTATTACATTATATATGAAATTTATCTCGTCTAAATCATTGATGCAATACATGCTGTTTTTTTTTATATTGATATAGGAACTAACAAATTTGGATACCAGCCAGGAACAACATACGAATTTGACTATGATGTGGACACAACAACTCTCCTACAAGGTGCATCTGAGGGCCTATCAGGACTGAAGATGTCAGCCAAGGTCCAGCTGGAAGTTCTCTCAAAATGTGATTTGGTTTTGAAGGTAAAATCATTTTCCATATAATCCAACACAGTGAACATAATTAAGATACCTGTAAAGATATTGTATTAACATAGTCTTCAATCGCTTACATGAGATTATTTTATTAATATTCAGTACTTTATTATTCATACTATTTTGAATCACATACTTTCTCATTCAGGTGGACAGTGTATCACTCCACGAACGAGACCCAAATTCTCCCAAAAACTTCCTGATCTCTGCAGTCACAAGTGAATTCAGACAAGCAATTGAAGAACATCCATTGCGATTTTCCTTTCAAGATGGCCGCGTAGACTCTCTTTGCCCATCTGACAGTGAGAGATCTTGGGTGCTAAATATCAAGAAAGGTATCCTTTCTATGGTGCAAAACACAATGGATGATTTGACTACTGACCAAAACGTGAAGGAGGTAATAAAACCTTGAAAATGGTACATGATTCCATTCTGATAATATTTGAGCAGTAGATAATTAAACTGTAGCTGATATATTGCTATATTGTGTATGTAATATTTAAATGGTTTTTAATACAACTTTATTGCATTATTCGATTATTTTGTTAAGACCGATGTTGCTGGCACATGCGATGCTGATTACACTGTTGAGAAGAATGGATGGTACAGCGTAACAGTGAAAAAGAGCAAAAATCTGTTAGGATGCACTGAGCGTCATTCATTGAAAAGTGCTCTCCAGGGAACACCATATAGCGTGCCATCCGTAAGTCATTACTGCATAGACACCATTCAAATATAAAATATACTTTTAAATGAAACATTTTAATGAACAATGTGTTGTACATGAAATATAAAAGTAGTTTTTATCTTCAGGAGATTCAATCGTTACCAATAATGAAAAGCTCTCATGATTGTCAACAAGAGATTAGTAAAGCTGGAATACTGAAGAGCTCAACATGTGCTGAAAGCCACATATTTAGACCATTTAGTCGCGAATCGAGTGGTGCAGTGACAAATAGCAAACAGACCTTAACATACGTCAGTGAACGCAGTGGTGTTTCCAATCCAAGTATGTCCTTCTTCAGTATAGATTCATTACATACATAATAATCAAGATAATGTTATACTAAGTAAATTGACTCTGTGTTTTTCTATTAATGTATACTGCATTGCTTTTTTAATTATATGTCTGGCTTTGTAGGGACTGTAAACAGGAAAACCAGCATGACATATGAGCACACAGATGATGCTACGAAAACATTGACGACAAGAAAACAGGTGGAAGAGAAACTCGTCGAAATATGTTCTTCTACGAAGGAAGATGTTCGCCCTGAAACTCCTCGCCTTTTCGCCGACCTTGTTACATTGTTAAAAACAGTTGATGCTTCTACACTAGAAACACTTTATGAAACTGTAAAGAGAGGGTCTCTTTGTTCCGACAACAACAGCAAAGTCAGGTAAATACATAGACGAAAGAAAAGAAGATAACTGACTCAGCTATACGTAAAAGTAGCTACGAATGCAAAGCAAATAAAATAATGATATGGTATCGCAAAATATTCATGTGTTATGTAGTTTCAGTGCTGACTTAGAATAGTCAACTAAAGCGATACTCGTCACTTAATTGGTGTAGTTAACCAGTTTACGAGTCAACTTTTCCATTCACTACAAAAGCAATAGGATGAAAAACATATAATATAGCGAGACACAATAAAACGTCATGATTTTACACACAATGAGACTGTAAATATTATTGCTATGTTTTGAAAATGTTTAATAATATGACCATTGCATTACAGTAAATTCTTTACTGACGCAATTCCAATGATTGAAACAAGTTCGTCATTACGCATGCTCGTAAAATTGATCAATGATAACGAAATCACTGGAACAGAAGCAGATATGTGGCTTACGACTCTAAGCTTTATTCAACGACCAACAAAAGACATGTTGAACGAAATCAAGGTAAGAGAGCAGTATTGAAAAATAAAATAAAAGACATGGCTGTAAATAAATTAAGCTGCTATTCAAGCAAGTTTTTCCTAAATTTTTACTAAACACGCAAAAGTAATGATACTATTTTCTATCTTTTCAATAGCCAATCGTCACAAAGAATGGGAATTCTATGCTCGCAGTGAGTTCACTCCTGAATAATTACTGCAAAACAACTTCATGCGACATGGACTTTGATGTCAAAGAAATTGTGTCAACAATGGAAAATAAAATTGGATATGGATGCTACGTTGATGATAACAATATCGAAACTGTAAGTTATACTTTACTAAAAAATTACTTATTGTTGTAAAAAGTTATTAACTAGGTACATAGTACATGTACAGGAGAATATCACTACACACAACCGTTTTGTTTCAATTTATAGGTAGTAATAACTCTACGTGCACTTGGTAACGCTGGTTACATTTCATCTGCACTTCCAACCATCACAACCTGTCTGAATAGAAAGGAAAACCCCATGGAGGTTAGAGTAGCTGCTGCTGAGGCATTTCGAAGAGCTTCCTGTGACATCGATGTAAGACCAATATCAAAATATATATTGTACCATCTGTTCCTTACTTTAACAGAAATGACGATAATTAAAATCACATTTATGTACAGTTAAAAGAGAAAACAGAAGACATCTGACTAAGCTGTATGACACAAATCACCAAGGACATGCACCTAAATAAACAATTACAGTTAATTCATTTAAATTTGTTTTACAGAGAAGCGAGATTAGCCGAATTTTTCAGGACCAGAAAATAGATTCTGAACTGAGGATTGTAGCATACCTATCCCTTATGGAATGTCCATCGGACTCTGTTATAACGACAGTTAAGACCGCACTGGAATCAGAAGAGGTGAACCAGGTCGGATCATTTGTTTGGTCACATCTCACAAACCTCATGGAAACATCTAATCCACTGAAACAAGATATACGATCTATTCTTGAAGACGAAACTCTGAAAAAAGAATTCAATATGGACAATAGGAAATTTTCCAGAAACTACGAATGGTCTCTTTTCTTGGAGAAACTGAACACAGGCGCATCAGTAGAAAGCAACATGATTTGGTCCTCTAATTCCTTTATTCCAAGGTCCGTGATGGCGAACCTTACGTTGGATCTTTTCGGACAGTCCATCAATCTATTTGAAGTTGGAGGCAGAATTGAAGGATTGGAATACTTCCTCGAAACATATTTCGGACCAAATGGTTACTTTGCAGAAAAGGCTGTCAACGAAGCCACCAAACAAGTTGTAAAAGGCATCGATACCAAGAAAATGAACAACATTGACAACCAGGTCTGAATGGAAATTAGTTTTCAGTTTTCTGCATATATTTCCTATATTTTATTAAAATACACACATTGAAGTTTAAAATCATTTCAATAATACTTACTTAGAATTTGTCAATATATATGATTTCAGTTTACATCAGAAATGGATAAACTCAAAGGGGCCCTCTACTTAAGAATGTTTGGAAATGATATCAGATACAGCAGCTTCCGTGGTTCCAAAGACATCCTTGGCGGAAACGGTTTCAATATCTTGGAGCTACTCATTAGTCTGTCCAAAAATCATGATTATAGCTTTACACAGAACTTGATGTTTTTGAACAGTGGTCTGACTATTCCAACATCTGCTGGTTTCCCTGTGAATCTGAAAGTCAATGGAACATCAACAATGGATTTCAAAGCCTCCGGAAAGGTCGACCTCCGTAAGCTAGGAACCAGTCCAAGAAGTTTAGTAGTGACTGGACTTATTCGTCCAAGGTACATGATTTCAAAAGTTATTTCTATCAGTATGATAGTAAGATAAACACAAATGTTGTACATTAAGGCATTCACAAAAATATTAAAACAATGATATATCAAAATGTTTCAGTGCTGCAGTAGAAATTTCAAGCATGATGAGTGTAGATGCTTTCGTCACAAAGAGTGGAATGAAAATGGTATCAACCCTTCACACTAGTACTCAACTTAAAGGAGCAATTTCATTGAAAGACGGCCAAGTGTTTAGTGCCGAATGGGAACCAAGTGACAAGACAGAAATTCTCAACGTGAAGTAAGCATTAAAACTCAATGTTGAAACACATAACCTATTGATACAATTGTTACTTTTCTTGTTATTTTTAGATTTATGTCCACTGTGGTACATTGTTGTCAGTGCCATAGTCATGTGACACCAGTTACTTTCGTATTTTACATTATAAGCAGAATGCACCATTTGATATGAAATTCCTTCTTTCTTAAGATCTTCCTTTTTCACCGTTCACCGTGAAACAGAAAAAGAACAGAAAATGATTACAGCCAACAGACAAAAGAAAGAAATGTGTACCGGTAACAGAATGGCAAAGATTACTGGTTTAGAACTGTGTGGTGAATTACAGTTTCCAAATGCATCTCTGAAGGCAGATGCTCCATATTTCCCATTTACTGGACCAGTTTCACTTGATCTTGCTCTTTTCAAACGTGACAGCCACAAGTCATATAAGATGCAAACTAACCTCATCAATGTGAGTATTTGATTGTTTCTTTGGATTGTTGATAAATAAAAATTCTTCGCTGATTTATAATAAATGGATTTAGGGCTGCGGTCATATCTTACCAACTTGAGTCTATTTCTTGAGTCATTATATCATTCTTTTTGCCTCACGAGACATAAAAGGTTTTGATAGAAGGATTGTCTGATAGAATACCATCAAATTGGTGATGTATTATGTTTCATCTAATTTCAAAATATATTTTTTTAAGGAGAATAAGTACTTATTTAAATTCATTGCATTATAAATGTTTTTGCAGAACCGAAAAGAAATGAACATGAAAGTTTATTTCAACACACCTGGATCTAAAGTGGACAGACAATTATCAGCCAGTATGGTACTGAAGAAAGCTGAAAAGACCCTGAAGATGAATATGATCTCACCATGGAAAAAAGCAAGTTATGAGGGTAAGAAGGAATATGGATTACGTTGGAAATTTTTCATAATGTTCCATTATTAATTTGGCAATCATACGAGAATGAAAAAAATGTAAACAAATTGTTGTCTTTTTTGATAACAGGAGAAATTGTATCAACAAAAGATATGAAGAAAGTTGGTGGTGTTTTGACTATTGACGGAAGCAACACTTATCAAGCCAACGCCCAGCTCTCAAGGTCAAGAAAGGGTAACTCCTTCATATACAGTCCCCTTGTGGAAATAATTGTTCCCAAGATGAAAGCAATCATACTAAAAGGAGAGGTTGAATACCGCCCTTCACAACTCTTGGACAGCGAACTTACACTCACAGGAATCTCAAAAACACCTATTGTAACTAAAGGTACGTCAATGTTATATAATGACTTTGTATACAGAAAATTTCTGAAATGAAACTTTTTTCTTTAATAACAATGAAAGATGTCATAAACTCTTCAAAGTAATACGTGTATGAAAAAAAAAAGTTTAAGTAGTATATAAAATAAAAATATTATTACAGCTTTGTATGACGGTAAAATTGATTATTATATACTGCATTAGTAAATACCATCGGTGTACAATGAAATACGTAAAACTAATTTAATTATTTTCAGTATCATTCATGAACAAGAAAGTAATTGTTTCCGCGAAAGCTTCTATCAGTTTCGAAAAGAAGAAGGAGTATGCATTTGAGACTAGCCTTCAGACATATCAAACCAAAAAGTCAATCCGACATAGACCATTCCTATCGATAAGAAGTCCAACAAGAACTTATGTTGCCTTTGGTGGTTCAGCTGAGGTTAAATATGGCAAAGCACTAGTACTTGATTTTACCATGGATCAAATTACAAGTAAACCAATGAAAGTTTTAGGTACGACACTTTTATAAACTAGTGATAAAATTAACCAAGTAAACTAAATGAAATCCCTTATAATAAAACCTTGATCATGAAGAATTTGCGATTCCATATTAGAGTTTATTATCTTTTAGTGCGATTAAGGGATGAAACATCAAAGAAAAACCAAAAGTACAGAGCAAAGATTGATATTCGCACACCACTTCTAACAACCAAAATCGGATCTAACTTTGTTAAAAGAGGATCGAAAGCCGTGATATTCCGTTCCACAGCCAATTACGTTATTCCTCGTGTCGCCAGGGATACAGTCAAACTGAATGCCAAAATGAATTTTGCAAGTACAAGGAGCATGAAAGCTGTAAAAGGAAACTTGTAAGTAATAACGACTTTTTCGTTTGATAAACCGAATCCGAATTCATCGAAATGCAGTATGATTCTATTAGCATTTTATTTTTAGATTCAGATATTCATGCTTGGATACTGAATTTAACGTTAAATTAAGAATAACTGACGATGTTTTTATCACAGGGATGTTGCTTTCAAAAAGGCTACTCATCTTAATGGCAGAACCGTTTTTAACTTACAACACAATAAGAAACATTCTGAAGGAGAATTTGACATGAGATACGGCGACAAGAAAGATGCCAGCAAACGAGTGTATCTACAGACCATAATGAATCATATCCGAATTTCTAAATTAAAGAAAATTCAGTATGATATCAACAGCAAGGCACTTATCCCTGCTTTGGTAAGTTGGGTCTTGTTTTTTGGATGCCGTTGATCAGTTATTCAGATTACATTATCCCATCTTTATCTTGTTACGTGCTTTTTAAAATATTTTGAAATAAGATATTGAAACGCCTTTATATTCTCTAGGGTATTGATTTGCAAGTGAAGGGAGAACACTCACAATCTCCAAACACAGTAGACTCCAAACTGGCATTATCGACAGGAAAGAAATCTTCATATGAGGGCTCAATCAGTCTGAAAGACAAATCAAAGAAAACAAAAACCTACATTGGTGTTGCAAAGGTATCATATCCTGGAAACGATATGGAAATCAAAAGCGAACTTACACAACCAAATGCCAGAAAGTATATTAATAAATTGTCAGCCACCTTGGGAAAAGGCAATTCATTCGCTTCAGAGACTATTTACCGTAACGTCGATACAGATGAACACGAAGTCTCCACAACAATTTCTCTTCCCAACACCAAACCATTTACCTTATCTGGGAAATGCAAGCTCGATTCCAAAAACCTCCAAGCTGCTGCCCAACTTAAGAGCGGAAATGATGTTTATGCCTTCTCATCTTCTTCTAAATATAGACCTGGTGCAATCCTTGATATCTCCACTGACATCAGATATCCATCAAGACGAATCACTGCCGAAATTGGTATCAAAAACAAAAAGCCACTGTATTCAAGCCGACTTGATGTGAAATGGGATGCAGATAAAGATGCTTCTAAAAGATACCAACTGAGGGCAGATATAAAGTATGAAAATATAGACAATATTGCAGTAGAACTAGGAAAATCTTGTCCAGAGGGAAAATATGAACTCAACTTCAAGCACAATGGTGGAAGTCAATATGTGTCTCATGCCGACTTGAAATGGGGTAATAATAAGAAGATTTCGATTGATAGTGCTTTCAAGAACAAGAAAGGGGCATTAACAGGATCGTTGAAATTGAAATCTCCATTCCAGAAAATCAGATCAGTTTCCATTGAGATGGAACACAGCGATAAAGACACCGACTCAACTTCCACACTTAAAGTAGATTGGGCACCTATGGAACAGATTTCTTCTACGTTAACATTGAAAAAACCTATGCTTTGGAGTAATCTAGAGGGCAATCTCGCAATCAAAACACCATTTACTGGTTTTGAAAAAACATCACTAGATCTTAAACACAGCCTGACAAACAAACTTCAGTCATCATTGGGTATGTCATGGAATCGCGATAACGCCCAGTTAAATATTCTAGCAGAAAGCAAGGGACAAAAGACCAATGACCTCCTTGGCAGATTCAGTCTTCAGTCAACATTCACTGGTGTGAGATCTCTTTCCTTAGCTGCAAAACACAGTGACAACGGCAACAAGTTTGATAACACTGTTACGTTTGAGGTGAATGGACAGTCATACAGCTATGAAGGAGAAACAACACACTATAGGTCAGGATGGCAGATACAGAATAGTGGACGTGTTATGTTGATTTCTCCAACAAGAAGGTATGAAACTACATGGTCACATAGAAATGCAGGATCCGATTTGCGTTCATCATTGAAATCTAATTTTAATGGACAAGTTGTTGAATTGACCCTCAACTCCAAAGAAAACATGGCATTTGAGAGTGGATCAATGTCTCTCAATATTGGAATAAAAACTCCATCTGACCTTCTTAAAGACGCTGATTTCAGCTTGACTCATGAACACAGAAGAGGATTCATTGATACAAATATTCAATTCAATAAAGAGAAACGACCGATTATGTCATTATCTAATAATTACATCAGACGAAGTGGGCAAGTTACATCAGCTTTTGATACCAATATGTTGGGAGAGAGAAAAACACTGAAAACCTCTGCAAACTATGCCTCATATCCATTGACGGGAAATGTGGAACTGTCTTTCAACGGCAAATCAGCTGCAAGCATGGATGGAAAACTGAATTTCGTTTCAGACCTGATAGACGGAAGTCTCAATATGAAATCTGGAATCAGGTATCTTTCTGATATTAAGCTTACCATTAATCAAAACAAAGAACGAAACAGTTTAGTAACACGTGGAATGCTTCAGTATGAAAATGGAAAATCCATAACTCTAGAAAGTCAATACCAATGGAACAGAAAGAAGAGTTCATCCCTTATTGTGACAACTCCCTTTGAATCTTTCAAAAGACTAACAGTGGGAGCCGAATTAACAGGAAATTTAGAATCGTTCCATTCCTCTGCACATTTCCAACTGCAACCAACAATTGGCCCCTTCTCATCAACTGCTCAATGGAGTACTTTTGGGGGTGTTTTGGCTAACTTCCGTATCGAAACACCGTTTAAGCAAATTCCTGGTCTTAAGATATCTTTGAAAAGCGACATGGACAAAGAGAACAGAAATTCTGACTTGACAGTTGAAATATTCCCAGCCAAATATGTCAAAATTGAAACTTCAATAAGACCAAAGATAGACGATCTAGAGGGCATTATCAGTATCAAAACTCATTCTGACAATGTACCCTTCGTGGGAGCAGTTGTTCGTCATGCCGGAAATATGAAAGCCTTTGTGAGCCATGGTGAAATAGAATACGCTGTCGGAAAAAAACTTGAAGCTGATGTATCTCTGACCAACAACAGAAAGGTAGAAGGAACTGTAGTTCTCAAATCTCCATTTTCTGAGGATATGTCCGCAGTAATCAATCATGAGGGGGTTACATCCGACTTCAGATCTTCTGGATTTATTCAGTATGGCAAGGTCAAGAAGCTAGACATTAAAGCAGCATTCAAAAATGGCATTTCTACTGAGGGAAATATTCGAGTCAAGACACCCCTTACAGATCCTCTATCTTCTGCTTTTAACTTTAAGAATGAACAAGGAGAGATGATGACACATGCGGAAGCACAATACGGAAGCAAAAAATATGAGGTTGATTTCAAATACAATAATAAGAAAAAAATCGAAAGCTCTCTGACCATCAAATCACCACATCATAATGATATTTCAGTCAACGTACATCATTCTGGTGATCTCAAGTCTTTCCGATCCCATGCAGATGGACAATATGGTAGTAAAAAGTATGAAGGTGATTTATCGTATTCCAACAATGATGATTTCATCAGTTCTCTGGTTCTAAAATCACCACAGTTTAGCGATGTCTCACTGATGATCACACATAATGGTGGACTAAGTAACTTTGCTTCACATGCCGAGGTCAAATATGGACGGGAAGACAAGTATGCCACAGATATCAATTTTAAAAATGGAAATAAAATTGCAGGTTCATTCAGCGTGAAAGTACCCAAACAGAAAGATATTACAGCTTCATTTTCACATGAAGGGTCACTCAAAAAATTCAAAACCAGTGGAAATATTCAACTGACACCAAAAGTTAAGATGAATGTTGACATGTCTTTCTCACGAGGTAAAAGAACAGTTGGTGTGTTTTCCTTGAAATCGCCTAGCATGTCAAATATCGACGCCCAACTCAAACATTCCGGAGATCTCAAGGACATGAGCAGTCTTTTCAACCTGAAGATGGACAAAAAGAAAATTGTAGATTTAAGTGTTGGACTTACAAGTAAGAAGAGAATCATCGGTACCATGAAAATCATCACGACATTAATGGATGATGTTTCCATGAAATTTGTGCATAAAGGAAGACGTACAAACTTCAAACTTCAAACTGATATGTCGCTTGGAAAAGAGAAATATGCTGCTGATGTTGCATTCAAATGTAAACCAAACATTAAAGTCACCGTCACTGCTGCAACACCCATCAAAGGGCTTCGTAAACTGAAGGCCGACTTTGCACACAGCGGAACCATAAAAAGTTTCAAGTCTCAAGCATCATTTGGTTCCGGAAAGGAAAAATACACCGGGAACCTCAAGTTTACAATGAAACCAAACCTCATTACAGATATATCAATTGAGACTCCAGTTAAAGGCCTAAAGAAAATCGGTGCTCTCATCACTCACGAGGGTTCTTTGAGTAACTTTAAATGTCACGGAGAAATTACTAAAGGCAAATCAAAAGAATTTAATGCTGATATCACCTTTACCGCTGCACCAGCATTATCAACATTTGTATCCATACAAACACCATTTAAACGATATGAAAACACTGAACTGTCTTTATCTCATCAAGGTAGCGTCAGAAATTTCCAAAGCAAAATGAAGTTGGTTGGTCTCAAAGGAAAAACTATTGCACTCGTAGCAAAGGCAGATATTGAAAGGGACTTTTCAACAGCTGTAAGTATTCAAACACCATTCAGAGGATTTGAAATAATTAGCGGAGCAGCATCCCATACTGGTACGTGGAGAGATTTTGTGACAAGAGCCGAATTAGACAATGGATCCCCAGCAAAATATACGGGAGAAGTGAGCTTCAGCATGAAAGACAAAATATCTGGAGAAATACAAATAAAAACCCCTCTTCCAGGAAAAGAAGTAATGCGAGCTGCCTTCTCTCAAGAGGGAACATTAAATAATTTCATATCGCACGCTGAAATTCAATGCGTTAAAAGTAAAACCGAAGCCGATGTAACTTTCAGTTCCATAGGAAATATTGAGGGAAATGTGATGGTAAACAGTCCATATTTCAAGCCCATAAAGGCCGTCATATCTGCAAAATCCTCACCTTATAACGCAAAACTCGCTGCCACATACGGAAAGAAACAGCTGATAAATGGACAATTCAAACTTAACACTAACAAGAATATTAAAGGATCCGTTAGCATCAAGACCTGGTTTGCACCAGAAGCGAAAGCAACATTGTCTCAAGAAGGAAATATCAAAAATTTCCGTACACAATGTGAACTGTCTTATGGAAATCACAAATTCCAATCTGATACATCATTTGATGCTCGCAAAGATATCACAGCCTCCACTACTTTACTTATTCCATCCATTGGTATAGATACCTCATCTGCCACTCTTTCGTTTTCGGGAGACTTGACAAATCTTCGAGCTCGAGCTGACTGTTCAGTAAATAGGAAAACAGAGGGTGAAATTGATGTTACTTTCAATTCAAAGGGACCTGTTACAGGTGCAGTTGCTATTCGAACACCGTTTACAGCAGCCAGAGAATTCACTCTGTCTTTTAAACACAACGGAAAAGTGACTGACTTCACCTCACAGGCTGAATATTCTATGAATGGTGAAAAAGGAGATGCTGAGATCGTATTTGATATTGATGGTGACATTAACATGCAGGGTAGTATCAAACATCCAATGATTCAGCCAATATCGTTTGAAATTACTCACAGTGGAAACAAAAATCAGTTCAAATCACATGCTCAAGTGATCTATAAAGGCAAAAAACAAGTGGTTTCTGATATATTTTTCAGCAGTTCTCCGTCTTTGGAATTTTCGGCGAAGCTGAACGCAAATTGCCCAGCAGTACAAAGTGCTGAAGCAAACCTTTCTCACAAGGGAACATCAAGAAACTTCCGCTCCCAATCAGTATTCATCCTGAATGGAGACAAAACAAGCGCAAAACTCACATATGACTCTAGAAACGGAATTGAAGGCAAACTTGTCCTGAAAACACCGATGTCGAGAGATTTTATCGCTTCATTCAACCACAATGGTGATCGTCAAAAATTTAAATCTGAAGGCAGCCTCGAATATAGCGGCAAACGTCAATATCACGTGGAATCAACGCTTAATACTTTGAGAGACATAAATGGGAAAATAACATTACAAACACCACGAGATACGTATTCAACGGGTTTAAACCACGAAGGAAATCTAGATGCCTTCAAATCATTTTCACACATCGAATACGGATCCGGTAGGCGAATTCAAATTTCTGCCAATCTTAATAGAATTCCTATTCTGACAGGACAAGTTACACTAAAAGCTCCTTTTATGGCTGATGTTATCGTAGGTTTCTCTCATGAAGGTACCCTTAAAGCATTCCAGTCATCTGGATTTATGAAATACGACGATAAAGAACAGGTCGGTGCAAACATTGAATCAAAATTGTCCAAAACTGAGGGATATTCTGGAAAAGTTGTTCTTCGAAAATTAGGCTGGAATAAGATTGAGTTGTTGGCTACGCATCATCTTACTTCTGGACTATTTACAAATCAAATAGCATGTGTTTACGGAAACAAGAAAATTGAATCTGATATTCAGGCCTCATTTAAATCACCATTCAAGGGCAGCGTGAGAGTTAAAACTCCATTTGACGGATTTGAAACATCGCATGCGTCTTTTACATCAACAGTCTCATCGTCAGGATTCCAATCCAACTTCGACGGCTCTCTTATTGGACGCAACGTACAGGCTGATATGTCAATAGATACCATTATGCCAATGCGAGGTTCGGTCATCCTCACAACAAATATACCCGGAATAGAAGAAGTGAGAGCATCGTTCAGTCACGATAAATCTAGGTACTCACTCGTTTCTCATGGCGAAGCAACACTTCAGCAGAAGACCGTAAGTGTAGATGTTCGTTATGACACGCGCAATGCCATCGAAGGATCTGTTGTTGTCAAAACACCTTTCAAAAGATTTGAGAGTCAGTCTATCAGCATTCGACATACTGATGATTTCAGCCAAGCGGAGGCAAATTATGATGGGAAGAAAGCTACAGTAGAATTTGAAAGAAGTAGAAACGGCATGAAATTATCATCGACATCACCATTCATAGGATTTGAAAAACAATATCTCACTTACAACAATGATAGACAGTTACACCGCATAGAGGGAAATTTCCGTGGTAGAACGATAGAAATCGAAATGTCAGCTGAGCCTACGAAGATGTTCATAAAAGCAAAGACCCCATTTAAAGGCTTTGAAGAACAACAAGCTGCATATAACTATGACGGAATAAATAGACATGTAGAGGGAACATTCCGGGGGGAACGCATTGAAGCTGATCTGTCAATTGAGCCTTCAAAAATTATTCTACAAACAAACACTCCATTCAAAGGATATGAGAATATGCATATCATATACACATTTGATGGAACAAAAAGACATTTAGAAGGATTATTCCAGGGCAAGAAAATAGAATTAGATGCAGTGGTTAAACCGGAAAAGATTGAAATTGTCGCAAAAACACCGTTTGAGGGTTACGAAATACAGCACCTTGCCTATACCAACGACAGATCAACATACCACATCGAAGGAGAATTCCAAGGTCAAAAAGTAGAGGGAGATTTACTGCTGACACTTTCACAGAAGGAACTGGTACTTAAAACTCCATTCACAGGTTACGAAAATATGGAAATCAAATATACATTTGATGGAACCACTAGGCATATAGAAGGTCTCTTCCTGGGAAAGAAAATGGAAATAGATGCAGCTGTTAAACCTGAAAAGATTGAGATTGTCGCTAAAACTCCATTCCAGGGATATGAACAACAACACTTGTCCTACTTTAAGGACAGAACAACATATCACGCAGAGGGAGAATTCCAGGGACAGAAAGTTGAGGCAGATTTACTGTTGACACCTTCACAGAAAGAGCTGGTGATCAAAACTCCATTTGGAGGTTTCGAACGACAGCATGTTTCTTACACTAATGATGACTTTTCACATCATTTAGAGGGTATGTTTAAAAGGCAGAAAATAGAGGCTGATCTATCTATCGAACCATCAAAAGTAGATCTCAAAGTAAAATCACCATTCGCTGGATTCGATGAGCAAAGATTATCAGTTAGTCATGAATTAACAGACTCAAGCTGTAATTGTAAAATTGAAAGTTTGTTCCAAGGCCAAACAATTGAGGGAACCATGACCATGAGCTGGGCAGACAGGATTGACGGGCAATTCAGAATTAAGTCCACCTTCCGTAACTACCAAGACCAGCAAGTAAACTTCAACTTCGACAAAAGTTTAGACACCTACTCTGGTCATATTGATGGAATTTTCAGGGGACAGAAGATTGAAGCTGATGCTTCATTTATTAAGGATAATGAAATCCGTCTCTCATTGAAAACGCCATTTGTCGATTTTGAAGAACAAGACATTCTCCTTTCACAAAGACAAAGATCAAACAGTCTAAGCTCACGGATCGAGCTTACATATAAGAAAGAGAAATACGAGTTAGACATGCAATTTAAGGCTGAAAATCAACTCGAAGGAAGCATTTCCGTGAAAACGCCTTTCCTTGGATACGAAGAAACAAAGGCAGTCATGGTCCACTCGTTGTCAGGATCTACACTGAGAAGTCGTGCGGATTTGACCTACTATCGTCAGTCATATTCTATCGATATAGCTTTCACCAACGATAGGAAAACAGAAGGCAGTATAACCATCGTTACACCTTTACAAGGATTCGAAAATACCAAATTGTCTTTTAAAAACAAATTGTCGAAATACAGAACTGTAACCCACGCACAAATCGAATACGGCTATAAGAACAAAATTGAAGCCGATATTGAAGGATCTATTCGCAACAGACTTGAAGGACGAGTTGCACTCAAAACCCCATTCGAGGGATTTAGATTAACCGAACTTTCTGCTTCACACAACACAAAAAAAGACGGATTCAACTCCCTTGCAAATCTTAGGTATGGCAATTCAGACAAAATCTCTATCTCCTCCGATTTCTCATTCAGAAACACGGGTATAGATGCCAGTTTTGCTATTGAATCTCCATTCACCCAAACTGCAAGTGCCAGTGTGTCTTCTTCATGGAAATCCTCCCATGCTGAATTTGTATATGGAAAGGAAAAAGTAGAAGCTGATCTAAATGTAAACGACGATGCATCATCAATCACTTTCCTTCTGAAAACTCCATTGCAAGGCATTGAAACCACAACATTTTCGTGGAATATGAATGGACAGTTGAGAAATATGAACATCAAAACGGATCTTACATATGGTGCTTCCGAATCTATTTCAGTAACCATCAAGAACATTGTTCAAGGATACGATATTGATAGTAGTTTCACAATGGTTTCACCTTACACAGATGATATAAGAATCAAGTACAAACAGACGAGAAGTGCGAATTCCTACAGTCAAGAGTTTGAGGCTGCAGTAGGAGCAGATAATGGCATAAGTCAGCAGACAACATTGCAAACCGGCAATTACTATTTCGATTTCGAAACAAAGACAACTTGGACCGTATTTGGTGAATCCCAATCAACAACCGCAACTCTGAAACACAATGGTCCCATGGAAAACTTTAAAACAGAAGCATCAGTAGAGACCAATGGGCATAAGTCAAATGTCGTTTTGTCTCTGAAAACAGACCAGAAAATTGAGGCAACATTTATTTTGAAAACTCCGTTTGAATGTATAAAGGATATCCAAGCACGTATAACACACAGTGGAGAAATTGACCAATTTGTGTCATCGGGAGAAATCCAGTACAACGACATGGAGAAAATTCAAGGAAAAATCAACTTCTTCAAAAACAAATTTCGCCGTCTTAATGCCAATATTGAAATCATAACTCCATTTGTAGGATATGAGCAGACCAATTTTATCGTTAAGCACCTCAAAAATAACAATGGGCTCAGAACCTCAGCTGTTGTAATAAGCGGAAGAAGAAAAAAAATTAGCATTTTTCTGAAAGCTCTTTACGACCCAATGGAATTTGAGTTATCAACAGAATCTCCATTCCGAGGATATGAGGACATGTCTGTAAAGGGAAAGCATCAAAATGGCAACACTGAACTCATTTTATCAAAAATGCAAGATCAAATTGCTTTCTCAAGTATCATGGATTTGAGTTCTGAACCCATGACTGCAGAGGTCAGACTAGCTACACCATTTAGTGGCTTTGAATCCAGCGAAATAAAAATGAAGACGAACACCGATATCAGTAATTTAAAATCAGCTGTTGAAATCAAATCTTCATCATTGATACCTATTACAGCTGATGTACAAGTACAGTATGTGACACCTGCTGAAATGTCTGGAACTTTCAACTTCAATAGTGGAATTAAAAATATGGAAGTGATCAAAGTGTTTGGGTCTAACCGCAGAAATGGAGATGACATTACTACACATTTGGAAACTTCATGGAACAGACATGATCCAATTGTTTTCGATGGAACCTTTGGAGTTGGCAGAAGTTCAAGACAAGGTGGAATTTCGTTTTCCACCCCTTTCAAAATGATATCCTCATTTGATGCAAAATGCAACTATGAGCTGACTGACAAGACCTACAAAGATTCAATGATTGTCAGTATGAATGGAAAAACTCTCGTTGACATGGATTTGTTCTTGAATTTTGGTGATAAACATGCCTTCCAAGTTGTTGTCAGAGAACCCAATCCTATCAAAGTTGAGACAGAACTGTTAACATCCTCTGGTAAAAAATCAGGATCAGCCATGGTGAACTGGAATACCAAAAGGGACGACAGTCAAGTGAAAATCTCAGGAGAATATTCCGTTGATAAGAACAAGAAAAATATGTTAGTCACATTGTCAAATGCTGTGAAATCTGTCGCTTTGAAGGGATCCCTGGAAAGGTCCATGTACAAAACCTTCAATTCTCTGGACTTTTTATCAGATGGTAACAGCCTCTTCGGTTATGAATTTCAGGATAACAATGTACGAAGCAGAAATAATTTCCAGAGAGCAAATAAACTGCGATTGTGTTTCCCAAGTCGCAACGTCGAGCTATATGGTTCCTACAACAACAAATATGGTTCCAGGTCTGTTTCAGGGTCATTTGCTTGGGACGCTGATAGAGACGATTCCAAGAGAGTAGGACTGAAAGCCCAACTTTCCCCGAAAGGAGAGGCGACTTTGGCAGATATTTCATTTGAGATGCCAAGTATCGGGCAGGTATGTAATTTATCATATAACGCTTCTATGCCTAAACGTTCTTTTATCAACTGCGTTAATGTTCAGATATGTGCATGTTGTCAAATTAGTTTAAACTGTTTCCAAAAACGTTAGTCAATATATTATGTGTATTTTACCTGTTGACCCTTTACATGGAGGATTATTCATAAATTTTTATATGTACGTCCTTTGATTGTTCTGCTGTTACGGTGAGTGGAAAGGTGGGCCCGTAAACCGGTTAACCACATCATTTCTTTGCTTTTGTCAAATTAAATGACCGTCCTAAGTCGGTATGGTAATTGCACTACAATCAGATATTTTTGTAATGTGTTATATGTGCTAGTATATTATTGATATTCATATATTGTATAGCTCCATGGTGACTTCTGCCACATAACTGAACCAGTAACTCCTCTTTTTTCTTTTATAAGCATCAAAATGAAAATGTACACAAGATATGTAACAACTACACTAAAGGAGAGGATATAGTATATTGATAAATGAGATAAGTTTACTGAACCATTTCTGCTTTTTTTTTTGCAATTGCATTAATTTTATATTTTCATACACATTTTATCTTTCAAAGGACGTGAAACTGGATTCTGAGATGACAATCAACAGTGGAAGCGTTCTGTTCGATGGAAAAACAGAATTGCGATATTCCAAAGATTCTGCCAAGACTCTAGTTATTAGATCTCGTATTGAAGATGTGTCGTATGGCTACAGAAAAAATTACACATTGACCTTTGGTCTTCAACATCAATTTACGAATGTTGATGTTCAGTTGGCCTCCCACGTAGGCAAGTCTAATGGAAAATTCTCAACAGGATTCGATGTCAAATACCTGACAGCAAAACGCCAAAGAAAGAACTTAGCCCTGATGGCGGAAATTGATAGCATCAAAAAACAAATGAACTTAATGGTAAGAATACTATACTCAATATGTTAGAATTTTAAGCTGCGATATTCCAAATTATTTCTACATTATTTTCAGATTTATACTGAGTTTTATAGAGATTTGATAAATATTTATTACAGATGAGGTCGCCAATGAAATCTATTCAGATGACAGGAAGCGTTCAAACAACTCCATATAAAATGAGTCTACGCAATGTTTATGACAACACCAAAGTCATCAACACCGATTTCAGTCTTGATACACACAAGCAGAGTGTCAACTTCCAAATGAATTACGATTCTGGTACGTTTTGCAGTTAATTGTATTCTAAAATATTTCTTATATATTTAATACAAAATACGAAAGTAATTGGTGTCAAGTGACTATGGCACTAACAACAATGTTCTACAACGGAAATTCACTGACCATTGAAGTTCAGAGGTGATACCAGGTGCCCGGGAGTAGTGAGCGTCTCTTGAATGGCTAGCCAAACCCACCATGAATGAGTTAACAGACAGAGGAAACAAATGTACCTCACTCAGTACTGTATAAATAAATGAATGTGAAGAAACAGTGTAGAAAGTGTCATCGTCACATAACATCAGGAAAAATGTATAAAAACACTTAAGTCAAACCCTCTTTTTCTACGAGCTCCACATTGCAAACGGAATAAGCGTGAGATTAATGTAACATAATCACACCAAAATCACAATAATTTTGTAATTTGAAAAGTACACTTGTTTTATTTTATTTTAGAAAATCCCAACAACGTTTTGCACTTGAGCGCAAAATATGTAAACGACAGTGCCATTTTAGCCGAGATTTACCGAGAAGAAAATTCCCGTAAAATTGTTGATTCTCTCTTAGCACTTCGTTTGAACACTTCCCGTCTTCTTCACACCAGGCTACACTGGAGACCAACTATTCTACAAGAAATAAAGGTATGACCATTGCCACTATACACATTTGTACACTAACAAAAAAGCATAATTTTATTGTTGTAGAATGAACATTCATTCTATGTAATTCTTTGAGTTTTAGTTTCCACTTTGTATATTAACAGGAATCTGGAGTTCGAAGAATGACAAGTGGAAGCCAAAGACTTAACGCTGCTTTCACTGATGCTGCTGAAGCTGTTAGCGAGGAACTTAATGCAAAGTACAATGCAATCAGACAATCGGCCACTGAGGATCTCCGCCCATTTATCACATTTATTCAGGAAATCATGTCCAACGTAAATACGGAAATAAAATCTCTTTCGTCTAGGACTAGCAGCAAAGCCTTTACTCGCCCTCTGATAGCCATATCGTGAGTCATTTTATGCACTATTCTTTTCGGGACAAATTAGCAGAGTTCAGTATGATGTTTCATAAAAAGTTGTCTTAATTTTATATATTTATTGCTATGTGCGGTAATGTAACGTATCATGTGCATATATGTACAATCGGGTTGGTCAGACTGTCATAGGGTAATTTATATTTCACTATCAAGTGGGAAGACGTACTTATCATTGAAATAAAAGTCGTTGACTATTTTTTGTGTAAAAGCATTCGTCTAGATTTTCTGATATTATGAAAATCATATTGTATTTCAGAGAAGCTATGGAGAATGGAAACAATATGCTTGAGGATTTGAAATCTGTTGTTCGTCAAGATTTCCCTATGAAAAAGCAATATGATTTCTATGTTGAGGCATCAAAGGAATTGCTTGAGGTAGGATGGATCTTCTGTTTTAAGGACTTCTTTTGAGACTCCAAGTAAGAACTGTATGTCCAATTATGATTAAATCCATTTAGTAGTTACTAAAAACAGCATTTTGTTTTTCTCCAGGTGATCGAAGCTGAGTCTGTTAAAAACTATGTAAAACTGATTGACTTCATCAGTGAACAGTTAAAGGAATTATCAGAAGCAGTAGAAAAAGCCCACACTTCATACCAAGGTAATCATTATTATCTAAGCTATATTTGTAAAAATATATATCGTACAAAACAAAGTGTTTTATATTATTCTTCAGAACTTTAAAATTACATGTGTAAGTGATATAATTATTTCTGTTTAGGAATGGTGAGCAAACTCTCTCAGAACCAGGCGACAGAGTTTCTTAACAACAAATATGATAGCCTCAGAACACACCTCTCTGACTCGAAAATCAGTGAAAATATGAAGAATGTCGCCAGCAAATACACCTCTGCCATCTACCAGGCTCGTGACCAAATTGCTACCAGGCTTGATGGTCCTGCTTTCAGAAAAATCCAAGGAATGTCCAATAACGCGTATCAAATGGTGCGTTTTATAAATTGTATCGTATAACAAAACTAACACATCTAATGTATTATTTAATTATTGCATTTTTCTCTTCTTTGGTTTTGTTTACATAGATTAATATAGTATTATTCCTTGTTTGATACATTATGGTTTTATTTATTTTAGGCATCAGCCGCTTACAAATTTTGGGAGGTAGAAGAAAATGTGAAATCTGTTCTCGACAAAGTATACGAAATGGTCCGTAACGAAATCAAAGAAGAAATTGACAGTGTTAAAAATGCCGTGACCCGTTTACAAAACTCCAAATTTACAGTGTTCAATCCTCAAGGTGGAGAAATTCAGATGGACTCATATCTACCCGTTCCAATGAAATCTCTCAAAGAATTACCAACAATCTCCCTCAACAAGCATTTGAACAGAATGTCATCATACATTCCAGACGTCAGCAGAATTCCATCTTTCAGAGATATTTTACCCGATAGTGATATTAGCAATTGGCTTCCTCCATTTTATGGTAACTAAATATGATACTTATATTCTAATGTATTTTGTTTGTAACACGCGATCTCATTGGCTGTCCGATTTAAAAACTGCAAGGGTATTTACGATACCCTGCAGTTTTTGATATGATGTCATGATACCCTGCTGTTTTTGATTTGTGACGTTACGATACCGTACAGTGTTTGATATGACGTGTCTGTGATTAGCAACTTTGTTTAGAAAACCGTAGCACTGAGTGTATTGCTTCTAGTTGTAATTATTTTTATCAAATGCATTAGAATGAGGTTACCTTGCTTGTGTTTTACAAAAGCTGACAGGGTATCGGCGAATACCCTGTCAGAAATTTCCGTTTTCACAACTCGGCTAATACCTCGCAGTGAAACAAAATTTCTGATAGGGTATTCGCCGACACCCTGTCGCTTTTTGCAAAACAATCGCATGGTAACCCCTAAGTAACAGGACGAGAAATATATTATGAATAACCAAGAAATACTTTTTACAGTTTATATGAAGAATTTCACATACACACATTTCTAAAATTATACATTTTCTCAGTGAGAATTTCCACTTATAACCTCATCAAAATTATGGAATATGTCTATTTATATGTTAGTAAGAAAAATCTGTTTCGATTTTCAATTAAGTTATTGTGATAAAATTTAATACTGTTTATTTTTTACTCAATTGCTTTTCTGTCAGCATGTCAATGTTGTAGAAATTTTCACCCCGCTCTAGTTTGACTCTGATGTAATTATTGAGCTACTTTATTGTATTTGAGAATGGTTTGATTTTCACAGGATTAGCAAAATTGGAAGGAAGTAGAGTTACAACATTTGATGGACAAAACTTCGACTTTTCTGGAGGAAAGTGCTCCTACGTTTTGACAAGAGATTACATGGACGGAAACTTCTCCATCATTGCCGACTATCTAGGCAAGGGCAAGAAGAAGATGATAATCCAGACTGCAACTCAAACAATCCAAGTCGCTCCTAATGGCAAGGTAAGCTATACAGTAGTGAGAGGTCAAAGTATAAATGACGTTATATCTATAAATGCAATGTAAATTACTATGTACCCAGGTTTAAGTTTCAGTTAGCAGTCATTGTTCATTTATTTATCAGTATATATAGCACAAACAATTTACAAAAGTATGGAGAGTTTTTTTTAAACATTATGGATTTCTCTTTTGTAGCTAAGGGTTGACAGCAAACCTGTGAAACCACTCTATCATTCCCGAGAAGTCACAATAACCGAAATGAATAACGTAATTTCTGTCAGTGGTAATGGCTTCCGAGTGGACATTGACATTCCACATGACACTGTTATTGCTCAAGTAAGTGGATGGTATCACAACAGACTTGGAGGAATCTTCGGAACTCTGAACCAGGAAAGATATGACGATATGATTACACCTGCAAGAAAACTGACCACTGACGTTGATTACCTTGTTAATACCTGGGAAGTGGACAGTAAATGCCGATAAACACTGAACCGACCAAACGATTTCCGAACAAAAAAGAAACTTTCATGATTTTGTGGCTGATTTAATTTTATGTTTTGGACTTTAGAAACTTTAAAAATAGAAGTAATCTTTGTAATATTGAATAATGTTTAAAAATTGAATAAAGAAATCAAAGCAGCAAATCTACATTTTGTAATATTTACCTTGTAAGGAGATACAACCAATAAATATTGTGAAGTATATAGAAGCAGATAAAAATGTAGTTACCTCAACGCAATGTTGATTGTTTAGAAGTTATTTAAGGTCATGGTTATACCGTCACACATATCACCTTCAAAAAATGAAAATTCTTTGTGTAAATTTAGATACCCAATAGTATTGTGTTGTGATTAACTCAGATGGTTGCAGGAAGTAACTTCGATATATCAGAAAAAAAAACGTTCCTGGACTGAGGATAATTGAAAAGTTTGAAAGTATATATCAGGCACTGGAACTCTTGGCTACAATTAATTTGGTAGTAGAATAAAAATTCAAGAAGCACAATACGACATCTGATATTGGGTATTACATAAAACTGTAATCTGACATATGGATCACATGTCCTATTAAGCGAATCTAAAACGGATCTTACCACGTACACAATTTGACTTCTCCATATATAAATACATATGGAATTTACACGATTTGACTCTTTCTACTGGGTATATGTGACGGGTGTTTCTAGCAAGCAGGAGATGCTCACTCTCCCCGGGCACCTGATCTCACTCCATCACAGGGGTTCACATATACCCTTCAAGTAGACATATTTTGTTATTTTCCACTTGTTTTTCATTTTCACTGATTTTCTATGTCCTCTGGTTTCATGATTTTTAGACTTACGGTTTGGATTTATCCATCATCTTTACCTTCGATTTTCCTATGTTGGAGGGTATCCAATACATCATTTTGTTGGGGACTATTTTCGCCCTCTTGCAAAGTTGAACCTGCAGTGTCGGCTACGTCAATAGGTAAAATGTTATTTTTGTTATTGCAGCAGTGGCTTCCCCTTGTCTTACAAAGATTCGTCGGTAACAATAAAAATTTAAGAGGATATATTTTGTTCATGTATAAATATGGATAACTAATATCTCTGAAGTGATGCTGAAGGCCTTAATAAATTGACCTAAATGTAATAGCTAAAGGTCCAATCTAAGGACAGAGCAATGCATAGTAAGAAACATTGTTTAAGGAAGACATAGTATTGCTCTTATATATTTTTTAAGGATCACTATTCATATATTGGAATAACTGAATATGAATATAGCCTGAAAAACTAATCTGTGATTGCCTATTACAACATCTAATCTATTAAATCCATATGATAATTAATTCCCCACTGATGTAAACATTTAACAGACAGTATTACACAGTCAGACTTTGACTGGATACCTGTCAGAAAGTACAGCAATTTCCAGCAACGCACATTGCTCACTCAAACAGCATGTCATGCCATTCTTTATAAAACATTACCTGTAGATTGACCTTAAGCCTTTAAGCCTTGTATCGAAATATAACGCCTAACTATTTTACATTACATAGTATATTGAACACTAAGGTTCCGACTGACTTTGTATATTTCAATCAACAGTAGAAGGAAACACGTCTGTATAGCATTACATTCAAATTTACTCATCATTTATTTACAGATTATTTTTATGGTTTTGTGCTTTCATTGGTCTATATTAGCTTTGGGGACTGAAAAAACCACGAAGTTTTTTCCCCATTCCTTACTGCCAATACACATCAGGGAAGCACAAAACATAAAAAGAATTCTTATATTTATATATTTTGTCTATTTTGTACCTCAATCGGTCCATGGCCTCTGTTTATGAAATGCGATACAAGGGATAGCTATGATAATTGAACAACAACACTTTGTGGGAGGTCTTATTAAGTAGTTCCGTTATTAAGATAATAAAGTGAACTGCTAAGAAATTTTCATATAAAATACATGTGACAAAGAGAGAAACTGTAGATCCATATGGAGTGTTTGAATTGAATTCTTTTTACATCACATTACTTCTACATTTCGTACTTGGCGGAAGATTATTTTGCGTAAGTGATTCGGCCAAATCTTCAGATCTCGATATATTTACTTCATAGCATGAAATCATAAGATATTAAATCACTGTGAACTTTTTATGAATGGAAAGCAAGACTTTTGTTAATTGTAATGTTTATTCCCGATCGACGATTCTTAGTTTGATCTAAAACACGAAAATGATCGGAAGAAATAAATATATGTCAAGTGAGGACATTTTGATAGAATTTTGAACAGGCTTCCCTGGTATGCAATATTTATCTGCGACGTACTTTTAAGTCACGTGATAGGCAATTACCATTATTGATTACCATTATTGAACATTATTGTAAAGGTATGTCTTTGCTGAGAAGAGATTGTACATTGACAAGACATCTAAAGGAAAATATCATTAAAATTTCTCTAATAAGAATTGACCCATCAGCAGCATGTTGTACTACGGAGCTTTCCTTACTGAGAACATGATTTCTAAGTAGGATAGAATGATCACATTTTTTCTATACAATGTGCATATCTACATACATAGGTCGCTGACAATAAAAGTACACTGCTTTCCGAGTCGGATCACAAAATATATAAGATAATCTATAAACAGCTAGATGGATTTTTTCAGTCGTTAATCTCTGTAATATGTGACGTCAGAAGTTGTACAAATGTTACTTTTTCTTGGGTTTTAATTATGACGTCAATGTTCACATTGTGACGTCACAGTAAAATGACGTTAAAACTGTACAACAAATTGTGTAGGGCGCCTTTTTTTTTACTCGGGTGTTCCCGTAAAATCGGGCAAAAGGATATTTTCAGATATCTCTCAGAGAAATACTGAAGTAGATGGAGCAGTAAATTTTATGAATTTTATAATAATAAGAAAATGTAAAATACCCCAGCATGCAATAGCACTTTAAGACTACTTTATTGCTTGACTACAAGGTTAAGTTAATGGTTGAACCGGTCTGGTTAATGTCGCTGTATCAGAATGGGTATTAAAGTAGGGAAATAAAAATCGTGAAACTTTATACCACAAAGCATTTTTAAAACGCTAAATAAAAAGGGTCGTCAGAGTTTTTTAGTATACACTTCAGAATTCTGCATTCTTTATTAGGGCCGTCAAGGGTTTTTCAAAGTAGTCTTCTGTGTTTTCAGAGTTTATAAGAGATAAACAGGATTTTCAGATGTTTATTATCAGAAGAAATTTTAATCTGAAAACTGAAAATTCTCTCTCATTTCTATAGCACCTATAATAATTATTAGTATTATTCTTGCAGTGTCTAAGATTCAATACACATGATAGTAAAAGACCATCGTTACACACACCTCCAATTACTAGACCTGTGAAACTCTATAATCGACAGAGTCTCTGAGTAAATGAGTCTTCCTTAAACAGAGTTATTTCCCTGTTGGGCCGGCATCAGACGTAAAACAATTATAACGTCATCAATTTCATATGAATACGTCATTTTTGTACTATAATTTTCCTGATTTTTACATTGCCTTCCATAGGATTTGATGACGTCATAAATGTTTTACGTCAGATGCCTTCCCAAATGAGAGGTTACTATGTATAACGAAATGACCGAGTGTACCATGTTTTCTTTTAAAAGATATGGTATAAATATTATTCTTACATCCTGATTGATTATAATATTATAACATTGTCTAAGTCTCAATATATAACAGCCATAATATCCCCCTAACCCAGTCTCCACTAGTCAAGCTCCGGACTTGGCAGATTAATATTTTGCACCGTGTCTAAAATTAAAATATATGGGAGCAAATATTATTCTTACATCCATAAAATAACTTTCACAATGATTCTTCTATTCAAGAGAGTGAACAGTACTTAATTCGAAAGGACTCTTCATCCATGTGCTTATCGATATATTCTAATGAAAATGATATCAGTAATTTCTTTTTCCTTTTCTATCGATTTGTTTACTTGATACTGAGAAAACCTCATCACATGCAATTAATTAACTATCAATTTCTTGCATCAAAAGTAATACCACTTCTATGGTGTTTGGAAGTCAAGTTATATTGGAAAACACTATAAGCCTACACATATTTATGAGAACCAAACAATGACCAAGACATCTTCGGTCCTACATAAAATCAGTGGTTAAATGGGGTAGAAATATCATTTTAGTACAAGTCGGCTGAATCGGAAAAAAGATAGGCATACGTATATTGTATTGAGACATTAAAATTTATTGCATTCTTTAAGTACTAGATAGAATTTACAAATGTACCATGTATGCATGGTTTATATATTAAACCCTTACTGATCCTGATCACGACTAAAGTCTAAATCAAATACATATACATGTAGATTGATTAAGCAGCTTAACGTAGATAGACAAAACCTGTCCACACAAATCATGCATGGGTCCAAATCGTTATTAATAATGTTACATACTCTCTATCATTATCAATACAACATCATAACTATATATAGAAATACTACTGAAAGATATGAAATGAAACACTGGTGTGTTATCAGTATGTGTAATGCGTAATTTTACTGTCACAATTGATACCCGGTCTAAAAGTTAACTGGAGTCAGCAATAAATGTTGCCAAATTTGATGAAACTTTGTCCTTTATCAAATAGTATATATAGGAGCCTACCTCTTAGTCCAGTTTAATACAAAGCGACGTTAACATTGTACTGCAGCTCCCTATCATGGGGACTAAACTATTACTTCTCGCCCTCGTGGCCGGAACATATGCAGGTAAGGAATTACACTTTATCCAGTGTTATATGATGTTTTCTTTTAATTTTACCTCTGATTGTTTTAATTAGTACGAATTATGCTATTTTGCTGTCACATTTGCTTAATTGTCTTCGTTACAGAGACAACCCATGCAAAATACATTATAGTTTTTGAAAAAGAAACCACAGAACCTTATTTTCACCTTTTCTTCCATACTCTGAGACCGACTAAACTAGTACTTTGATTTGAAAGAAAAGTTACCCTCATAAAATCACCTTTGGAGACAGGGGAGGCAGAGGCGTGATAGCCATATTCTCACTCTGTTGCTAGACTTAGCGACATTAGACCCCTTTTATTTTTTTTTAACCTTATCGTTTTAATATAATGGATTGAAGTTTATTAATGAGAAGATCGATGTTCTTTTTTTTTTCCTTTTCTGTCATGAATGAAAATACATTAAATAAAGACGGATGCTATCATTTAAACCAAGAAAGAGTTTAGAGATGTGGTTTATATACATGATATCATCTACCCGATGTAATTAAAACGAAAGTCAAAGGAAAATTTCCCAGTGTTCAATGTCACAAATGTCGATATAGCACGGTTATAGATATGTACAATAACGTTTCCGCTTTGGGTTTGAAACACTCATAAATAAACATTAAGATTGTATTAACACTAAATAATATTACAAATCGATTTTCAAATTGAATGTATGCCACCCATCAACTTGTTTACCATGTTGTGAATCTCAGGTTAACATGACTCGTATATGTCCGAGTGTTTTCTCTTCAATAATTAAAAAGCTTAAGTGTTACATATACGAAATACGCATGTGGAAATTTAACTCCTTGTATTCTTTCATCGTGTTTTATCTTCACACTTTACAAAACTCATAAATAGTAGATAAAGTTAATATGATGAAATAAGATAATCGTTACTGAAATCATCTACTACTTCTGAAAAAACTGTTTTCTTAAGATAAGATAATTTTGATGGCAGTCTTACAAGAAATAAACAGAAGGAAAAAAGAGGAGTTACCGGCTCAGTTATGTGGCAGAAGTCACCATGGAGCTATACAATACATGAATATAAATAATACAATAGAACATTTAACACATTACAAAAATATTTGATTGTAGTGCAATTACGATACCGACTTAGGACGGTCATTTAATTTGACAAAAGCCAAACAAATGGTGTGGTTAACCGGTTTACGGGCCCACCTTCCCACTCATCGTAACAGCAGAACAATCAAAAGAAGTAAAAGAAAACGAAACATCTTTCATATACTTAAATCTGATATCAATTAACTTTATCTACTTTTATTACTTCTCTGGTGATGAAAAATGTATTCATACCAACCTCCTCATATTGTTGATTGTCGATTTTTATTTTCTCTTTCATTCCTTTTATTTTCAGTACCAACAATTAGAGAGTCTTGTTCAACTACATGCACAGGTGAGACTTATAACTTTCTTCTTATTATCACAAATTGTCTTATTTTGCGATTCGATTATACATATGCATTACATCATATTGAAATTTATCTTGTCTAAATGATTGATGCAATACATGCTGTTTTTTTTTCATATTGATATAGGAAATAACAAATTTGGATACCAGCCAGGAACAACATACGAATTTGACTATGATGTGGACACAACAACTCTCCTACAAGGTGCATCCGAGGGCCTCTCAGGACTGAAGATGTCAGCCAAGGTCCAGCTGGAAGTTCTCTCAAAATGTGATTTGGTTTTGAAGGTAAAAACATTTTCCATAAAATCCAACATAGTGAACATAATTAAGATACCTGTACAGATATTGTATTAACATAGTCTTCAATCGCTTAAATGAGATTATTTTATTGATATTCGGTACTTTATTATTCATACTATTTTGAATCACATACTTTCTCATTCAGGTGGACAGTGTATCACTCCACGAACGAGACCCAAATTCTCCCAAAAACTTCCTGATCTCTGCAGTCACAAGTGAATTCAGACAAGCAATTGAAGAACATCCATTGCGATTTTCCTTTCAAGATGGCCGCGTAGACTCTCTTTGCCCATCTGACAGTGAGAGATCTTGGGTGCTAAATATCAAGAAAGGTATCCTTTCTATGGTGCAAAACACAATGGATGATTTGACTACTGACCAAAACGTGAAGGAGGTAATAAAACCTTAAAAATGGTACATGATTCCATTCTTATAATATTTGAGCAGTAGATAATTAAACTGTAGCTGATATATTGCTATATTGTGTATGTAATATATAAGTGGGTTTTAATACAACTTTATTGCATTATTCGATTTTTTTTTGTTAAGACCGATGTTGCTGGCACATGCGATGCTGATTACACTGTTGAGAAGAATGGATGGTACAGCGTAACAGTGAAAAAGAGCAAGAATCTGTTAGGATGCACTGAGCGTCATTCATTGAAAAGTGCTCTCCAGGGAACACCATATAGCGTGCCATCCGTAAGTCATTACTGCATAGACACCATTCAAATATAAAATATACTTTTAAATGAAAGATTTTAATGAACAATGTGTTGTACATGAAATATAAAAGTAGTTTTTATCTTCAGGAGATTCAATCGTTACCAATAATGAAAAGCTCCCATGATTGTCAACAAGAGATTAGTAAAGCTGGAATACTGAAGAGCTCAACATGTGCTGAAAGCCATATATTTAGACCATTTAGTCGCGAGTCGAGTGGTGCAGTGACAAATAGCAAACAGACCTTAACATACGTCAGTGAACGCAGTGGTGTTTCCAATCCAAGTATGTCCTTCTTCAGTATAGATTCATTACATATATAATAATCAAGATAATGTTATACTAAGTAAATTGACTCTGTGTTTTTCTATTAATGTATACTGCATTGCTTTTTTAATTATATGTCTGGCTTTGTAGGAACTGTAAACAGGAAAACCAGCATGACATATGAGCACACAGATGATGCTACGAAAACATTGACGACAAGAAAACAGGTGGAAGAGAAACTCGTCGAAATATGTTCTTCTACGAAGGAAGATGTTCGCCCTGAAACTCCTCGCTTTTTCGCCGACCTTGTTACATTGTTAAAAACAGTTGATGCTTCTACACTAGAAACACTTTATGAAACTGTAAAGAGAGGGTCTCTTTGTTCCGACAACAACAGCAAAGTCAGGTAAATACATAGACGAAAGAAAAGAAGATAACTGACTCAGCTATACGTAAAAGTAGCTACGAATGCAAAGCAAATAAAATAATGATATGGTATCGCAAAATATTCATGTGTTATGTAGTTTCAGTGCTGACTTAGAATAGTCAACTAAAGCGATACTCGTCACTTAATTGGTGTAGTTAACCAGTTTACGAGTCAACTTTTCCATTCACTACAAAAGCAAAAGGATCAAAAACATATAATATAGCGAGACACAATAAAACGTCATGATTTTACACACAATGAGACTGTAAATATTATTGCTATGTTTTGAAAATGTTTAATAATATGACCATTGCATTACAGTAAATTCTTTACTGACGCAATTCCAATGATTGAAACAAGTTCGTCATTACGCATGCTCGTAAAATTGATCAATGATAACGAAATCACTGGAACAGAAGCAGATATGTGGCTTACGACTCTAAGCTTTATTCAACGACCAACAAAAGACATGTTGAACGAAATCAAGGTAAGAGAGCAGTATTGAAAAATAAAATGAAAGACATGGCTGTAAATAAATTAAGCTGCTATTCAAGCAAGTTTTTCCTAAATTTTTACTAAACACGCAAAAGTAATGATACTATTTTCTATCTTTTCAATAGCCAATCGTCACAAAGAATGGGAATTCTATGCTCGCAGTGAGTTCACTCCTGAATAATTACTGCAAAACAACTTCATGCGACATGGATTTTGATGTCAAAGAAATTGTGTCAACAATGGAAAATAAAATTGGATATGGATGCTACGTTGATGATAACAATATCGAAACTGTAAGTTATACTTTACTAAAAAATTACTTATTGTTGTAAAAAGTTATTAACTAGGTACATAGTACATGTACAGGAGAATATCACTACACACAACGTTTTGTTTCAATTTATAGGTAGTAATAACTCTACGTGCACTTGGTAACGCTGGTTACATTTCATCTGCACTTCCAACCATCACAACCTGTCTGAATAGAAAGGAAAACCCCATGGAGGTTAGAGTAGCTGCTGCTGAGGCATTCCGAAGAGCTTCCTGTGACATCGATGTAAGACCAATATCAAAATATATATTGTACCATCTGTTCCTTACTTTAACAGAAATGACGATAATTAAAATCACATTTATGTACAGTTAAAAGAGAAAACAGAAGACATCTGACTAAGCTGTATGACACAAATCACCAAGGACATGCACCTAAATAAACAATTACAGTTAATTCATTTAAATTTGTTTTACAGAGAAGCGAGATTAGCCGAATTTTTCAGGACCAGAAAATAGATTCTGAACTGAGGATTGTAGCATACCTATCCCTTATGGAATGTCCATCGGACTCTGTTATAACGACAGTTAAGACCGCACTGGAATCAGAAGAGGTGAACCAGGTCGGATCATTTGTTTGGTCACATCTCACAAACCTCATGGAAACATCTAATCCACTGAAACAAGATATACGATCTATTCTTGAAGACGAAACTCTGAAAAAAGAATTCAATATGGACAATAGGAAATTTTCCAGAAACTACGAATGGTCTCTTTTCTTGGAGAAACTGAACACAGGCGCATCAGTAGAAAGCAACATGATTTGGTCCTCTAATTCCTTTATTCCAAGGTCCGTGATGGCGAACCTTACGTTGGATCTTTTCGGACAGTCCATCAATCTATTTGAAGTTGGAGGCAGAATTGAAGGATTGGAATACTTCCTCGAAACATATTTCGGACCAAATGGTTACTTTGCAGAAAAGGCTGTCAACGAAGCCACCAAACAAGTTGTAAAAGGCATCGATACCAAGAAAATGAACAACATTGACAACCAGGTCTGAATGGAAATTAGTTTTCAGTTTTCTGCATATATTTCCTATATTTTATTAAAATACACACATTGAAGTTTAAAATCATTTCAATAATACTTACTTAGAATTTGTCAATATATATGATTTCAGTTTACATCAGAAATGGATAAACTCAAAGGGGCCCTCTACTTAAGAATGTTTGGAAATGATATCAGATACAGCAGCTTCCGTGGTTCCAAAGACATCCTTGGCGGAAACGGTTTCAATATCTTGGAGCTACTCATTAGTCTGTCCAAAAATCATGATTATAGCTTTACACAGAACTTGATGTTTTTGAACAGTGGTCTGACTATTCCAACATCTGCTGGTTTCCCTGTGAATCTGAAAGTCAATGGAACATCAACAATGGATTTCAAAGCCTCTGGAAAGGTCGACCTCCGTAAGCTAGGAACCAGTCCAAGAAGTTTAGTAGTGACTGGACTTATTCGTCCAAGGTACATGATTTCAAAAGATATTTCTATCAGTATGATAGTAAGATAAACACAAATGTTGTACATTAAGGCATTCACAAAAATATTAAAACAATGATATATCAAAATGTTTCAGTGCTGCAGTAGAAATTTCAAGCATGATGAGTGTAGATGCTTTCGTCACAAAGAGTGGAATGAAAATGGTATCAACCCTTCACACTAGTACTCAACTTAAAGGAGCAATTTCATTGAAAGACGGCCAAGTGTTTAGTGCCGAATGGGAACCAAGTGACAAGACAGAAATTCTCAACGTGAAGTAAGCATTAAAAGTCAATGTTGAAACACATAACCTATTGATACAATTGTTACTTTTCTTGTTATTTTTAGATTTATGTCCACTGTGGTACATTGTTGTCAGTGCCATAGTCATGTGACACCAGTTACTTTCGTATTTTACAATATAAGCAGAATGCACCATTTGATATGAAATTCCTTCTTTCTTAAGATCTTCCTTTTTCACCGTTCACCGTGAAACAGAAAAAGAACAGAAAATGATTACAGCCAACAGACAAAAGAAAGAAATGTGTACCGGTAACAGAATGGCAAAGATTACTGGTTTAGAACTGTGTGGTGAATTACAGTTTCCAAATGCATCTCTGAAGGCAGATGCTCCATATTTCCCATTTACTGGACCAGTTTCACTTGATCTTGCTCTTTTCAAACGTGACAGCCACAAGTCATATAAGATGCAAACTAACCTCATCAATGTGAGTATTTGATTGTTTCTTTGGATTGTTGATAAATAAAAATTCTTCGCTGATTTATAATAAAGGGATTTAGGGCTGCGGTTATATCTCACCAACTTGAGTCTATTTCTTGAGTCATTATATCATTCTTTTTGCCTCACGAGACATAAAAGGTTTTGATACAAGGATTGTCTGATAGAATACCATCAAATTGGTGATGTATTATGTTTCATCTAATTTCAAAATATATTTTTTTAAGGAGAATAAGTACTTATTTAAATTCATTGCATTATAAATGTTTTTTGCAGAACCGAAAAGAAATGAACATGAAAGTTTATTTCAACACACCTGGATCTAAAGTGGACAGACAATTATCAGCCAGTATGGTACTGAAGAAAGCTGAAAAGACCCTGAAGATGAATATGATCTCACCATGGAAAAAAGCAAGTTATGAGGGTAAGAAGGAATATGGATTACGTTGGAAATTTATCATAATGTTCCATTATTAATTTGGCAATCATACGAGAATGAAAAAAAATGTAAACAAATTGTTGTCTTTTTTGATAACAGGAGAAATTGTATCAACAAAAGATATGAAGAAAGTTGGTGGTGTTTTGACTATTGACGGAAGCAACACTTATCAAGCCAACGCCCAGCTCTCAAGGTCAAGAAAGGGTAACTCCTTCATATACAGTCCCCTTGTGGAAATAATTGTTCCCAAGATGAAAGCAATCATACTAAAAGGAGAGGTTGAATACCGCCCTTCACAACTCTTGGACAGCGAACTTACACTCACAGGAATCTCAAAAACACCTATTGTAACTAAAGGTACGTCAATGTTATATAATGACTTTGTATACAGAAAATTTCTGAAATGAATCTTTTTTCTTTACTAACAATGAAAGATGTCATAAACTCTTCAAAGTAATACGTGTATGAAAAAAAAAGTTTAAGTAGTATATAAAATAAAAATATTATTACAGCTTTGTATGACGGTAAAATTGATTATTATATACTGCATTAGTAAATACCATCGGTGTACAATGAAATACGTAAAACTAATTTAATTATTTTCAGTATCATTCATGAACAAGAAAGTAATTGTTTCCGCGAAAGCTTCTATCAGTTTCCAAAAGAAGAAGGAGTATGCATTTGAGACTAGCCTTCAGACATATCAAACCAAAAAGTCAATCCGACATAGACCATTCCTATCGATAAGAAGTCCAACAAGAACTTATGTTGCCTTTGGTGGTTCAGCTGAGGTTAAATATGGCAAAGCACTAGTACTTGATTTTACCATGGATCAAATTACAAGTAAACCAATGAAAGTTTTAGGTACGACACTTTTATAAACTAGTGATAAAATTAACCAAGTAAACTAAATGAAATCCCTTATAATAAAACCTTGATCATGAAGAATTTGCGATTCCATATTAGAGTTTATTATCTTTTAGTGCGATTAAGGGATGAAACATCAAAGAAAAACCAAAAGTACAGAGCAAAGATTGATATTCGCACACCACTTCTAACAACCAAAATCGGATCTAACTTTGTGAAAAGAGGATCGAAAGCCGTGATATTCCGTTCCACAGCCAATTACGTTATTCCTCGTGTCGCCAGGGATACAGTCAAACTGAATGCCAAAATGAATTTTGCAAGTACAAGGAGCATGAAAGCTGTAAAAGGAAACTTGTAAGTAATAACGACTTTTTCGTTTGATAAACCGAATCCGAATTCATCGAAATGCAGTATGATTCTATTAGCATTTTATTTTTAGATTCAGATATTCATGCTTGGATACTGAATTTAACGTTAAATTAAGAATAACTGACGATGTTTTTATCACAGGGATGTTGCTTTCAAAAAGGCTACTCATCTTAATGGCAGAACCGTTTTTAACTTACAACACAATAAGAAACATTCTGAAGGAGAATTTGACATGAGATACGGCGACAAGAAAGATGCCAGCAAACGAGTGTATCTACAGACCATAATGAATCATATCCGAATTTCTAAATTAAAGAAAATTCAGTATGATATCAACAGCAAGGCACTTATCCCTGCTTTGGTAAGTTGGGTCTTGTTTTTTGGATGCCGTTGATCAGTTATTCAGATTACATTATCCCATCTTTATCTTGTTACGTGCTTTTTAAAATATTTTGAAATAAGATATTGAAACGCCTTTATATTCTCTAGGGTATTGATTTGCAAGTGAAGGGAGAACACTCACAATCTCCAAACACAGTAGACTCCAAACTGGCATTATCGACAGGAAAGAAATCTTCATATGAGGGCTCAATCAGTCTGAAAGACAAATCAAAGAAAACAAAAACCTACATTGGTGTTGCAAAGGTATCATATCCTGGAAACGATATGGAAATCAAAAGCGAACTTACACAACCAAATGCCAGAAAGTATATTAATAAATTGTCAGCCACCTTGGGAAAAGGCAATTCATTCGCTTCAGAGACTATTTACCGTAACGTCGATACAGATGAACACGAAGTCTCCACAACAATTTCTCTTCCCAACACCAAACCATTTACCTTATCTGGGAAATGCAAGCTCGATTCCAAAAACCTCCAAGCTGCTGCTCAACTTAAGAGCGGAAATGATGTTTATGCCTTCTCATCTTCTTCTAAATATAGACCTGGTGCAATCCTTGATATCTCCACTGACATCAGATATCCATCAAGACGAATCACTGCCGAAATTGGTATCAAAAACAAAAAGCCACTGTATTCAAGCCGACTTGATGTGAAATGGGATGCAGATAAAGATGCTTCTAAAAGATACCAACTGAGGGCAGATATAAAGTATGAAAATATAGACAATATTGCAGTAGAACTAGGAAAATCTTGTCCAGAGGGAAAATATGAACTCAACTTCAAGCACAATGGTGGAAGTCAATATGTGTCTCATGCCGACTTGAAATGGGGTAATAATAAGAAGATTTCGATTGATAGTGCTTTCAAGAACAAGAAAGGGGCATTAACAGGATCGTTGAAATTGAAATCTCCATTCCAGAAAATCAGATCAGTTTCCATTGAGATGGAACACAGCGATAAAGACACCGACTCAACTTCCACACTTAAAGTAGATTGGGCACCTATGGAACAGATTTCTTCTACGTTAACATTGAAAAAACCTATGCTTTGGAGTAATCTAGAGGGCAATCTCGCAATCAAAACACCATTTACTGGTTTTGAAAAAACATCACTAGATCTTAAACACAGCCTGACAAACAAACTTCAGTCATCATTGGGTATGTCATGGAATCGCGATAACGCCCAGTTAAATATTCTAGCAGAAAGCAAGGGACAAAAGACCAATGACCTCCTTGGCAGATTCAGTCTTCAGTCAACATTCACTGGTGTGAGATCTCTTTCCTTAGCTGCAAAACACACTGACAACGGCAACAAGTTTGATAACACTGTTACGTTTGAGGTGAATGGACAGTCATACAGCTATGAAGGAGAAACAACACACTATAGGTCAGGATGGCAGATACAGAATAGTGGACGTGTTATGTTGATTTCTCCAACAAGAAGGTATGAAACTACATGGTCACATAGAAATGCAGGATCCGATTTGCGTTCATCATTGAAATCTAATTTTAATGGACAAGTTGTTGAATTGACCCTCAACTCCAAAGAAAACATGGCATTTGAGAGTGGATCAATGTCTCTCAATATTGGAATAAAAACTCCATCTGACCTTCTTAAAGACGCTGATTTCAGCTTGACTCATGAACACAGAAGAGGATTCATTGATACAAATATTCAATTCAATAAAGAGAAACGATCGATTATGTCATTATCTAATAATTACATCAGACGAAGTGGGCAAGTTACATCAGCTTTTGATACCAATATCTTGGGAGAGAGAAAAACACTGAAAACCTCTGCAAACTATGCCTCATATCCATTGACGGGAAATGTGGAACTGTCTTTCAACGGCAAATCAGCTGCAAGCATGGATGGAAAACTGAATTTCGTTTCAGACCTGATAGACGGAAGTCTCAATATGAAATCTGGAATCAGGTATCTTTCTGATATTAAGCTTACCATTAATCAAAACAAAGAACGAAACAGTTTAGTAACACGTGGAATGCTTCAGTATGAAAATGGAAAATCCATAACTCTAGAAAGTCAATACCAATGGAACAGAAAGAAGAGTTCATCCCTTATTGTGACAACTCCCTTTGAATCTTTCAAAAGACTAACAGTGGGAGCCGAATTAACAGGAAATTTAGAATCGTTCCATTCCTCTGCACATTTCCAACTGCAACCAACAATTGGCCCCTTCTCATCAACTGCTCAATGGAGTACTTTTGGGGGTGTTTTGGCTAACTTCCGTATCGAAACACCGTTTAAGCAAATTCCTGGTCTTAAGATATCTTTGAAAAGCGACATGGACAAAGAGAACAGAAATTCTGACTTGACAGTTGAAATATTCCCAGCCAAATATGTCAAAATTGAAACTTCAATAAGACCAAAGATAGACGATCTAGAGGGCATTATCAGTATCAAAACTCATTCTGACAATGTACCCTTCGTGGGAGCAGTTGTTCGTCATGCCGGAAATATGAAAGCCTTTGTGAGCCATGGTGAAATAGAATACGCTGTCGGAAAAAAACTTGAAGCTGATGTATCTCTGACCAACAACAGAAAGGTAGAAGGAACTGTAGTTCTCAAATCTCCATTTTCTGAGGATATGTCCGCAGTAATCAATCACGAGGGGGTTACATCCGACTTCAGATCTTCTGGATTTATTCAGTATGGCAAGGTCAAGAAGCTAGACATTAAAGCAGCATTCAAAAATGGCATTTCTACTGAGGGAAATATTCGAGTCAAGACACCCCTTACAGATCCTCTATCTTCTGCTTTTAACTTTAAGAATGAACAAGGAGAGATGATGACACATGCGGAAGCACAATACGGAAGCAAAAAATATGAGGTTGATTTCAAATACAATAATAAGAAAAAAATCGAAAGCTCTCTGACCATCAAATCACCACATCATAATGATATTTCAGTCAACGTACATCATTCTGGTGATCTCAAGTCTTTCCGATCCCATGCAGATGGACAATATGGTAGTAAAAAGTATGAAGGTGATTTATCGTATTCCAACAATGATGATTTCATCAGTTCTCTGGTTCTAAAATCACCACAGTTTAGCGATGTCTCACTGATGATCACACATAATGGTGGACTAAGTAACTTTGCTTCACATGCCGAGGTCAAATATGGACGGGAAGACAAGTATGCCACAGATATCAATTTTAAAAATGGAAATAAAATTGCAGGTTCATTCAGCGTGAAAGTACCCAAACAGAAAGATATTACAGCTTCATTTTCACATGAAGGGTCACTCAAAAAATTCAAAACCAGTGGAAATATTCAACTGACACCAAAAGTTAAGATGAATGTTGACATGTCTTTCTCACGAGGTAAAAGAACAGTTGGTGTGTTTTCCTTGAAATCGCCTAGCATGTCAAATATCGACGCCCAACTCAAACATTCCGGAGATCTCAAGGACATGAGCAGTCTTTTCAACCTGAAGATGGACAAAAAGAAAATTGTAGATTTAAGTGTTGGACTTACAAGTAAGAAGAGAATCATCGGTACCATGAAAATCATCACGACATTAATGGATGATGTTTCCATGAAATTTGTGCATAAAGGAAGACGTACAAACTTCAAACTTCAAACTGATATGTCGCTTGGAAAAGAGAAATATGCTGCTGATGTTGCATTCAAATGTAAACCAAACATTAAAGTCACCGTCACTGCTGCAACACCCATCAAAGGGCTTCGTAAACTGAAGGCCGACTTTGCACACAGCGGAACCATAAAAAGTTTCAAGTCTCAAGCATCATTTGGTTCAGGAAAGGAAAAATACACCGGGAACCTCAAGTTTACAATGAAACCAAACCTCATTACAGATATATCAATTGAGACTCCAGTTAAAGGCCTAAAGAAAATCGGTGCTCTCATCACTCACGAGGGTTCTTTGAGTAACTTTAAATGTCACGGAGAAATTACTAAAGGCAAATCAAAAGAATTTAATGCTGATATCACCTTTACCGCTGCACCAGCATTATCAACATTTGTATCCATACAAACACCATTTAAACGATATGAAAACACTGAACTGTCTTTATCTCATCAAGGTAGCGTCAGAAATTTCCAAAGCAAAATGAAGTTGGTTGGTCTCAAAGGAAAAACTATTGCACTCGTAGCAAAGGCAGATATTGAAAGGGACTTTTCAACAGCTGTAAGTATTCAAACACCATTCAGAGGATTTGAAATAATTAGCGGAGCAGCATCCCATACTGGTACGTGGAGAGATTTTGTGACAAGAGCCGAATTAGACAATGGATCCCCAGCAAAATATTCGGGAGAAGTGAGCTTCAGCATGAAAGACAAAATATCTGGAGAAATACAAATAAAAACCCCTCTTCCAGGAAAAGAAGTAATGCGAGCTGCCTTCTCTCAAGAGGGAACATTAAATAATTTCATATCGCACGCTGAAATTCAATGCGTTAAAAGTAAAACCGAAGCCGATGTAACTTTCAGTTCCATAGGAAATATTGAGGGAAATGTGATGGTAAACAGTCCATATTTCAAGCCCATAAAGGCCGTCATATCTGCAAAATCCTCACCTTATAACGCAAAAATCGCTGCCACATACGGAAAGAAACAGCTGATAAATGGACAATTCAAACTTAACACTAACAAGAATATTAAAGGATCCGTTAGCATCAAGACCTGGTTTGCACCAGAAGCGAAAGCAACATTGTCTCAAGAGGGAAATATCAAAAATTTCCGTACACAATGTGAACTGTCTTATGGAAATCACAAATTCCAATCTGATACATCATTTGATGCTCGCAAAGATATCACAGCCTCCACTACTTTACTTATTCCATCCATTGGTATAGATACCTCATCTGCCACTCTTTCGTTTTCGGGAGACTTGACAAATCTTCGAGCTCGAGCTGACTGTTCAGTAAATAGGAAAACAGAGGGTGAAATTGATGTTACTTTCAATTCAAAGGGACCTGTTACAGGTGCAGTTGCTATTCGAACACCGTTTACAGCAGCCAGAGAATTCACTCTGTCTTTTAAACACAACGGAAAAGTGACTGACTTCACCTCACAGGCTGAATATTCTATGAATGGTGAAAAAGGAGATGCTGAGATCGTATTTGATATTGATGGTGACATTAACATGCAGGGTAGTATCAAACATCCAATGATTCAGCCAATATCGTTTGAAATTACTCACAGTGGAAACAAAAATCAGTTCAAATCACATGCTCAAGTGATCTATAAAGGCAAAAAACAAGTGGTTTCTGATATATTTTTCAGCAGTTCTCCGTCTTTGGAATTTTCGGCGAAGCTGAACGCAAATTGCCCAGCAGTACAAAGTGCTGAAGCAAACCTTTCTCACAAGGGAACATCAAGAAACTTCCGCTCCCAATCAGTATTCATCCTGAATGGAGACAAAACAAGCGCAAAACTCACATATGACTCTAGAAACGGAATTGAAGGCAAACTTGTCCTGAAAACACCGATGTCGAGAGATTTTATCGCTTCATTCAACCACAATGGTGATCGTCAAAAATTTAAATCTGAAGGCAGCCTCGAATATAGCGGCAAACGTCAATATCACGTGGAATCAACGCTTAATACTTTGAAAGACATGAATGGGAAAATAACATTACAAACACCACGAGATACGTATTCAACGGGTTTAAACCACGAAGGAAATCTAGATGCCTTCAAATCATTTTCACACATCGAATACGGATCCGGTAGGCGAATTCAAATTTCTGCCAATCTTAATAGAATTCCTATTCTGACAGGACAAGTTACACTAAAAGCTCCTTTTATGGCTGATGTTATCGTAGGTTTCTCTCATGAAGGTACCCTTAAAGCATTCCAGTCATCTGGATTTATGAAATACGACGATAAAGAACAGGTCGGTGCAAACATTGAATCAAAATTGTCCAAAACTGAGGGATATTCTGGAAAAGTTGTTCTTCGAAAATTAGGCTGGAATAAGATTGAGTTGTTGGCTACGCATCATCTTACTTCTGGACTATTTACAAATCAAATAGCATGTGTTTACGGAAACAAGAAAATTGAATCTGATATTCAGGCCTCATTTAAATCACCATTCAAGGGCAGCGTGAGAGTTAAAACTCCATTTGACGGATTTGAATCATCGCATGCGTCTTTTACATCAACAGTCTCATCGTCAGGATTCCAATCCAACTTCGACGGCTCTCTTATTGGACGCAACGTACAGGCTGATATGTCAATAGATACCATTATGCCAATGCGAGGTTCGGTCATCCTCACAACAAATATACCCGGAATAGAAGAAGTGAGAGCATCGTTCAGTCATGATAAATCTAGGTACTCACTCGTTTCTCATGGCGAAGCAACACTTCAGCAGAAGACCGTAAGTGTAGATGTTCGTTATGACACGCGCAATGCCATCGAAGGATCTGTTGTTGTCAAAACACCTTTCAGCAGATTTGAGAGTCAGTCTATCAGCATTCGACATACTGATGACTTCAGCCAAGCGGAGGCAAATTATGATGGGAAGAAAGCTACAGTTGAATTTGAAAGAAGTAGAAACGGCATGAAATTATCATCGACATCACCATTCATAGGATTTGAAAATCAATATCTCACTTACAACAATGATAGACAGTTACACCGCATAGAGGGAAATTTCCGTGGTAGAACGATAGAAATCGAAATGTCAGCTGAGCCTACGAAGATGTTCATAAAAGCAAAGACCCCATTTAAAGGCTTTGAAGAACAACAAGCTGCATATAACTATGACGGAATAAATAGACATGTAGAGGGAACATTCCGGGGGGAACGCATTGAAGCTGATCTGTCAATTGAGCCTTCAAAAATTATTCTACAAACAAACACTCCATTCAAAGGATATGAGAATATGCATATCATATACACATTTGATGGAACAAAAAGACATTTAGAAGGATTATTCCAGGGCAAGAAAATAGAATTAGATGCAGTGGTTAAACCGGAAAAGATTGAAATTGTCGCAAAAACACCGTTTGAGGGTTACGAAATACAGCACCTTGCCTATACCAACGACAGATCAACATACCACATCGAAGGAGAATTCCAAGGTCAAAAAGTAGAGGGAGATTTACTGCTGACACTTTCACAGAAGGAACTGGTACTTAAAACTCCATTCACAGGTTACGAAAATATGGAAATCAAATATACATTTGATGGAACCACTAGGCATATAGAAGGTCTCTTCCTGGGAAAGAAAATGGAAATAGATGCAGCTGTTAAACCTGAAAAGATTGAGATTGTCGCGAAAACTCCATTCCAGGGATATGAACAACAACACTTGTCCTACTTTAAGGACAGAACAACATATCACGCAGAGGGAGAATTCCAGGGACAGAAAGTTGAGGCAGATTTACTGTTGACACCTTCACAGAAAGAGCTGGTGATCAAAACTCCATTTGGAGGTTTCGAACGACAGCATGTTTCTTACACTAATGATGACTTTTCACATCATTTAGAGGGTATGTTTAAAAGGCAGAAAATAGAGGCTGATCTATCTATCGAACCATCAAAAGTAGATCTCAAAGTAAAATCACCATTCGCTGGATTCGATGAGCAAAGATTATCAGTTAGTCATGAATTAACAGACTCAAGCTGTAATTGTAAAATTGAAAGTTTGTTCCAAGGCCAAACAATTGAGGGAACCATGACCATGAGCTGGGCAGACAGGATTGACGGGCAATTCAGAATTAAGTCCACCTTCCGTAACTACCAAGACCAGCAAGTAAACTTCAACTTCGACAAAAGTTTAGACACCTACTCTGGTCATATTGATGGAATTTTCAGGGGACAGAAGATTGAAGCTGATGCTTCATTTATTAAGGATAATGAAATCCGTCTCTCATTGAAAACGCCATTTGTCGATTTTGAAGAACAAGACATTCTCCTTTCACAAAGACAAAGATCAAACAGTCTAAGCTCACGGATCGAGCTTACATATAAGAAAGAGAAATACGAGTTAGACATGCAATTTAAGGCTGAAAATCAACTCGAAGGAAGCATTTCCGTGAAAACGCCTTTCCTTGGATACGAAGAAACAAAGGCAGTCATGGTCCACTCGTTGTCAGGATCTACACTGAGAAGTCGTGCGGATTTGACCTACTATCGTCAGTCATATTCTATCGATATAGCTTTCACCAACGATAGGAAAACAGAAGGCAGTATAACCATCGTTACACCTTTACAAGGATTCGAAAATACCAAATTGTCTTTTAACAACAAATTGTCGAAATACAGAACTGCAACCCACGCACAAATCGAATACGGCTATAACAACAAAATTGAAGCCGATATTGAAGGATCTATTCGCAACAGACTTGAAGGACGAGTTGCACTCAAAACCCCATTCGAGGGATTTAGATTAACCGAACTTTCTGCTTCACACAACACAAAAAAAGACGGATTCAACTCCCTTGCAAATCTTAGGTATGGCAATTCAGACAAAATCTCTATCTCCTCCGATTTCTCATTCAGAAACACGGGTATAGATGCCAGTTTTGCTATTGAATCTCCATTCACCCAAACTGCAAGTGCCAGTGTGTCTTCTTCATGGAAATCCTCCCATGCTGAATTTGTATATGGAAAGGAAAAAGTAGAAGCTGATCTAAATGTAAACGACGATGCATCATCAATCACTTTCCTTCTGAAAACTCCATTGCAAGGCATTGAAACCACAACATTTTCGTGGAATATGAATGGACAGTTGAGAAATATGAACATCAAAACGGATCTTACATATGGTGCTTCCGAATCTATTTCAGTAACCATCAAGAATATTGTTCAAGGATACGATATTGATAGTAGTTTCACAATGGTTTCACCTTACACAGATGATATAAGAATCAAGTACAAACAGACGATAAATGCGAATTCCTACAGTCAAGAGTTTGAAGCTGCAGTAGGAGCAGATAATGGCATAAGTCAGCAGACAACATTGCAAACCGGCAATTACTATTTCGATTTCGAAACAAAGACAACTTGGACCGTATTTGGTGAATCCCAATCAACAACCGCAACTCTGAAACACAATGGTCCCATGGAAAACTTTAAAACAGAAGCATCAGTAGAGACCAATGGGCATAAGTCAAATGTCGTTTTGTCTCTGAAAACAGACCAGAAAATTGAGGCAACATTTATTTTGAAAACTCCGTTTGAATGTATAAAGGATATCCAAGCACGTATAACACACAGTGGAGAAATTGACCAATTTGTGTCATCGGGAGAAATCCAGTACAACGACATGGAGAAAATTCAAGGAAAAATCAACTTCTTCAAAAACAAATTTCGCCGTCTTAATGCCAATATTGAAATCATAACTCCATTTGTAGGATATGAGCAGACGAATTTTATCGTTAAGCACCTCAAAAATAACAATGGGCTCAGAACCTCAGCTGTTGTAATAAGCGGAAGAAGAAAAAAAATTAGCATTTTTCTGAAAGCTCTTTACGACCCAATGGAATTTGAGTTATCAACAGAATCTCCATTCCGAGGATATGAGGACATGTCTGTAAAGGGAAAGCATCAAAATGGCAACACTGAACTCATTTTATCAAAAATGCAAGATCAAATTGCTTTCTCAAGTATCATGGATTTGAGTTCTGAACCCATGACTGCAGAGGTCAGACTAGCTACACCATTTAGTGGCTTTGAATCCAGCGAAATAAAAATGAAGACGAACACCGATATCAGTAATTTAAAATCAGCTGTTGAAATCAAATCTTCATCATTGATACCTATTACAGCTGATGTACAAGTACAGTATGTGACACCTGCTGAAATGTCTGGAACTTTCAACTTCGATAGTGGAATTAAAAATATGGAAGTGATCAAAGTGTTTGGGTCTAACCGCAGAAATGGAGATGACATTACTACACATTTGGAAACTTCATGGAACAGACATGATCCAATTGTTTTCGATGGAACCTTTGGAGTTGGCAGAAGTTCAAGACAAGGTGGAATTTCGTTTTCCACCCCTTTCAAAATGATATCCTCATTTGATGCAAAATGCAACTATGAGCTGACTGACAAGACCTACAAAGATTCAATGATTGTCAGTATGAATGGAAAAACTCTCGTTGACATGGATTTGTTCTTGAATTTTGGTGATAAACATGCCTTCCAAGTTGTTGTCAGAGAACCCAATCCTATCAAAGTTGAGACAGAACTGTTAACATCCTCTGGTAAAAAATCAGGATCAGCCATGGTGAACTGGAATACCAAAAGGGACGACAGTCAAGTGAAAATCTCAGGAGAATATTCCGTTGATAAGAACAAGAAAAATATGTTAGTCACATTGTCAAATGCTGTGAAATCTGTCGCTTTGAAGGGATCCCTGGAAAGGTCCATGTACAAAACCTTCAATTCTCTGGACTTTTTATCAGATGGTAACAGCCTCTTCGGTTATGAATTTCAGGATAACAATGTACGAAGCAGAAATAATTTCCAGAGAGCAAATAAACTGCGATTGTGTTTCCCAAGTCGCAACGTCGAGCTATATGGTTCCTACAACAACAAATATGGTTCCAGGTCTGTTTCAGGGTCATTTGCTTGGGACGCTGATAGAGACGATTCCAAGAGAGTAGGACTGAAAACCCAACTTTCCCCGAAAGGAGAGGCGACTTTGGCAGATATTTCATTTGAGATGCCAAGTATCGGGCAGGTATGTAATTTATCATATAACGCTTCTATGCCTAAACGTTCTTTTATCAACTGCGTTAATGTTCAGATATGTGCATGTTGTCAAATTAGTTTAAACTGTTTCCAAAAACGTTAGTCAATATATTATGTGTATTTTACCTGTTGACCCTTTATATGGAGGATTATTCATAAATTTTTATATGTACGTCCTTTGATTGTTCTGCTGTTACGGTGAGTGGAAAGGTGGGCCCGTAAACCGGTTAACCACATCATTTCTTTGCTTTTGTCAAATTAAATGACCGTCCTAAGTCGGTATGGTAATTGCACTACAATCAGATATTTTTGTAATGTGTTATATGTGCTAGTATATTATTGATATTCATATATTGTATAGCTCCATGGTGACTTCTGCCACATAACTGAACCAGTAACTCCTCTTTTTTCTTTTATAAGCATCAAAATGAAAATGTACACAAGATATGTAACAACTACACTAAAGGAGAGGATATAGTATATTGATAAATAAGATAAGTTTACTGAACCATTTCTGCTTTTTTTTTTTTTTTTTTTGCAATTGCATTAATTTTATATTTTCATACACATTTTATCTTTCAAAGGACGTGAAACTGGATTCTGAGATGACAATCAACAGTGGAAGCGTTCTGTTCGATGGAAAAACAGAATTGCGATATTCCAAAGATTCTGCCAAGACTCTAGTTATTAGATCTCGTATTGAAGATGTGTCGTATGGCTACAGAAAAAATTACACATTGACCTTTGGTCTTCAACATCAATTTACGAATGTTGATGTTCAGTTGGCCTCCCACGTAGGCAAGTCTAATGGAAAATTCTCAACAGGATTCGATGTCAAATACCTGACAGCAAAACGCCAAAGAAAGAACTTAGCCCTGATGGCGGAAATTGATAGCATCAAAAAACAAATGAACTTAATGGTAAGAATACTATACTCAATATGTTAGAATTTTAAGCTGCGATATTCCAAATTATTTCTACATTATTTTCAGATTTATACTGAGTTTTATAGAGATTTGATAAATATTTATTACAGATGAGGTCGCCAATGAAATCTATTCAGATGACAGGAAGCGTTCAAACAACTCCATATAAAATGAGTCTACGTAATGTTTATGACAACACCAAAGTCATCAACACCGATTTCAGTCTTGATACACACAAGCAGAGTGTCAACTTCCAAATGAATTACGATTCTGGTACGTTTTGCAGTTAATTATATTCTAAAATATTTCTTATATATTTAATACAAAATACGAAAGTAATTGGTGTCAAGTGACTATGTCACTAACAACAATGTTCTACAACGGAAATTCACTGACCATTGAAGTTCAGAGGTGATACCAGGTGCCCGGAAGTAGTGAGCGTCTCTTGAATGGCTAGCCAAACCCACCATGAATGAGTTAACAGACAGAAGAAACAAATGTACCTCACTCAGTACTGTATAAATAAATGAATGTGAACAAACAGTGTAGAAAGTGTCATCGTCATATAACATCAGGAAAAATGTATAAAAACACTTAAGTCAAACCCTCTTTTTCTACGAGCTCCACATTGCAAACGGAATAAGCGTGAGATTAATGTAACATAATCACACCAAAATCACAATAATTTTGTAATTTGAAAAGTACACTTGTTTTATTTTATTTTAGAAAATCCCAACAACGTTTTGCACTTGAGCGCAAAATATGTAAACGACAGTGCCATTTTAGCCGAGATTTACCGAGAAGAAAATTCCCGTAAAATTGTTGATTCTCTCTTAGCACTTCGTTTGAACACTTCCCGTCTTCTTCACACCAGGCTACACTGGAGACCAACTATTCTACAAGAAATAAAGGTATGACCATTGCCACTATACACATTTGTACACTAACAAAAAAGCATAATTTTATTGTTGTAGAATGAACATTCATTCTATGTAATTCTTTGAGTTTTAGTTTCCACTTTGTATATTAACAGGAATCTGGAGTTCGAAGAATGACAAGTGGAAGCCAAAGACTTAACGCTGCTTTCACTGATGCTGCTGTTGCTGTTAGCGAGGAACTTAATGCAAAGTACAATACAATCAGACAATCGGCCACTGAGGATCTCCGCCCATTTATCACATTTATTCAGGAAATCATGTCCAACGTAAATACGGAAATAAAATCTCTTTCGTCTAGGACTAGCAGCAAAGCCTTTACTCGCCCTCTGATAGCCATATCGTGAGTCATTTTATGCACTATTCTTTTCGGGACAAATTAGCAGAGTTCAGTATGATGTTTCATAAAAAGTTGTCTTAATTTTATATATTTATTGCTATGTGCGGTAATGTAACGTATCATGTGCATATATGTACAATCGGGTTGGTCAGACTGTCATAGGGTAATTTATATTTCACTATCAAGTGGGAAGACGTACTTATCATTGAAATAAAAGTCGTTGACTATTTTTTGTGTAAAAGCATTCGTCTAGATTTTCTGATATTATGAAAATCATATTGTATTTCAGAGAAGCTATGGAGAATGGAAACAATATACTTGAGGATTTGAAATCTGTTGTTCGTCAAGATTTCCCTATGAAAAAGCAATATGATTTCTATGTTGAGGCATCAAAGGAATTGCTTGAGGTAGGATGGATCTTCTGTTTTAAGGACTTCTTTTGAGACTCCAAGTAAGAACTGTATGTCCAATTATGATTAAATCCATTTAGTAGTTACTAAAAACAGCATTTTGTTTTTCTCCAGGTGATCGAAGCTGAGTCTGTTAAAAACTATGTAAAACTGATTGACTTCATCAGTGAACAGTTAAAGGAATTATCAGAAGCAGTAGAAAAAGCCCACACTTCATACCAAGGTAATCATTATTATGTAAGCTATTTTTGTAAAAATATATATCGTACAAAACAAAGTGTTTTATATTATTCTTCAGAACTTTAAAATTACATGTGTAAGTGATATAATTATTTCTGTTTAGGAATGGTGAGCAAACTCTCTCAGAACCAGGCGACAGAGTTTCTTAACAACAAATATGATAGCCTCAGAACACACCTCTCTGACTCGAAAATCAGTGAAAATATGAAGAATGTCGCCAGCAAATACACCTCTGCCATCTACCAGGCTCGTGACCAAATTGCTACCAGGCTTGATGGTCCTGCTTTCAGAAAAATCCAAGGAATGTCCAATAACGCGTATCAAATGGTGCGTTTTATAAATTGTATCGTATAACAAAACTAACACATCTAATGTATTATTTAATTATTGCATTTTTCTCTTCTTTGGTTTTGTTTACATAGATTAATATAGTATTATTCCTTGTTTGATACATTATGGTTTTATTTATTTTAGGCATCAGCCGCTTACAAATTTTGGGAGGTAGAAGAAAATGTGAAATCTGTTCTCGACAAAGTATACGAAATGGTCCGTAACGAAATCAAAGAAGAAATTGACAGTGTTAAAAATGCCGTGACCCGTTTACAAAACTCCAAATTTACAGTGTTCAATCCTCAAGGTGGAGAAATTCAGATGGACTCATATCTACCCGTTCCAATGAAATCTCTCAAAGAATTACCAACAATCTCCCTCAACAAACATTTGAACAGAATGTCATCATACATTCCAGACGTCAGCAGAATTCCATCTTTCAGAGATATTTTACCCGATAGTGATATTAGCAATTGGCTTCCTCCATTTTATGGTAACTAAATATGATACTTATATTCTAATGTATTTTGTTTGTAACACGCGATCTCATTGGCTGTCCGATTTAAAAACTGCAAGGGTATTTACGATACCCTGCAGTTTTTGATATGATGTCATGATACCCTGCTGTTTTTGATTTGTGACGTTACGATACCGTACAGTTTTTGATATGACGTGTCTGTGATTAGCAACTTTGTTAAGAAAACCGTAGCACTGAGTGTATTGCCTCTAGTTGTAATTATTTTTATCAAATGCATTAGAATGAGGTTACCTTGCTTGTGTTTTACAAAAGCTGACAGGGTATCGGCGAATACCCTGTCAGAAATTTCCGTTTTCACAACTCGGCTAATGCCTCGCAGTGAAACAAAATTTCTGACAGGGTATTCGCCGACACCCTGTCGCTTTTTGCAAAACAATCGCATGGTAACCCCTAAGTAACAGGACGAAAAAGATATTATGAATAACCAAGAAATACTGTTTACAGTTTATATGAAGAATTTCACATACACACATTTCTAAAATTATACATTTTCTCAGTGAGAATTTCCCCTTATAATCTCATCAAAATTATGGAATATGTCTATTTATATGTTAGTAAGAAAAATCTGTTTCGATTTTCAATTAAGTTATTGTGATAAAATTTAATACTGTTTATTTTTTACTCAATTGCTTTTCTGTCAGCATGTCAATGTTGTAGAAATTTTCACCCCGCTCTAGTTTGACTCTGATGTAATTATTGAGCTACTTTATTGTATTTGAGAATGGTTTGATTTTCACAGGATTAGCAAAATTGGAAGGAAGTAGAGTTACAACATTTGATGGACAAAACTTCGACTTTTCTGGAGGAAAGTGCTCCTACGTTTTGACAAGAGATTACATGGACGGAAACTTCTCCATCATTGCCGACTATCTAGGCAAGGGCAAGAAGAAGATGATAATCCAGACTGCAACTCAAACAATCCAAGTCGCTCCTAATGGCAAGGTAAGCTATACAGTAGTGAGAGGTCAAAGTATAAATGACGTTATATCTATAAATGCAATGTAAATTACTATGTACCCAGGTTTAAGTTTCAGTTAGCAGTCATTGTTCATTTATTTATCAGTATATATAGCACAAACAATTTACAAAAGTATGGAGAGTTTTTTTTTTAAACATTATGGATTTCTCTTTTGTAGCTAAGGGTTGACAGCAAACCTGTGAAACCACTCTATCATTCCCGAGAAGTCACAATAACCGAAATGAATAACGTAATTTCTGTCAGTGGTAATGGCTTCCGAGTGGACATTGACATTCCACATGACACTGTTATTGCTCAAGTAAGTGGATGGTATCACAACAGACTTGGAGGAATCTTCGGAACTCTGAACCAGGAAAGATATGACGATATGATTACACCTGCAAGAAAACTGACCACTGACGTTGATTACCTTGTTAATACCTGGGAAGTGGACAGTAAATGCCGATAAACACTGAACCGACCAAACGATTTCCGAACAAAAAAGAAACTTTCATGATTTTGTGGCTGATTTAATTTTATGTTTTGGACTTTAGAAACTTTAAAAATAGAAGTAATCTTTGTAATATTGAATAATGTTTAAAAATTGAATAAAGAAATCAAAGCAGCAAATCTACATTTTGTAATATTTACCTTGTAAGGAGATACAACCAATAAATATTGTGAAGTATATAGAAGCAGATAAAAATGTAGCTACCTCAACGCAATGTTGATTGTTTAGAAGTTATTTAAGGTCATGGTTATACCGTCACACATATCACCTTCAAAAAATGAAAATTCTTTGTGTAAATTTAGATACCCAATAGTATTGTGTTGTGATTAACTCAGATGGTTGCAGGAAGTAACTTCGATATATCAGAAAAAAAAAAAAACGTTCCTGGACTGAGGATAATTGAAAGGTTTGAAAGTATATATCAGGCACTGGAACTCTTGGCTACAATTAATTTGGTAGTAGAATAAAAATTCAAGAAGCACAATACGACATCTGATATTGGGTATTACATAAAACTGTAATCTGACATATGGATCACATTTCCTATTAAGCGAATCTTAAACGGATCTTACCACGTACACAATTTGACTTCTCCATATATAAATACATATGGAATTTACACGATTTGACTCTTTCTACTGGGTATATGTGACGGGTGATTCTAGCAAGCAGGAGATGCTCACTCTCCCCGGGCACCTGATCTCACTCCATCACAGGGGTTCACATATACCCTTCAAGTAGACATATTTTGTTATTTTCCACTTGTTTTTCATTTTCACTGATTTTGTATGTCCTCTGGTTTCATGATTTTTAGACTTACGGTTTGGATTTATCCATCATCTTTACATTCCATTTTCCTATGTTGGAGGATATCCAATACATCATTTTGTTGGGGACTATTTTCGCCCTCTTGCAAAGTTGAACCTGCAGTGTCGGCTACGTCAATAGGTAAAATGTTATTTTTGTTATTGCAGCAGTGGCTTCCCTTGTCTTACAAAGATTCGTCGGTAACAATAAAAATTTAAGAGGATATATTATGTTCATGTATAAATATGGTGCATTTCGATAACTAATATCTCTGAAGTGATGCTGAAGGCCTTAATAAATTGACTTAAATGTAATAGGTAAAGGTCCAATCTAAGGACAGAGCAATGCATAGTAAGAAACATTGTTTAAGGAAGACATAGTATTGCTCTTATATATTTTTTAAGGATCACTATTCATATATTGGAATAACTGAATATGAATATAGCCTGAAAAACTAATCTGTGATTGCCTATTACAACATCTAATCTATGAAATCCATATGATAATTAATTCCCCACTGATGTAAACATTTAAAAAACACAGTATTACACAGTCAATGTTGACTGGATACCTGTCAGAAAGTACAGCAATTTCCAGCAACGCACATTGCTCACTCAAACAGCATGTCATGCCATTCTTTATAAAACATTACCTGTGGATTGACCTTAAGCCTTTAAGCCTTGTATCGAAATATAACGCCTAACTATTTTACATTACATACTATATTGAACACTAAGGTTCCGACTGACTTTGTATATTTCAATCAACAGTAGAAGGAAACACGTCTGTATAGCATTACATTCAAATTTACTCATCATTTATTTACACATTATTTTTATGGTTTTGTGCTTTCATTGGTCTATATTAGCTTTGGGGACTGAAAAAAGCACGAAGTTTTTCCCCATTCCTTACTGCCAATACACATCAGGGAAGCACAAAACATAAAAAGAATTCTTATATTTATATATTTTGACTATTTTGTACCTCAATCGGTCCATGGCCTCTGCTTATGAAATGCGATACAAGGGATAGCTATGATAATTGAACAACAACACTTTGTGGGAGGTCTTATTAAGTAGTTCCGTTATTAAGATAATAAAGTGAACTGCTAAGAAATTTTCATATAAAATACATGTGACAAAGAGAGAAACTGTAGATCCATATGGAGTGTTTGAATTGAATTCTTTTTACATCACATTACTTCTACATTTCGTACTTGGCGGAAGATTATTTTGCGTAAGTGATTCGGCCAAATCTTCAGATCTCGATATATTTACTTCATAGCATGAAATCATAAGATATTAAATCACTGTGAACTTTTTATGAATGGAAAGCAAGACTTTTGTTAATTGTAATGTTTATTCCCGATCGACGATTCTTAGTTTGATCTAAAACACGAAAATGATCGGAAGAAATAAATATATGTCAAGTGAGGACATTTTGATAGAATTTTGAACAGGCTTCCCTGGTATGCAATATTTATCTGCGACGTACTTTTAAGTCACGTGATAGGCAATTACCATTATTGATTACCATTATTGAACATTATTGTAAAGGTATGTCTTTGCTGAGAAGAGATTGTATATTGACAAGACATCTAAAGGAAAATATCATTAAAATTTCTCTAATAAGAATTGACCCATCAGCAGCATGTTGTACTACGGAGCTTTCCTTACTGAGAACATGATTTCTAAGTAGGATAGAATGATCACATTTTTTTCTATACAATGTGCATATCTACATACATAGGTCGCTGACAATAAAAGTACACTGCTTTCCGAGTCGGATCACAAAATATATAAGATAATCTATAAACAGCTAGATGGATTTTTTCAGTCGTTAATCTCTGTAATATGTGACGTCAGAAGTTGTACAAATGTTACTTTTTCTTGGGTTTTAATTATGACGTCAATGTTCACATTGTGACGTCACAGTAAAATGACGTTAAAACTGTACAACAAATTGTGTAGGGCGCCTTTTTTTTACTCGGGTGTTCCCGTAAAATCGGGCAAAAGGATATTTTCAGATATCTCTCAGAGAAATACTGAAGTAGATGGAGCAGTAAATTTTATGAATTTTATAATAATAAGAAAATGTAAAATACCCCAGCATGCAATAGCACTTTAAGACTACTTTATTGCTTGACTACAAGGTTAAGTTAATGGTTGAACCGGTCTGGTTAATGTCGCTGTATCAGAATGGGTATTAAAGTAGGGAAATAAAAATCGTGAAACTTTATACCACAAAGCATTTTTAAAACGCTAAATAAAAAGGGTCGTCAGAGTTTTTTAGTATACACTTCAGAATTCTGCATTCTTTATTAGGGCCGTCAAGGGTTTTTCAAAGTAGTCTTCTGTGTTTTCAGAGTTTATAAGAGATAAACAGGATTTTCAGATGTTTATTATCAGAAGAAATTTTAATTTGAAAACTGAAAATTCTCTCTCATTTCTATAGCACCTATAATAATTATTAGTATTATTCTTGCAGTGTCTAAGATTCAATACACATGATAGAAAAAGACCATCGTTACACACACCTCCTATTACTAGACCTGTGAAACTCTATAATCGACAGAGTCTCTGAGTAAATGAGTCTTCCTTAAACAGAGTTATTTCCCAGTTGGGACGGCATCAGACGTAAAACAATTATAACGTCATCAATTTCATATGAATACGTCATTTTTGTACTATAATTTTCCTGATTTTTACATTGCCTTCCATAGGATTTGATGACGTCATAAATGTTTTACGTCAGATGCCTTCCCAAATGAGAGGTTACTATGTATAACGAAATGACCGAGTGTACCATGTTTTCTTTTAAAAGATATGGTATAAATATTATTCTTACATCCTGATTGATTATAATATTATAACATTGTCTAAGTCTCAATATATAACAGCCATAATATCCCCCTAACCCAGTCTCCACTAGTCAAGCTCCGGACTTGGCAGATTAATATTTTGCACCGTGTCTAAAATTAAAATATATGGGAGCAAATATTATTCTTACATCCATAAAATAACTTTCACAATGATTCTTCTATTCAAGAGAGTGAACAGTACTTAATTCGAAAGGACTCTTCATCCATGTGCTTATCGATATATTCTAATGAAAATGATATCAGTAATTTCTTTTTCCTTTTCTATCGATTTGTTTACTTGATACTGAGAAAACCTCATCACATGCAATTAATTAAATATCAATTTCTTGCATCAAAAGTAATACCACTTCCATGGTGTTTGGAAGTCAAGTTATATTTGAAAACACTATAAGCCTACACATATTTATGAGAACCAAACAATGACCAAGACATCTTCGGTCCTACAGAAAATCAGTGGTTAAATGGGGTAGAAATATCATTTTAGTACAAGTCGGCTGAATCGGAAAAAAGATAGGCATACGTATATTGTATTGAGACATTAAAAGTTATTGCATTCTTTAAGTACTAGATAGAATTTACAAATGTACCATGTATGCATGGTTTATATATTAAACCCTTACTGATCCTGATGACGACTAAAGTCTAAATCAAATACATATACATGTAGATTGATTAAGCAGCTTAACGTAGATAGACAAAAACCTGTTCACACAAATCATGCATGGGTCCAAATCGTTATTAATAATGTTACATACTCTCTATCATTATCAATACAACATCATAACTATATATAGAAATACTACTGAAAGATATGAAATGAAATACTGGTGTGTTATCAGTATGTATAATGCGTAATTTTACTGTCACAATTGATACCCGGTCTAAAAGTTAACTGGAGTCAGCAATAAATGTTGCCAAATTTGATGAAACTTTGTCCTTTATCAAATAGTATATATAGGAGCCTACCTCTTAGTCCAGTTTAATACAAAGCGACGTTAACATTGTACTGCAGCTCCCTATCATGGGGACTAAACTATTACTTCTCGCCCTCGTGGCCGGAACATATGCAGGTAAGGAATTACACTTTATCCAGTGTTATATGATGTTTTCTTTTAATTTTACCTCTGATTGTTTTAATTAGTACGCATTATGCTATTTTGCTGTCACATTTGCTTAATTGTCTTCGTTACAGAGACAACCCATGCAAAATACATTATAGTTTTTGAAAAAGAAACCACAGAACCTTATTTTCACCTTTTCTTCCATACTCTGAGACCGACTAAACTAGTACTTTGATTTGAAAGAAAAGTTACCCTCATAAAATCACCTTTGGAGACAGGGGAGGCAGAGGCGTGATAGCCATATTCTCACTCTGTTGCTAGACTTAGCGACATTAGACCCCTTTTATTGTTTTGAATCTTATCGTTTTAATATAATGGATTGAAGTTTATTAATTAGAAGATCGAGGTTCTTTTTTTTTTCCCTTTTCTGTCATGAATAAAAATACATTAAATAAAGACGGATGCTATCATTTAAACCAAATAGAGTTTAGAGATGTGGTTTATATACATGATATCATCTACCCGATGTAATTAAAAACGAAAGACAAAGGAGAATTTCCCAGTGTTCAATGTCACAAATGTCGATATAGCACGGTTATAGATATGTACAATAACGTTTCAAAAAAAAGCTTAAGTGTTACATATACGAGATACTCGTGTGGAAATGTCACTCCTCGTATTCGTTCATCGTTTTTTATCTTCACACTTTACAAAACTCATAAATAGTAGATAAAGTTAATATGATGAAATAAGATAATCGTTACTTAAATCATCTACTACTTCTGAAAAAAAAAATCATTGAAGAAGTGTTTTCTTAAGATAATTTTGATGACAGTCTTACAAGAAATAACAAGAAAACGAAACATCTTCCATATACTTAAATCTGATATCAATTAACTTTATCTACTTTTATTACTTCTCTGGTGATGAAAAATGTATTCATATGAACCTCCTCATATTGTTGATTGTCGATTTTTATTTTCTCTTTCATTCCTTTTATTTTCAGTACCAACAATTAGAGAGTCTTGTTCAACTACATGCACAGGTGAGACTTATAACTTTCTTCTTATCACAAATTGTCTTATTTTGCGATTGGATTATACATATGCATTACATCATATTGAAATTTATCTCGTCTAAATGATTGATGCAATACATGCTGTTTTATTTTTTATATTGATATAGGAACTAACAAATTTGGATACCAGCCAGGAACAACATACGAATTTGACTATGATGTGGACACAACAACTCTCCTACAAGGTGCATCTGAGGGCCTATCAGGACTGAAGATGTCAGCCAAGGTCCAGCTGGAAGTTCTCTCAAAATGTGATTTGGTTTTGAAGGTAAAATCATTTTCCATATAATCCAACACAGTGAACATAATTAAGATACCTGTAAAGATATTGTATTAACATAGTCTTCAATCGCTTACATGAGATTATTTTATTAATATTCAGTACTTTATTATTCATACTATTTTGAATCACATACTTTCTCATTCAGGTGGACAGTGTATCACTCCACGAACGAGACCCAAATTCTCCCAAAAACTTCCTGATCTCTGCAGTCACAAGTGAATTCAGACAAGCAATTGAAGAACATCCATTGCGATTTTCCTTTCAAGATGGCCGCGTAGACTCTCTTTGCCCATCTGACAGTGAGAGATCTTGGGTGCTAAATATCAAGAAAGGTATCCTTTCTATGGTGCAAAACACAATGGATGATTTGACTACTGACCAAAACGTGAAGGAGGTAATAAAACCTTAAAAATGGTACATGATTCCATTCTGATAATATTTGAGCAGTAGATAATTAAACTGTAGCTGATATATTGCTATATTGTGTATGTAATATTTAAATGGTTTTTAATACAACTTTATTGCATTATTCGATTATTTTGTTAAGACCGATGTTGCTGGCACATGCGATGCTGATTACACTGTTGAGAAGAATGGATGGTACAGCGTAACAGTGAAAAAGAGCAAAAATCTGTTAGGATGCACTGAGCGTCATTCATTGAAAAGTGCTCTCCAGGGAACACCATATAGCGTGCCATCCGTAAGTCATTACTGCATAGACACCATTCAAATATAAAATATACTTTTAAATGAAACATTTTAATGAACAATGTGTTGTACATGAAATATAAAAGTAGTTTTTATCTTCAGAAGATTCAATCGTTACCAATAATGAAAAGCTCTCATGATTGTCAACAAGAGATTAGTAAAGCTGGAATACTGAAGAGCTCAACATGTGCTGAAAGCCATATATTTAGACCATTTAGTCGCGAATCGAGTGGTGCAGTGACAAATAGCAAACAGACCTTAACATACGTCAGTGAACGCAGTGGTGTTTCCAATCCAAGTATGTCCTTCTTCAGTATAGATTCATTACATACATAATAATCAAGATAATGTTATACTAAGTAAATTGACTCTGTGTTTTTCTATTAATGTATACTGCATTGCTTTTTTAATTATATGTCTGGCTTTGTAGGGACTGTAAACAGGAAAACCAGCATGACATATGAGCACACAGATGATGCTACGAAAACATTGACGACAAGAAAACAGGTGGAAGAGAAACTCGTCGAAATATGTTCTTCTACGAAGGAAGATGTTCGCCCTGAAACTCCTCGCCTTTTCGCCGACCTTGTTACATTGTTAAAAACAGTTGATGCTTCTACACTAGAAACACTTTATGAAACTGTAAAGAGAGGGTCTCTTTGTTCCGACAACAACAGCAAAGTCAGGTAAATACATAGACGAAAGAAAAGAAGATAACTGACTCAGCTATACGTAAAAGTAGCTACGAATGCAAAGCAAATAAAATAATGATATGGTATCGCAAAATATTCATGTGTTATGTAGTTTCAGTGCTGACTTAGAATAGTCAACTAAAGCGATACTCGTCACTTAATTGGTGTAGTTAACCAGTTTACGAGTCAACTTTTCCATTCACTACAAAAGCAATAGGATCAAAAACATATAATATAGCGAGACACAATAAAACGTCATGATTTTACACACAATGAGACTGTAAATATTATTGCTATGTTTTGAAAATGTTTAATAATATGACCATTGCATTACAGTAAATTCTTTACTGACGCAATTCCAATGATTGAAACAAGTTCGTCATTACGCATGCTCGTAAAATTGATCAATGATAACGAAATCACTGGAACAGAAGCAGATATGTGGCTTACGACTCTAAGCTTTATTCAACGACCAACAAAAGACATGTTGAACGAAATCAAGGTAAGAGAGCAGTATTGAAAAATAAAATGAAAGACATGGCTGTAAATAAATTAAGCTGCTATTCAAGCAAGTTTTTCCTAAATTTTTACTAAACACGCAAAAGTAATGATACTATTTTCTATCTTTTCAATAGCCAATCGTCACAAAGAATGGGAATTCTATGCTCGCAGTGAGTTCACTCCTGAATAATTACTGCAAAACAACTTCATGCGACATGGACTTTGATGTCAAAGAAATTGTGTCAACAATGGAAAATAAAATTGGATATGGATGCTACGTTGATGATAACAATATCGAAACTGTAAGTTATACTTTACTAAAAAATTACTTATTGTTGTAAAAACTTATTAACTAGGTACATAGTACATGTACAGGAGAATATCACTACACACACCGTTTTGTTTCAATTTATAGGTAGTAATAACTCTACGTGCACTTGGTAACGCTGGTTACATTTCATCTGCACTTCCAACCATCACAACCTGTCTGAATAGAAAGGAAAACCCCATGGAGGTTAGAGTAGCTGCTGCTGAGGCATTTCGAAGAGCTTCCTGTGACATCGATGTAAGACCAATATCAAAATATATATTGTACCATCTGTTCCTTACTTTAACAGAAATGACGATAATTAAAATCACATTTATGTACAGTTAAAAGAGAAAACAGAAGACATCTGACTAAGCTGTATGACACAAATCACCAAGGACATGCACCTAAATAAACAATTACAGTTAATTCATTTAAATTTGTTTTACAGAGAAGCGAGATTAGCCGAATTTTTCAGGACCAGAAAATAGATTCTGAACTGAGGATTGTAGCATACCTATCCCTTATGGAATGTCCATCGGACTCTGTTATAACGACAGTTAAGACCGCACTGGAATCAGAAGAGGTGAACCAGGTCGGATCATTTGTTTGGTCACATCTCACAAACCTCATGGAAACATCTAATCCACTGAAACAAGATATACGATCTATTCTTGAAGACGAAACTCTGAAAAAAGAATTCAATATGGACAATAGGAAATTTTCCAGAAACTACGAATGGTCTCTTTTCTTGGAGAAACTGAACACAGGCGCATCAGTAGAAAGCAACATGATTTGGTCCTCTAATTCCTTTATTCCAAGGTCCGTGATGGCGAACCTTACGTTGGATCTTTTCGGACAGTCCATCAATCTATTTGAAGTTGGAGGCAGAATTGAAGGATTGGAATACTTCCTCGAAACATATTTCGGACCAAATGGTTACTTTGCAGAAAAGGCTGTCAACGAAGCCACCAAACAAGTTGTAAAAGGCATCGATACCAAGAAAATGAACAACATTGACAACCAGGTCTGAATGGAAATTAGTTTTCAGTTTTCTGCATATATTTCCTATATTTTATTAAAATACACACATTGAAGTTTAAAATCATTTCAATAATACTTACTTAGAATTTGTCAATATATATGATTTCAGTTTACATCAGAAATGGATAAACTCAAAGGGGCCCTCTACTTAAGAATGTTTGGAAATGATATCAGATACAGCAGCTTCCGTGGTTCCAAAGACATCCTTGGCGGAAACGGTTTCAATATCTTGGAGCTACTCATTAGTCTGTCCAAAAATCATGATTATAGCTTTACACAGAACTTGATGTTTTTGAACAGTGGTCTGACTATTCCAACATCTGCTGGTTTCCCTGTGAATCTGAAAGTCAATGGAACATCAACAATGGATTTCAAAGCCTCCGGAAAGGTCGACCTCCGTAAGCTAGGAACCAGTCCAAGAAGTTTAGTAGTGACTGGACTTATTCGTCCAAGGTACATGATTTCAAAAGTTATTTCTATCAGTATGATAGTAAGATAAACACAAATGTTGTACATTAAGGCATTCACAAAAATATTAAAACAATGATATATCAAAATGTTTCAGTGCTGCAGTAGAAATTTCAAGCATGATGAGTGTAGATGCTTTCGTCACAAAGAGTGGAATGAAAATGGTATCAACCCTTCACACTAGTACTCAACTTAAAGGAGCAATTTCATTGAAAGACGGCCAAGTGTTTAGTGCCGAATGGGAACCAAGTGACAAGACAGAAATTCTCAACGTGAAGTAAGCATTAAAAGTCAATGTTGAAACACATAACCTATTGATACAATTGTTACTTTTCTTGTTATTTTTAGATTTATGTCCACTGTGGTACATTGTTGTCAGTGCCATAGTCATGTGACACCAGTTACTTTCGTATTTTACATTATAAGCAGAATGCACCATTTGATATGAAATTCCTTCTTTCTTAAGATCTTCCTTTTTCACCGTTCACCGTGAAACAGAAAAAGAACAGAAAATGATTACAGCCAACAGACAAAAGAAAGAAATGTGTACCGGTAACAGAATGGCAAAGATTACTGGTTTAGAACTGTGTGGTGAATTACAGTTTCCAAATGCATCTCTGAAGGCAGATGCTCCATATTTCCCATTTACTGGACCAGTTTCACTTGATCTTGCTCTTTTCAAACGTGACAGTCACAAGTCATATAAGATGCAAACTAACCTCATCAATGTGAGTATTTGATTGTTTCTTTGGATTGTTGATAAATAAAAATTCTTCGCTGATTTATAATAAATGGATTTAGGGCTGCGGTCATATCTTACCAACTTGAGTCTATTTCTTGAGTCATTATATCATTCTTTTTGCCTCACGAGACATAAAAGGTTTTGATAGAAGGATTGTCTGATAGAATACCATCAAATTGTTGATGTATTATGTTTCATCTAATTTCAAAATATATTTTTTTAAGGAGAATAAGTACTTATTTAAATTCATTGCATTATAAATGTTTTTGCAGAACCGAAAAGAAATGAACATGAAAGTTTATTTCAACACACCTGGATCTAAAGTGGACAGACAATTATCAGCCAGTATGGTACTGAAGAAAGCTGAAAAGACCCTGAAGATGAATATGATCTCACCATGGAAAAAAGCAAGTTATGAGGGTAAGAAGGAATATGGATTACGTTGGAAATTTTTCATAATGTTCCATTATTAATTTGGCAATCATACGAGAATGAAAAAAATGTAAACAAATTCTTGTCTTTTTTGATAACAGGAGAAATTGTATCAACAAAAGATATGAAGAAAGTTGGTGGTGTTTTGACTATTGACGGAAGCAACACTTATCAAGCCAACGCCCAGCTCTCAAGGTCAAGAAAGGGTAACTCCTTCATATACAGTCCCCTTGTGGAAATAATTGTTCCCAAGATGAAAGCAATCATACTAAAAGGAGAGGTTGAATACCGCCCTTCACAACTCTTGGACAGCGAACTTACACTCACAGGAATCTCAAAAACACCTATTGTAACTAAAGGTACGTCAATGTTATATAATGACTTTGTATACAGAAAATTTCTGAAATGAAACTTTTTTCTTTAATAACAATGAAAGATGTCATAAACTCTTCAAAGTAATACGTGTATGAAAAAAAAAGTTTAAGTAGTATATAAAATAAAAATATTATTACAGCTTTGTATGACGGTAAAATTGATTATTATATACTGCATTAGTAAATACCATCGGTGTACAATGAAATACGTAAAACTAATTTAATTATTTTCAGTATCATTCATGAACAAGAAAGTAATTGTTTCCGCGAAAGCTTCTATCAGTTTCGAAAAGAAGAAGGAGTATGCATTTGAGACTAGCCTTCAGACATATCAAACCAAAAAGTCAATCCGACATAGACCATTCCTATCGATAAGAAGTCCAACAAGAACTTATGTTGCCTTTGGTGGTTCAGCTGAGGTTAAATATGGCAAAGCACTAGTACTTGATTTTACCATGGATCAAATTACAAGTAAACCAATGAAAGTTTTAGGTACGACACTTTTATAAACTAGTGATAAAATTAACCAAGTAAACTAAATGAAATCCCTTATAATAAAACCTTGATCATGAAGAATTTGCGATTCCATATTAGAGTTTATTATCTTTTAGTGCGATTAAGGGATGAAACATCAAAGAAAAACCAAAAGTACAGAGCAAAGATTGATATTCGCACACCACTTCTAACAACCAAAATCGGATCTAACTTTGTTAAAAGAGGATCGAAAGCCGTGATATTCCGTTCCACAGCCAATTACGTTATTCCTCGTGTCGCCAGGGATACAGTCAAACTGAATGCCAAAATGAATTTTGCAAGTACAAGGAGCATGAAAGCTGTAAAAGGAAACTTGTAAGTAATAACGACTTTTTCGTTTGATAAACCGAATCCGAATTCATCGAAATGCAGTATGATTCTATTAGCATTTTATTTTTAGATTCAGATATTCATGCTTGGATACTGAATTTAACGTTAAATTAAGAATAACTGACGATGTTTTTATCACAGGGATGTTGCTTTCAAAAAGGCTACTCATCTTAATGGCAGAACCGTTTTTAACTTACAACACAATAAGAAACATTCTGAAGGAGAATTTGACATGAGATACGGCGACAAGAAAGATGCCAGCAAACGAGTGTATCTACAGACCATAATGAATCATATCCGAATTTCTAAATTAAAGAAAATTCAGTATGATATCAACAGCAAGGCACTTATCCCTGCTTTGGTAAGTTGGGTCTTGTTTTTTGGATGCCGTTGATCAGTTATTCAGATTACATTATCCCATCTTTATCTTGTTACGTGCTTTTTAAAATATTTTGAAATAAGATATTGAAACGCCTTTATATTCTCTAGGGTATTGATTTGCAAGTGAAGGGAGAACACTCACAATCTCCAAACACAGTAGACTCCAAACTGGCATTATCGACAGGAAAGAAATCTTCATATGAGGGCTCAATCAGTCTGAAAGACAAATCAAAGAAAACAAAAACCTACATTGGTGTTGCAAAGGTATCATATCCTGGAAACGATATGGAAATCAAAAGCGAACTTACACAACCAAATGCCAGAAAGTATATTAATAAATTGTCAGCCACCTTGGGAAAAGGCAATTCATTCGCTTCAGAGACTATTTACCGTAACGTCGATACAGATGAACACGAAGTCTCCACAACAATTTCTCTTCCCAACACCAAACCATTTACCTTATCTGGGAAATGCAAGCTCGATTCCAAAAACCTCCAAGCTGCTGCTGCCCAACTTAAGAGCGGAAATGATGTTTATGCCTTCTCATCTTCTTCTAAATATAGACCTGGTGCAATCCTTGATATCTCCACTGACATCAGATATCCATCAAGACGAATCACTGCCGAAATTGGTATCAAAAACAAAAAGCCACTGTATTCAAGCCGACTTGATGTGAAATGGGATGCAGATAAAGATGCTTCTAAAAGATACCAACTGAGGGCAGATATAAAGTATGAAAATATAGACAATATTGCAGTAGAACTAGGAAAATCTTGTCCAGAGGGAAAATATGAACTCAACTTCAAGCACAATGGTGGAAGTCAATATGTGTCTCATGCCGACTTGAAATGGGGTAATAATAAGAAGATTTCGATTGATAGTGCTTTCAAGAACAAGAAAGGGGCATTAACAGGATCGTTGAAATTGAAATCTCCATTCCAGAAAATCAGATCAGTTTCCATTGAGATGGAACACAGCGATAAAGACACCGACTCAACTTCCACACTTAAAGTAGATTGGGCACCTATGGAACAGATTTCTTCTACGTTAACATTGAAAAAACCTATGCTTTGGAGTAATCTAGAGGGCAATCTCGCAATCAAAACACCATTTACTGGTTTTGAAAAAACATCACTAGATCTTAAACACAGCCTGACAAACAAACTTCAGTCATCATTGGGTATGTCATGGAATCGCGATAACGCCCAGTTAAATATTCTAGCAGAAAGCAAGGGACAAAAGACCAATGACCTCCTTGGCAGATTCAGTCTTCAGTCAACATTCACTGGTGTGAGATCTCTTTCCTTAGCTGCAAAACACAGTGACAACGGCAACAAGTTTGATAACACTGTTACGTTTGAGGTGAATGGACAGTCATACAGCTATGAAGGAGAAACAACACACTATAGGTCAGGATGGCAGATACAGAATAGTGGACGTGTTATGTTGATTTCTCCAACAAGAAGGTATGAAACTACATGGTCACATAGAAATGCAGGATCCGATTTGCGTTCATCATTGAAATCTAATTTTAATGGACAAGTTGTTGAATTGACCCTCAACTCCAAAGAAAACATGGCATTTGAGAGTGGATCAATGTCTCTCAATATTGGAATAAAAACTCCATCTGACCTTCTTAAAGACGCTGATTTCAGCTTGACTCATGAACACAGAAGAGGATTCATTGATACAAATATTCAATTCAATAAAGAGAAACGACCGATTATGTCATTATCTAATAATTACATCAGACGAAGTGGGCAAGTTACATCAGCTTTTGATACCAATATGTTGGGAGAGAGAAAAACACTGAAAACCTCTGCAAACTATGCCTCATATCCATTGACGGGAAATGTGGAACTGTCTTTCAACGGCAAATCAGCTGCAAGCATGGATGGAAAACTGAATTTCGTTTCAGACCTGATAGACGGAAGTCTCAATATGAAATCTGGAATCAGGTATCTTTCTGATATTAAGCTTACCATTAATCAAAACAAAGAACGAAACAGTTTAGTAACACGTGGAATGCTTCAGTATGAAAATGGAAAATCCATAACTCTAGAAAGTCAATACCAATGGAACAGAAAGAAGAGTTCATCCCTTATTGTGACAACTCCCTTTGAATCTTTCAAAAGACTAACAGTGGGAGCCGAATTAACAGGAAATTTAGAATCGTTCCATTCCTCTGCACATTTCCAACTGCAACCAACAATTGGCCCCTTCTCATCAACTGCTCAATGGAGTACTTTTGGGGGTGTTTTGGCTAACTTCCGTATCGAAACACCGTTTAAGCAAATTCCTGGTCTTAAGATATCTTTGAAAAGCGACATGGACAAAGAGAACAGAAATTCTGACTTGACAGTTGAAATATTCCCAGCCAAATATGTCAAAATTGAAACTTCAATAAGACCAAAGATAGACGATCTAGAGGGCATTATCAGTATCAAAACTCATTCTGACAATGTACCCTTCGTGGGAGCAGTTGTTCGTCATGCCGGAAATATGAAAGCCTTTGTGAGCCATGGTGAAATAGAATACGCTGTCGGAAAAAAACTTGAAGCTGATGTATCTCTGACCAACAACAGAAAGGTAGAAGGAACTGTAGTTCTCAAATCTCCATTTTCTGAGGATATGTCCGCAGTAATCAATCATGAGGGGGTTACATCCGACTTCAGATCTTCTGGATTTATTCAGTATGGCAAGGTCAAGAAGCTAGACATTAAAGCAGCATTCAAAAATGGCATTTCTACTGAGGGAAATATTCGAGTCAAGACACCCCTTACAGATCCTCTATCTTCTGCTTTTAACTTTAAGAATGAACAAGGAGAGATGATGACACATGCGGAAGCACAATACGGAAGCAAAAAATATGAGGTTGATTTCAAATACAATAATAAGAAAAAAATCGAAAGCTCTCTGACCATCAAATCACCACATCATAATGATATTTCAGTCAACGTACATCATTCTGGTGATCTCAAGTCTTTCCGATCCCATGCAGATGGACAATATGGTAGTAAAAAGTATGAAGGTGATTTATCGTATTCCAACAATGATGATTTCATCAGTTCTCTGGTTCTAAAATCACCACAGTTTAGCGATGTCTCACTGATGATCACACATAATGGTGGACTAAGTAACTTTGCTTCACATGCCGAGGTCAAATATGGACGGGAAGACAAGTATGCCACAGATATCAATTTTAAAAATGGAAATAAAATTGCAGGTTCATTCAGCGTGAAAGTACCCAAACAGAAAGATATTACAGCTTCATTTTCACATGAAGGGTCACTCAAAAAATTCAAAACCAGTGGAAATATTCAACTGACACCAAAAGTTAAGATGAATGTTGACATGTCTTTCTCACGAAGTAAAAGAACAGTTGGTGTGTTTTCCTTGAAATCGCCTAGCATGTCAAATATCGACGCCCAACTCAAACATTCCGGAGATCTCAAGGACATGAGCAGTCTTTTCAACCTGAAGATGGACAAAAAGAAAATTGTAGATTTAAGTGTTGGACTTACAAGTAAGAAGAGAATCATCGGTACCATGAAAATCATCACGACATTAATGGATGATGTTTCCATGAAATTTGTGCATAAAGGAAGACGTACAAACTTCAAACTTCAAACTGATATGTCGCTTGGAAAAGAGAAATATGCTGCTGATGTTGCATTCAAATGTAAACCAAACATTAAAGTCACCGTCACTGCTGCAACACCCATCAAAGGGCTTCGTAAACTGAAGGCCGACTTTGCACACAGCGGAACCATAAAAAGTTTCAAGTCTCAAGCATCATTTGGTTCCGGAAAGGAAAAATACACCGGGAACCTCAAGTTTACAATGAAACCAAACCTCATTACAGATATATCAATTGAGACTCCAGTTAAAGGCCTAAAGAAAATCGGTGCTCTCATCACTCACGAGGGTTCTTTGAGTAACTTTAAATGTCACGGAGAAATTACTAAAGGCAAATCAAAAGAATTTAATGCTGATATCACCTTTACCGCTGCACCAGCATTATCATTATTTGTATCCATACAAACACCATTTAAACGATATGAAAACACTGAACTGTCTTTATCTCATCAAGGTAGCGTCAGAAATTTCCAAAGCAAAATGAAGTTGGTTGGTCTCAAAGGAAAAACTATTGCACTCGTAGCAAAGGCAGATATTGAAAGGGACTTTTCAACAGCTGTAAGTATTCAAACACCATTCAAAGGATTTGAAATAATTAGCGGAGCAGCATCCCATACTGGTACGTGGAGAGATTTTGTGACAAGAGCCGAATTAGACAATGGATCCCCAGCAAAATATACGGGAGAAGTGAGCTTCAGCATGAAAGACAAAATATCTGGAGAAATACAAATAAAAACCCCTCTTCCAGGAAAAGAAGTAATGCGAGCTGCCTTCTCTCAAGAGGGAACATTAAATAATTTCATATCGCACGCTGAAATTCAATGCGTTAAAAGTAAAACCGAAGCCGATGTAACTTTCAGTTCCATAGGAAATATTGAGGGAAATGTGATGGTAAACAGTCCATATTTCAAGCCCATAAAGGCCGTCATATCTGCAAAATCCTCACCTTATAACGCAAAAATCGCTGCCACATACGGAAAGAAACAGCTGATAAATGGACAATTCAAACTTAACACTAACAAGAATATTAAAGGATCCGTTAGCATCAAGACCTGGTTTGCACCAGAAGCGAAAGCAACATTGTCTCAAGAGGGAAATATCAAAAATTTCCGTACACAATGTGAACTGTCTTATGGAAATCACAAATTCCAATCTGATACATCATTTGATGCTCGCAAAGATATCACAGCCTCCACTACTTTACTTATTCCATCCATTGGTATAGATACCTCATCTGCCACTCTTTCGTTTTCGGGAGACTTGACAAATCTTCGAGCTCGAGCTGACTGTTCAGTAAATAGGAAAACAGAGGGTGAAATTGATGTTACTTTCAATTCAAAGGGACCTGTTACAGGTGCAGTTGCTATTCGAACACCGTTTACAGCAGCCAGAGAATTCACTCTGTCTTTTAAACACAACGGAAAAGTGACTGACTTCACCTCACAGGCTGAATATTCTATGAATGGTGAAAAAGGAGATGCTGAGATCGTATTTGATATTGATGGTGACATTAACATGCAGGGTAGTATCAAACATCCAATGATTCAGCCAATATCGTTTGAAATTACTCACAGTGGAAACAAAAATCAGTTCAAATCACATGCTCAAGTGATCTATAAAGGCAAAAAACAAGTGGTTTCTGATATATTTTTCAGCAGTTCTCCGTCTTTGGAATTTTCGGCGAAGCTGAACGCAAATTGCCCAGCAGTACAAAGTGCTGAAGCAAACCTTTCTCACAAGGGAACATCAAGAAACTTCCGCTCCCAATCAGTATTCATCCTGAATGGAGACAAAACAAGCGCAAAACTCACATATGACTCTAGAAACGGAATTGAAGGCAAACTTGTCCTGAAAACACCGATGTCGAGAGATTTTATCGCTTCATTCAACCACAATGGTGATCGTCAAAAATTTAAATCTGAAGGCAGCCTCGAATATAGCGGCAAACGTCAATATCACGTGGAATCAACGCTTAATACTTTGAAAGACATGAATGGGAAAATAACATTACAAACACCACGAGATACGTATTCAACGGGTTTAAACCACGAAGGAAATCTAGATGCCTTCAAATCATTTTCACACATCGAATACGGATCCGGTAGGCGAATTCAAATTTCTGCCAATCTTAATAGAATTCCTATTCTGACAGGACAAGTTACACTAAAAGCTCCTTTTATGGCTGATGTTATCGTAGGTTTCTCTCATGAAGGTACCCTTAAAGCATTCCAGTCATCTGGATTTATGAAATACGACGATAAAGAACAGGTCGGTGCAAACATTGAATCAAAATTGTCCAAAACTGAGGGATATTCTGGAAAAGTTGTTCTTCGAAAATTAGGCTGGAATAAGATTGAGTTGTTGGCTACGCATCATCTTACTTCTGGACTATTTACAAATCAAATAGCATGTGTTTACGGAAACAAGAAAATTGAATCTGATATTCAGGCCTCATTTAAATCACCATTCAAGGGCAGCGTGAGAGTTAAAACTCCATTTGACGGATTTGAATCATCGCATGCGTCTTTTACATCAACAGTCTCATCGTCAGGATTCCAATCCAACTTCGACGGCTCTCTTATTGGACGCAACGTACAGGCTGATATGTCAATAGATACCATTATACCAATGCGAGGTTCGGTCATCCTCACAACAAATATACCCGGAATAGAAGAAGTGAGAGCATCGTTCAGTCATGATAAATCTAGGTACTCACTCGTTTCTCATGGCGAAGCAACACTTCAGCAGAAGACCGTAAGTGTAGATGTTCGTTATGACACGCGCAATGCCATCGAAGGATCTGTTGTTGTCAAAACACCTTTCAAAAGATTTGAGAGTCAGTCTATCAGCATTCGACATACTGATGATTTCAGCCAAGCGGAGGCAAATTATGATGGGAAGAAAGCTACAGTTGAATTTGAAAGAAGTAGAAACGGCATGAAATTCTCATCGACATCACCATTCATAGGATTTGAAAATCAATATCTCACTTACAACAATGATAGACAGTTACACCGCATAGAGGGAAATTTCCGTGGTAGAACGATAGAAATCGAAATGTCAGCTGAGCCTACGAAGATGTTCATAAAAGCAAAGACCCCATTTAAAGGCTTTGAAGAACAACAAGCTGCATATAACTATGACGGAATAAATAGACATGTAGAGGGAACATTCCGGGGGGAACGCATTGAAGCTGATCTGTCAATTGAGCCTTCAAAAATTATTCTACAAACAAACACTCCATTCAAAGGATATGAGAATATGCATATCATATACACATTTGATGGAACAAAAAGACATTTAGAAGGATTATTCCAGGGCAAGAAAATAGAATTAGATGCAGTGGTTAAACCGGAAAAGATTGAAATTGTCGCAAAAACACCGTTTGAGGGTTACGAAATACAGCACCTTGCCTATACCAACGACAGATCAACATACCACATCGAAGGAGAATTCCAAGGTCAAAAAGTAGAGGGAGATTTACTGCTGACACTTTCACAGAAGGAACTGGTACTTAAAACTCCATTCACAGGTTACGAAAATATGGAAATCAAATATACATTTGATGGAACCACTAGGCATATAGAAGGTCTCTTCCTGGGAAAGAAAATGGAAATAGATGCAGCTGTTAAACCTGAAAAGATTGAGATTGTCGCGAAAACTCCATTCCAGGGATATGAACAACAACACTTGTCCTACTTTAAGGACAGAACAACATATCACGCAGAGGGAGAATTCCAGGGACAGAAAGTTGAGGCAGATTTACTGTTGACACCTTCACAGAAAGAGCTGGTGATCAAAACTCCATTTGGAGGTTTCGAACGACAGCATGTTTCTTACACTAATGATGACTTTTCACATCATTTAGAGGGTATGTTTAAAAGGCAGAAAATAGAGGCTGATCTATCTATCGAACCATCAAAAGTAGATCTCAAAGTAAAATCACCATTCGCTGGATTCGATGAGCAAAGATTATCAGTTAGTCATGAATTAACAGACTCAAGCTGTAATTGTAAAATTGAAAGTTTGTTCCAAGGCCAAACAATTGAGGGAACCATGACCATGAGCTGGGCAGACAGGATTGACGGGCAATTCAGAATTAAGTCCACCTTCCGTAACTACCAAGACCAGCAAGTAAACTTCAACTTCGACAAAAGTTTAGACACCTACTCTGGTCATATTGATGGAATTTTCAGGGGACAGAAGATCGAAGCTGATGCTTCATTTATTAAGGATAATGAAATCCGTCTCTCATTGAAAACGCCATTTGTCGATTTTGAAGAACAAGACATTCTCCTTTCACAAAGACAAAGATCAAACAGTCTAAGCTCACGGATCGAGCTTACATATAAGAAAGAGAAATACGAGTTAGACATGCAATTTAAGGCTGAAAATCAACTCGAAGGAAGCATTTCCGTGAAAACGCCTTTCCTTGGATACGAAGAAACAAAGGCAGTCATGGTCCACTCGTTGTCAGGATCTACACTGAGAAGTCGTGCGGATTTGACCTACTATCGTCAGTCATATTCTATCGATATAGCTTTCACCAACGATAGGAAAACAGAAGGCAGTATAACCATCGTTACACCTTTACAAGGATTCGAAAATACCAAATTGTCTTTTAACAACAAATTGTCGAAATACAGAACTGCAACCCACGCACAAATCGAATACGGCTATAACAACAAAATTGAAGCCGATATTGAAGGATCTATTCGCAACAGACTTGAAGGACGAGTTGCACTCAAAACCCCATTCGAGGGATTTAGATTAACCGAACTTTCTGCTTCACACAACACAAAAAAAGACGGATTCAACTCCCTTGCGAATCTTAGGTATGGCAATTCAGACAAAATCTCTATCTCCTCCGATTTCTCATTCAGAAACACGGGTATAGATGCCAGTTTTGCTATTGAATCTCCATTCACCCAAACTGCAAGTGCCAGTGTGTCTTCTTCATGGAAATCCTCCCATGCTGAATTTGTATATGGAAAGGAAAAAGTAGAAGCTGATCTAAATGTAAACGACGATGCATCATCAATCACTTTCCTTCTGAAAACTCCATTGCAAGGCATTGAAACCACAACATTTTCGTGGAATATGAATGGACAGTTGAGAAATATGAACATCAAAACGGATCTTACATATGGTGCTTCCGAATCTATTTCAGTAACCATCAAGAATATTGTTCAAGGAAATGATATTGATAGTAGTTTCACAATGGTTTCACCTTACACAGATGATATAAGAATCAAGTACAAACAGACGAGAAGTGCGAATTCCTACAGTCAAGAGTTTGAGGCTGCAGTAGGAGCAGATAATGGCATAAGTCAGCAGACAACATTGCAAACCGGCAATTACTATTTCGATTTCGAAACAAAGACAACTTGGACCGTATTTGGTGAATCCCAATCAACAACCGCAACTCTGAAACACAATGGTCCCATGGAAAACTTTAAAACAGAAGCATCAGTAGAGACTAATGGGCATAAGTCAAATGTCGTTTTGTCTCTGAAAACAGACCAGAAAATTGAGGCAACATTTACTTTGAAAACTCCGTTTGAATGTATAAAGGATATCCAAGCACATATAACACACAGTGGAGAAATTGACCAATTTGTGTCATCGGGAGAAATCCAGTACAACGACATGGAGAAAATTCAAGGAAAAATCAACTTCTTCAAAAACAAATTTCGCCGACTTAATGCCAATATTGAAATCATAACTCCATTTGTAGGATATGAGCAGACCAATTTTATCGTTAAGCACCTCAAAAATAACAATGGGCTCAGAACCTCAGCTGTAGTAATAAGCGGAAGAAGAAAAAAAATTAGCATTTTTCTGAAAGCTCTTTTCGACCCGATGGAATTTGAGTTATCAACAGAATCTCCATTCCGAGGATATGAGGACATGTCTGTAAAAGGAAAGCATCAAAATGGCAACACTGAACTCATTTTATCAAAAATGCAAGATCAAATTGCTTTCTCAAGTATCATGGATTTGAGTTCTGAACCCATGACTGCAGAGGTCAGACTAGCTACACCATTTAGTGGCTTTGAATCCAGCGAAATAAAAATGAAGACGAACACCGATATCAGTAATCTAAAATCAGCTGTTGAAATCAAATCTTCATCATTGATACCCATTACAGCTGATGTACAAGTACAGTATGTGACACCTGCTGAAATGTCTGGAACTTTCAACTTCAATAGTGGAATTACAAATATGGAAGTGATCAAAGTGTTTGGGTCTAACCGCAGAAATGGAGATGACATTACTACACATTTGGAAACTTCATGGAACAGACATGATCCAATTGTTTTCGATGGAACCTTTGGAGTTGGCAGAAGTTCAAGACAAGGTGGAATTTCGTTTTCCACCCCTTTCAAAATGGTATCCTCATTTGATGCAAAATGCAACTATGAGCTGACTGACAAGACCTACAAAGATTCAATGATTGTCAGTCTGAATGGAAATACTCTCGTTGACATGGATTTGTTCTTGAATTTTGGTGATAAACATGCCTTCCAAGTTGTTGTCAGAGAACCCAATCCTATCAAAGTTGAGACAGAACTGTTAACATCCTCTGGTAAGAAATCAGGATCAGCCATGGTGAACTGGAATACCAAAAGGGACGACAGTCAAGTGAAAATCTCAGGAGAATATTCCGTTGATAAGAACAAGAAAAATATGTTAGTCACATTGTCAAATGCTGTGAAATCTGTCGCTTTGAAGGGATCCCTGGAAAGGTCCATGTACAAAACCTTCAATTCTCTGGACTTTTTATCAGATGGTAACAGCCTCTTCGGTTATGAATTTCAGGATAACAATGTACGAAGCAGAAATAATTTCCAGAGAGCAAATAAACTGCGATTGTGTTTCCCAAGTCGCAACGTCGAGCTATATGGCTCCTACAACAACAAATATGGTTCCAGGTCTGTTTCAGGGTCATTTGCTTGGGACGCTGATAGAGACGATTCCAAGAGAGTAGGACTGAAAGCCCAACTTTCCCCGAAAGGAGAGGCGACTTTGGCAGATATTTCATTTGAGATGCCAAGTATCGGGCAGGTATGTAATTTATCATATAACGCTTCTATGCCTAAACGTTCTTTTATCAACTGCGTTAATGTTCAGATATGTGCATGTTGTCAAATTAGTTTAAACTGTTTCCAAAAACGTTAGTCAATATATTATGTGTATTTTACCTGTTGACCCTTGTTCTTTACATGAAGGATTATTCATAAATTTTTAAATGTACGTCCTTTGATTGTTCTGCTGTTACGGTGAGGGGGAAAGTGGGCCCGTAAACCGGTTAACCACATCATTTCTTTGCTTTTGTCAAATTAAATGACCGTCCTAAGTCGATATGGTAATTGCACTACAATCAGATATTTTTGTAATGTGTTATATGTGCTAGTATATTATTGATATTCATATATTGTATAGCTCCATGGTGACTTCTGCCACATAACTGAACCAGTAACTCCTCTTTTTTCTTTTATAAGCATCAAAATGAAAATGTACACAAGATATGTAACAACTACACTAAAGGAGAGGATATAGTATATTGATAAATGAGATAAGTTTACTGAACCATTTCTGGGGGGTTGCAATTGCATTAATTTTATATTTTCATACACATTTTATGTTTCAAAGGACGTGAAACTGGATTCTGAGATGACAATCAACAGTGGAAGCGTTCTGTTCGATGGAAAAACAGAATTGCGATATTCCAAAGATTCTGCCAAGACTCTAGTTATTAGATCTCGTATTGAAGATGTGTCGTATGGCTACAGAAAAAATTACACATTGACCTTTGGTCTTCAACATCAATTTACGAATGTTGATGTTCAGTTGGCCTCCCACGTAGGCAAGTCTAATGGAAAATTCTCAACAGGATTCGATGTCAAGTACCTGACAGCAAAACGCCAAAGAAAGAACTTAGCCCTGATGGCGGAAATTGATAGCATCAAAAAACAAATGAACTTAATGGTAAGAATACTATACTCAATATGTTAGAATTTTAAGCTGCGATATTCCAAGTTATTTCTACATTATTTTCAGATTTATACTGAGTTTTATAGAGATTTGATAAATTTTTATTACAGATGAGGTCGCCAATGAAATCTATTCAGATGACAGGAAGCGTTCAAACAACTCCATATAAAATGAGTCTACGTAATGTTAATGACAACACCAAAGTCATCAACACTGATTTCAGTCTTGATACACACAAGCAGAGTGTCAACTTCCAAATGAATTACGATTCTGGTACGTTTTGCAGTTAATTGTATTCTAAAATATTTCTTATATATTTAATACAAAATGCAAAAGTAATTGGTGTCAAGTGACTATGGCACTAACAACAATGTTCTACAACGGAAATTCACTGACCATTGAAGTTCAGAGGTGATACCAGGTGCCCGGGAGTAGTGAGCGTCTCTTGAATGGCTAGCCAAACCCACCATGAATGAGTTTACAGACAGAAGAAACAAATGTACCTCACTCAGTACTGTATAAATAAATGAATGTGAACAAACAGTGTAGAAAGTGTCATCGTCACATAACATCAGGAAAAATGTATAAAAACACTTAAGTCAAACCCTCTTTTTCTACGAGCTCCACATTGCAAACGGAATAAGCGTGAGATTAATGTAACATAATCACACCAAAATCACAATAATTTTGTAATTTGAAAATTACACTTCTTTTATTTTATTTTAGAAAATCCCAACAACGTTTTGCACTTGAGTGCAAAATATGTAAACGACAGTGCCATTTTAGCCGAGATTTACCGAGAAGAAAATTCCCGTAAAATTGTTGATTCTCTCTTAGCACTTCGTTTGAACACTTCCCGTCTTCTTCACACCAGGCTACACTGGAGACCAACTATTCTACAAGAAATAAAGGTATGACCATTGCCACTATACACATTTGTACACTAACAAAAAAGCATAATTTTATTGTTGTAGAATGAACATTCATTCTATGTAATTCTTTGAGTTTTAGTTTCCACTTTGTATATTAACAGGAATCTGGAGTTCGAAGAATGACAAGTGGAAGCCAAAGACTTAACGCTGCTTTCACTGATGCTGCTGAAGCTGTTAGCGAGGAACTTAATGCAAAGTACAATGCAATCAGACAATCGGCCACTGAGGATCTCCGCCCATTTATCACATTTATTCAGGAAATCATGTCCAACGTAAATACGGAAATAAAATCTCTTTCGTCTAGGACTAGCAGCAAAGCCTTTACTCGCCCTCTGATAGCCATCTCGTGAGTCATTTTATGCACTATTCTTTTCGGGACAAATTAGCAGAGTTCAGTATGATGTTTCATAAAAAGTTGTCTTAATTTTATATATTTATTGCTATGTGCGGTAATGTAACGTATCATGTGCATATATGTACAATCGGGTAGGTCAGACTGTCATAGGGTAATTTATATTTCACTATCAAGTGGGAAGACGTACTTATCATTGAAATAAAAGTCGTTGACTATTTTTTGTGTAAAAGCATTCGTCTAGATTTTCTGATATTATGAAAATCATATTGTATTTCAGAGAAGCTATGGAGAATGGAAACAATATGCTTGAGGATTTGAAATCTGTTGTTCGTCAAGATTTCCCTATGAAAAAGCAATATGATTTCTATGTTGAGGCATCAAAGGAATTGCTTGAGGTAGGATGGATCTTCTGTTTTAAGGACTCCTTTTGAGACTCCAAGTAAGAACTGTATGTCCAATTATGACTAAATCCATTTAGTAGTTACTAAAAACAGCATTTTGTTTTTCTCCAGGTGATCGAAGCTGAGTCTGTTAAAAACTATGTAAAACTGATTGACTTCATCAGTGAACAGTTAAAGGAATTATCAGAAGCAGTAGAAAAAGCCCACACTTCATACCAAGGTAATCATTATTATCTAAGCTATATTTGTAAAAATATATATCGTACAAAACAAAGTGTTTTATATTATTCTTCAGAACTTTAAAATTACATGTGTAAGTGATATAATTATTTCTGTTCAGGAATGGTGAGCAAACTCTCTCAGAACCAGGCGACAGAGTTTCTTAACAACAAATATGATAGCCTCAGATCACAACTCTCTGACTCGAAAATCAGTGAAAATATGAAGAATGTCGCCAGCAAATACACCTCTGCCATCTACCAGGCTCGTGACCAAATTGCTACCAGGCTTGATGGTCCTGCTGTCAGAAAAATCCAGGGAATGTCCAATAACGCTTATCAAATGGTGCGTTTTATAAATTGTATCGTATAACAAAACTAACACATCTAATGTATTATTTAATTATTGCATTTTTCTCTTCTTTGGTTTTGTTTACATAGATTAATATAGTATTATTCCTTGTTTGATACATTATGGTTTTATTTATTTCAGGCATCAGCCGCTTACAAATTTTGGGAGGTAGAAGAAAATGTGAAATCTGTTCTCGACAAAGTATACGAAATGGTCCGTAACGAAATCAAAGAAGAAATTGACAGTGTTAAAAATGCCGTGACCCGTTTACAAAACTCCAAATTTACAGTGTTCAATCCTCAAGGTGGAGAAATTCAGATGGACTCATATCTACCCGTTCCAATGAAATCTCTCAAAGAATTACCAACAATCTCCCTCAACAAGCATTTGAACAGAATGTCATCATACATTCCAGACGTCAGCAGAATTCCATCTTTCAGAGATATTTTACCCGATAGTGATATTAGCAATTGGCTTCCTCCATTTTATGGTAACTAAATATGATACTTATATTCTAATGTATTTTGTTTGTAACACGTGATCTCATTGGCTGTCCGATTTAAAAACTGCAAGGGTATTTACGATACCCTGCAGTTTTTGATATGATGTCATGATACCCTGCTGTTTTTGATTTGTGACGTTACGATACCGTACAGATTTTGATATGACGTGTCTGTGATTAGCAACTTTGTTTAGAAAACCGTAGCACTGAGTGTATTGCCTCTAGTTGTAATTATTTTTTATCAAATGCATTAGAATGAGGTTACCTTGCTTGTGTTTTACAAAAGCTGACAGGGTATCTGCGAATACCCTGTCAGAAATTTCCGTTTTCACAACTCGGCTAACGCCTCGCAGTGAAACAAAATTTCTGACAGGGTTTTCGCCGACACCCTGTCGCTTTTTGCAAAACAATCGCATGGTAACCCCTAAGTAACAGGACGAGAAATATGTTATGAATAACCAAGAAATACTGTTTACAGTTTATATGAAGAATTTCACATACACACATTTCTAAAATTATACATTTTCTCAGTGACAATTTCCCCTTATAATCTCATCAAAATTATGGAATATGTCTATTTATATGTTAGTAGGAAAAATCTGTTTCGATTTTCGATTAAGTTATTGTGATAAAATTTCATACTGTTTATTTTTTACTCAATTGCTTTTCTGTCAACATGTCAATGTTGTAGAAATTTTCACCCCGCTCTAGTTTGACTCTGATGTAATTATTGAGCTACTTTATTGTATTTGAGAATGATTTGATTTTCACAGGATTAGCAAAATTGGAAGGAAGTAGAGTTACAACATTTGATGGACAAAACTTCGACTTTTCTGGAGGAAAGTGCTCCTACGTTTTGACAAGAGACTACATGGACGGAAACTTCTCCATCATTGCCGACTATCTAGGCAAGGGCAAGAAGAAGATGATAATCCAGACTGCAACTCAAACAATCCAAGTCGCTCCTAATGGCAAGGTAAGCTATACAGTAGTGAGAGGTCAAAGCATAAATGATGTTATATCTATAAATGCAATGTAAATTACTATGTACCCAGGTTTAAGTTTCAGTTAGCAGTCATTGTTCATTTATTTATAAGTATATATAGCACAAACAATTTACAAAAGTATGGAGGGGTTTTTTTAAACATTATGTATTTCTCTTTTGTAGCTAAGGGTTGACAGCAAACCTGTGAAACCATTCTATCATTCCCGAGACGTCACAATAACCGAAATGAATAACGTAATTACTGTCAGTGGTAATGGCTTCCGAGTGGACATTGACATTCCACATGACACTGTTATTGCTCAAGTAAGTGGATGGTATCACAACAGACTTGGAGGAATCTTCGGAACTCTGAACCAGGAAAGATATGACGATATGATTACACCTGCAAGAAAACTGACCACTGACGTTGATTACCTTGTTAATACCTGGGAAGTGGACAGTAAATGCCGATAAACACTGAACTGACCAAACGATTTCCGAACAAAAGAAAAAACATTGATGATTTTGTTATGATTTTGTGTTGTATATGGGGTGCATTCGAAACCCTGAAAATAGAACTGAATATATTTTGATTTCTGATTATTGTTATTTTGTTTCATAATAAATGTTTGAAAAAGAAAATGAATGAAGAAATAAAGTAATTAACTCGATTTTCTTTCTTTTTCTGTTGTTTTTTTTTTTTTTTTTTTTTGGTATTTTTATTTAAAAATATAAATATATAGTATGACAAATATGTAAGCAAACAAAAAATACCACTTAATATTTTCCCTACAAAATACGAAATGTAACATCGCTTTAAAAACGAAAATATACTGCATCTATCTTTCCAACGACACAAAGCAGAATAATGAAATTACCAATATGAACATTTCAATATACAGTTCTCCATATTTACAAATAGATCAATAGTAAAATCGACATAGAGAAGTAATAAAATGTGTACATGTATGGAGTAAAACGGGACCGCTAAAAGCATAGGACAAGACTATAACTATTGATAATATCAAGTGATGCAAGTATTGTAAGGCCATGTCAGTTAGCATTGACCACCAAAGATAGACCTAGTGAAGATTGCTGATAAATGTTAAGTGCTGCCAAGGCATGGACTTCACCATGTGAAGAAATGAGGCCGCTCAAGAAATAAATAGAGGAGTGGGGAGTACCTCCTTTTCCCCTCTTACTGGACTTTTAAAACAATATATTTATTATTTTCAATTACCCTCTTTGCATGCCTATATATTGAAATAAGTCAAAGATTTATGTATAATATTTTGATAAGCCAGTAGCATGACCCTTCAGTTTTGATCGAGTTTACAAATTTTACTTTCAACGATAAAACTTAACTTCATCGGAGCAGTGCCAGTGTTTGTGAAGGCGCTTTCCTTTACAGTTTACGTCAGTTTTGTTTTCATTTACAGCATAGTTAGCCCCATACCTTTACCTTAAATAAATTAAAAAATACGTTTTAGAGCTGGAACCCCAGAATAAAAGCAGTGCGCAATTTACCCGCATCTCAACAGTGCTCGTATCTAGAAAGGTCAAGGTCATTAAAATAAAATGTGAAGACTTTGCAAGAAATCAGCCAACATTGGCATTTTCGCCATTTTCAAACAGCTCTTTTAAAATACTGTGTAATGGAATCCGTCGCCTCGAATGTTTTCTTAGCTCGGTAACTGCAATTTTGCAAATAATTTAATGTAATGTTGTTCAGTAAATTAGAAACAGTGTTGGGTCGTCACCAACAGACTCCGGAAAAAGATCGTGTATGCAAGATAGGAAAAAACGGAGTATTTTTATGGAAGCTGTTTTCATTGTTTCATATTTTTATGATGAGACAGATGACGTCTGAAAGAGGTGACGTCATGCATACAGCTGCATTACATCTCCGTGTGCTTAAGCAATCGGAACACCATCGCCATTTTTTACAAAAATAGATCGTATTTGCGTACGGAAATTGACGAGTTGTTACGATCGTATGCTTAAGACGAGGGTTTGTGGATTTATCATTCATCATCGGACATTAGGGATTGATTGTTTAATTGATTATTCTTTTACTTCACTCCACGTATATATGTTAACAGCATCTGCTTGATGCTTTGCACAAAAATTTATACCTTTGCAACGGACCCACCCGAAGCAGTGTCAGTGAGGGATCTTTTACGTCTTTTTACTCATCTGAGAGGCAGAGCACCGGCCCATCCTTGACGGGAGTCGAACCAGGGGCCTTTCGATCACGAGCAAAGCTCCTCATCTACTGAGCCCCGTCGGCTTTAAAAATGAAGAATAATAAATGTTGAATGTGGACAGACACTTTCAAATAATCCTTAAAATAGATATTTTCTAATAAAATTGTCAAATACATGCTTTATAGCTTTTCATAAATTATGCATCTAATAAATAACGAAAATGACAACCCTCCTCTCCAAAAAGAAAAATCATTAACAACAAAAACAACCCCCCCCCCTTCCGAAGAAAAAATGGGTGGGAATAAGTTGGTCAGAATAGATGTCTTAACAGTATCAGAAATTTGCTTTTAGAATGGAACAAAAAAAAACCCCCAAAATCTAAAACACAAAAATCTAAAGTATAAAAAGAAAAACAAACAGATAAACACCCCTCCCCAATCAAAAAAAAAAAAAAACAAACAAACAAACAAACAAAAACACCAACACTTCTCAAGAAAGGGTACTCATTTAGATTCTAGGTTGCCCGGCCGTGGATCAAACCCTTGACGATCTTCCAAAATATTCTGAAAATCGGCAAAAACACGATGAAGTCCAGAATAAGTTAAAAAAAAAGAAATAAAGAAAGGAAACAAACAAACAAAACACTTCGTGAAAAATTTTATTTCCGAATGGAACCAAAACCAACAACACTTCCTGAGACACCGTTCTAGATATCTCGTGCATTTGGTTTAATATTTATGCAGCTAGCCTTAGGAAGAAGTTTGTGGGATGAGGATACCCTCTAAGACTTATGTGGCCCCGTCATGGATCCACCCCTTGACGGACCTGGTTAAAAGGTAACCACGCTTGTAAGAGGACCTTGAGAACTTTATCTATACTAAAATTTATCAAAAACCTCTGGCAGTTTGAAGACAAAAGGAAGGAAAACAAAATGCTGGACGTGCAGACGGACACTGGACGAAGAACGATTACAATAGCTCATTTGATCTTCTTAGGTATATATACAAGAGCACTGAGAACACCATCATTGTTTATGTATCTCCCAGTTTTTGCAATTTGTGTTGCCTTAGGTGCTTTTTCAGTTGAATGAACGCAAACTATTGGCCTGTGTAATGTACCCTCCCGACGGAATCACGGATCTTTTACATGCCAATTTATATCCCGATATGCGGTCTTTGTTTATATTGTCTCATTCGAATGAGAGAAAACGGGGGAAGAGGAGGGGTGGGTGGGTTAGAAGATTATAAATTCCCATAGAGAAAATAAATCCAGTGACCTGTCGCGGTTGCGAACGACCATCGTCTGATCAAAGAGATACCACCACTGGGTATTTTCGTTATACCGAGTTATTTCCTATATGAGCCGGTATCTAACGTCAAACCATTGTGTCGTCAACAATTTTTTTTTTTTTTTGAAAATAGATGAATGAGCTTCGCCGTCCTTTAGGCGGCGCTTGTGTACTATGACTTAGAAACGACGTTGAACATTTGCAACCTTATGATGTCATGAGAACGTTTCATTGTTATTTACTTTATTTTTGTGGGAATACGTTTTATTTCCTCCCTTAATATTCGGACCGCTCTTAATGGCGACAAAGTCCATTCCGATTGTTCGATTACGCGTTGAAATTCTTGAATATTACCATACAAAGCACGTGACTACCGAAAAATAACGACGTTTCAATTATGCAAATTCAATTATGACAAATCGAAGTGCAAAGTAGTTAATAAAAGAAACGAAACTCGGAAATGACCTATTGGTGTAAAATTACGAGAAATGATATAGAAACTGTATGACGTCACAATGGTCTGACGTCAGATACCTGTTCATATGAGAAATAACTGTATATCGAGAAGACACAATTCACCCTTCCATAAAACGCAATTTTCCATTGTGAGACGTCATCTGATGTCCGACAAACAACGCATTTGTTTATGACGTCATAGATAGAACAATTAACAAGACTGAATGTCACGTTCTTTTACGAAAGGTGAATTAGGGCAACCTGCTTCTTTACTCTAATTATAAAACAAAACATAAAGCAAATATAAGAACGGTTTATCAAGTTATATTTAAAGGGTAAATTATGTATGCATTTCGTCGAGGTATTTGAAATCGTGTAACATAGATATATGAAAAGGTACATATATACAATAAAATCTATGAACGATGATAAAGAAATGGCACACCGTTTGCTTTTGAGTATAACACAAGCTTGAGAAGGAATCTGTTAGAGTATTGGTCAATAGTGGTAGTCAGATCTATAAAAACGTTTACCATAAAAATGGCACAGTTCAATTTCACACATTGTAATTCTTTTTGCTTGCACGGAAAAGTTTTACATTTTCTACGCCAACCAACAACAAATAAAAAAATGTTTTTATTTCACAAACATTTCTGAAAAGGAAAACAATAGGATGAAAGTTTTTTTTTTCAAAATCTGTAAGATCAACATACGATACATAAACATCAAAGACAGTTTAAATTTCGAGTGTCAAAATGTCAAGATATTTGTTTCATCCAATTCCATGTTAAATATATATATTTAAAAGTATTATTTCGCGTCTCGTCACGTGATAATGAGCAGACGATAAAAGATCTATTAAAAGACACTAGCAAGTATAATCGTTCCAAGTAACGTCCCTTAAATTAAGAACATATCCAAGAGTTTACGGTGAAGCATTCATTCCATAAAGAAGGAATATATCTAAGTGTTGAAGAGTGACATTATATCCATACGTTCCAAAGAGAGAACACATCACGTCCAGTGTTTTGTTTTGTCCTGTTATAGAAATGTAGAACAGTGCATCTAGATTCCAATAAAAAGTTATTGCAGTGGTTATTATATGATGATCCCTTTATGTGAGTATTGATTAATTCTTGTGTAAATAGGTAGAGCGTTCTTGTATTCCCACAGATCCTGAGTTAAAAACACACAAATGTAAATCACCACAACCCCCCCCCCCCCTTTTTTCTCTAAAAATAACACGTCACAAATATATTAGATGTAGTTGTTGCAACCGGGCCGATTCTTTATCCAAATCATGTCTTTCATTGTATGCCAAGCTAATCTTTGAATTTCTTTGCTAATTTGCCCCCTTTGTCCCTCATCTGGAAACCAATGAGGCCTCCCACGACGACACCGGTTACAAAGGTAAAAGTCACAATCCAGAATAATCCCGAGTTCTTGGCTTCGATTTCCAGACCATCTTTACCGAATTCTATGTCGATCACAGACATATTGTCAGTTTCCAGTACGAATCCAAACTACGTAAACAAATCGATCAAAACAATCCCCTTCTCCCAGATATATATGTAACGCCTGAGGTGATTTTATCGGAGCTCCTTTTGAGCTTTCTTTGTCAAAAGCGAGAACGTGTTTACAATTCAGTGCAAGTTAAGGCAGCAGTGGCGGATTAAGGTGGGAAATGTGAGGGATTTAAATACAATATAATGTTGAGACCGTTAATTCTACCCATAAATATTAATGAAAATAAACTTATTTTCTGATTCAATAAAACTTTGACGGACACCATTACCTATCCCCATTCACAGTGGCAAAATCTCCAATCCTTTCCCCTTCGAAACATACATATTTGGTGGTGTTAATTTCACTACTGATCATAACTTCCGAAATATCTTAAAATCATTAAAGGAAACTTTACATGACGTCATAAGTTATCTGTGTGTGGGTCATTTAAGGAGAAATGTAACTTGTTTACGATTCCTGTTTTGATACTCCGGCCAGCGGCAGATCCAGGAGGGAGAGAGGGGATAACTGAAGTTGTTTATCACAAATTCCCCTGTATTCACCATGAAAAACTTTTTTACTATAAAAAACTTATTTTTACTTTTTAAAAGTGCACCCCCTCTTTTCCTCTACAAAATTTTATGACCAAATAAAAAGGTGAACCCGGTTCCTTTATTTTTGAAAATTGCTAGATTTACACGTGCAATTAATGGACCTAGGCTAGAAAATCAACGTGACAAAAATGTTTTGCGTTATGTTCAGCGACTGGGTCTTCGTTACCGGGTTAATACTGGTCAGGGATCAACACATTTATGGTACATACTGGTATATAAATAGACAAGCAAATGAATGAATGAATAAATAAATAAATTGGTAGAATAAAAAATATCCGGGATGAAATATGAAAAATACTTTTCGTATTGTCCTTTTCTCAAATTCTTCGCGTATTGGTGCTTCTTACCCTTTATTACCACTGAACGAAAATTTTGAGATCTCTTATCACTATGAAATTCATTATGGATGACAATTTAGATCACACATTATTACGTTCAATAATATAACTAAACGTTATACAAATATGGAAAACATGCGAGCCAATGCATATGTAAGGCCAATCAAGCTATATTGAAAAGGAGTTCCCATCCCTAGGTGGTAAAAGTTTGCGATGAACAGGGGGTATATTTTCAGAATGATCCAGGACATTTTTGATAAAGTGTGTAAAATATTATCCGCCCCCTTCTTCTAGGAGTCGATTATGTTCTGTATTCATTAATCATTGTTAGCTGGTGACTGGATAGAATCCATCGACATAATGCATTATGAACAGCAAGATCGAGTAAAAGGACAACACCACCACCCCCCCCCCCCTTTTTCCCCATGAAAATAGTTGGCTAATATATATGAGTAGCAAACATCGCAACATCTTTTAATTAAAATAATAGTGATGATCATATATTTTGAGAGCGAATGACACAAGGAGAACAACGGGCGTGCATTTTGCCCCCCCCCCCCCCCCAACGCCTTTTTTGCACACATTCCATTTCACTTTGAAAAGGGTCACCCCTTGCCCTTTTATTTCTTTGTCTTTACAAACAGCAACATATAGAAATTAACGAAACTTAATTCCAGCACGGCTTGTCCACACCCCCTTTTTTTCTCTCTTATAGGAAAAGTACAAAGAGGAAATAACTCTTTTTAAACCTTGCATCATGCAGGACGGACAAGTCAGTGGTAAGGTGGCAGGCCTCCTCGTGGGAGTAACATTCTGTGTCGGCTTTTATTTAGGATATAGAGCGAAAGAATTACGCCTCAAATATTTACAAAATAAAAGAAATCGACTTATAAATAAGTTAAACAAAACAACTGAGGAAATTCAAAAAGCAGTGATTTCGTAGTATACGAAGAAAGATAACTCTTTTTAGGTAAGACTCTTCATAAAATCAAGATACTGAAAATCAGTTTTCTGATACTGGAATCATACAGTTAAATTGTTTAATCCAAATATTACAGTGGGATATTTTCAAACGCATAGCACAGAATCATTACACGCATTTGACGTGCTTCGACGGTAAAAGAAAGATAACTCGTATTGACCATTTTGTAATAAAAAAAAAATGTAAATCTAGTGGTCAGTAGATTGATTGATTTTTGTTTAATGTCACACCACGAATATTTCACGTATATGGTGAAGGCATCTGCCTGATATGTGGCATACAAATTTTTACCTTTGCAACGGATCCACCCGAAGCAGTGAGGGATCTTTAACGTGCCATGCATACCACGACACGGGGCCTCGGTTTTTACTGTCTCATTCGAAAGACAGGACACCGGCATGACCAGAGCGGGACTCGAACCCTGGCCTCCCGATCAGGAGTCCGACGCGATACCACTAGGCCACGCCGGCTTAGTGGTCAGTAGAATAATACTGAATGAATAAAGGAGATAATATAACATGCTATATTTTGTTGAATACCTTTATAGATGTCATATTTTTAAATGTGTATTATTACTATTGCAGATCATGAAAACATACTCAGAAGCCTTACAGTAAAATGGACTACAAGAAATACAACAAGTATGCTGTGATGACGATGAACAATCTTGAACAAAGCTTTATGTTATGCCAATCCATGTTTTATTTCGTTTATTTTTGAATATGTTTAAGTTTTACTAATCATACATTTGTAATAAAAAAATATCATGTTTATTTTGCTTCTTTCTAGTGAGATAAAAATCTATTTATAAATGTTATATGGTTACCTTCTATCGAGGCATAGTCATTAAATTGATCAAGATTTGTACTTTTTTGGAACAGTAAAACTTATGGAGAGATCAAAATCAAAGTAAAGATATTACTGAAGTTAGAAAAAAGTCAGAGGGTAAATTTTTAAAGACCAAAATATATATATATATATATATATATATATATATATCTGATAAATCAGACACTTTTTCAGATCTAAACCCACACTGGTCTTGTTTATCATAAATATTTTTTAAATGTATGTGATTGTGTTAGGGTTCAATCTTTATTTTAGTAGACATCACCTATTTTGTAGTGGACAGTGTCGTATAGAAAAGGGGGGGGGGGGATGTCAGAATACTTGGAAAAAATTACCAACTTTCAATGATGGGTTCACTGAAGGACATTCTCACATGACATTATCCAGATTTGAACCCACACAACAGAGATATGAGAGGCTATCACAAATTCCATGCAGTGCTTTAGCCACATCAGCAACCCCAGTTCTTAATGTCCTAAGGCATTAGTAAATCCTAGAGTCCTTTTAAATCAAAGAAACACATTGTATATTTGAAGTAGAAAATACCTTTATTAGCTCACCTGAGCCAAAGGCTCAAGTGAGCTATTGTGATCAATCACCGTCCGTCGTCCGTCGTCCGTCGTCTGTCGTCCGTCGTCCGTCGTCTGTCGTCCGTCGTCCGTCGTTAACTTTTCACATTTTCGACTTCTTCTCCAGAACCACTGAACAGAATTTGATGAAACTTGATAAGCATGTAGTACTCATGGTCCCCTACAAGTGTTGTTGTTTTTCGTCCAGATTCATCAACAGGTGGCGCCACCCCAGGCAAAAGTAGGTCAAAGAGGGTACCCTCCTTTGACTAACTTCTTCTTCAGACCGGGGGCATACAGAGACAAACCGAATGCATAGGAATGATCTAGAGGGATGTGTGAAGAAGTGTTGTTATTTTTGGTTCCATTCCGAAATCAAATTTTTGACGTTTTTTTTACCTTTTTTTGTACTTGGTAGTTTTAATGCAGAAAAGAGGTATTTTTTTCTTTTAGTAAACATTGATGCATTAATTTGGTTTAATTTGATCATTTTGATGGTAAGAAATACTACTGCGAAGAAAATTTTTCAATATTTTATGTTTTGGATTTTTTATGAATTTTTTAAGACTTTCAAGAAAAAGGGGGGTGGGATAATTGGTGTAAACATTTCACAGTTTGAACTTTTTCTTCGGAACCACTTGCTGGAATTCAATGAAACTTGGCATGCATCAAATACTCAAGGTCCCCGACAAATGTGGTCATCTTTGTCAGGATCCATGAACAGTTGGCACCACCACAGACAAAAGTAGGTCACAGAGGGTACCCTCCTTTGACAAACTTCTTATTCAGATCGGGTGCATACAGCGACAAACCGACTGCATAGGAATGATTTAGAGGCATATGGGAAGAAGTGTTGATATTTTTGGTTCCATTCCGAAATCAAATTTTTGACGTTTTTTCATTTTTATTTTGGACTTTGTTATTTTAATGCATTAAAGAGTTATTATTTTCTTTTAGTAAACATTGATGCATTCATTTGGTTTCATTTAATCATTTCTATGGTAAGGAATGCTGGTGCAAAGGAATTTTTTCAATATCTCGATTTTTGAATTTTTTATGAATTTTTTAAGACTTCCAAGAAAAGGGGGGGGGGGGGGGGGGACAATTTTTCATATCTTCAACTTGATCTACAGAACAACTTGAAGGATTGTGATAAAACTGGGTAGGATGCAAGTACTCATAGTCCTTTTCAAAGGTTTTGTTTTTTGTGCGGATCATCCAAATTGGTTAACAGATAATGCCACCATGTCTAAAAGTAGGTCTCACAATGGTACATATACCACTTGGTAATTGAAATATGGAGAGTAGCAGTTCAAATCCAGCTGTGGTCAAAAATTTTTTTTTTTTTTTTTTACACATCTAAATAAGTTTTTAGATGTTTCTCAACACTCAACATATGAAATTAGGAATTTTACGTTCAAGACTTCCAAAAAAAAATGGGGGGGGGGGGGGGGGGGGTTTGGCCATTTTTCACATTTTCAACTTTTTCTACAAAACTGTTTGAAGGATTTTAATCAATCTTGGTAGAAATAAGTCACTTATGATCCACAAATGAGGGTGTATAGGAACAATTCAATCACATTTTTCACTTCTGCTGTTATACCACATGAAAGATTTTAATGAAACATGGAATAGATGAAGTACTAAAAGTCCTCTATCAGTTTGGTAAATTTCATCCAAATTGGTTAACAGATAATGCCACCATGTCTAAAAAGCAGTTCTCACAATAGTACATATACCACTTGGTAATTGAAATATGGAGAGTAGCGGTTCAAATCCAGCTGTGGTCAAAAATTTTTTTTCATTTCTTTACACATCTAAATAAGTTTTTAGATGTTTCTCAACACTCAACATATGAAATTAGGCAATTTTAAGTTAGATCTGGACAATATTTGAAACAATTGTTGTTCATGACCCAGACTTGAAATCAGTCAACAAAAGGCCCCACCTAAAGAAAATGACTAACTTGTTGCCCTGAATGACTTCTTGCAGAGACAAAGGAAATGCTTAATATCAAAATCACCTGAATGGATGTGCAAAAAAGTGTTGTTTTTTATTCTAGCCTGAAATAAAATTTGACATATTTTCAACATCTGTGTTGACTTAGTCACATTAATGCAAAAATAAATGAATTCTTCCTTCATGCATGACTGATAATCTAGGTACTCAGGTGAGCGATATAGGCCCACTTGGGCCTCTTGTTTCTTGTGGCTGGAGTGAAGAGCAAAATAATATTTTTTAAACATGGCAAACTAATTTCATACTGCACAATAGAGACTGGTTACTTCTATGATGGAAAAGATTTTTGAGGATTTGATGGCACAAAAACCCCCCTAGGAAACAAAAACAACCCCCCTAAAAAAATACCAAAAAACAAAAAAAAAACCCATAGGGGTAGGTATCTTAGAAGGGGATAGTAATTTTTCTGGGATAAGATACAGATCAGTATATAAACTTGAATAGCAATGTAAGAATTAATACTAAATACCGGGAAACGGGTGCAGTTCCAGAAATTTACGGAAAGGGGGGATGTGCGGCACTAGTTGCTTAAGAAAAGTAGATTACAGATTAAAGAAGTAAACAAGAAGACAGTGTTTTTTTTTTGGACAGTGTATAGAAAAGGGGGGATGTCAGAATACTTGGAAAAAATTGCCAACTTTTGATGGGTTCACTGAAGGACTTTCGCACATGACATAACCCAGATTTGAACCCACACAAAAGAGATAAGCAAATAAATTTGCTCAAAAAGGGAAAGGGGGATGTGTGACACCAGTTGCTTAAGAAATAAATATATAACATATATACCTCTAAATTTTGTGCACCAGATGCGCATTTGGACAACTTATGTCTCTTCAGTGATGCTTGTGGCCGAATGATTTGAATTCTCGTAATATATAAAAATATGAAGAGCAGTGTTGAAACCAAAATGACAGAAAAGGGAACCAAAGAATCTAAGGACAGGGCTATGCATGAGGGAGATACTCCTTAGTTTTAGAGTGATTTACTTAAATTGATATATATATTTCATGTCGGTACAAAAGCACTGAAAACTAGATTTGTGATGAACTCGGGGACTATCAGCCCACCAGCAGTGGCACCGGCCTGGTGGTTATAATAAATATAGAACAGATATACCTTTTAATTTTGTGCACCAGATGCCCATTTGGACAACTTATGTCTCTTCAATGATGCTCTTGGCCGAATGATTGGAATTCTCATAATATATAAATATTTAAAGAGCAATGTTCCAAAATGACCGAAAAGGGAACCAAAGAATCTAAGGACAGAGCTATGTTTACAAATTAAGGAAGAAAACAGGTTTTTTGGGGGGTTGTTTTGTTTTGGGGTTTTTTTTTTGGGGGGGGGGGTGCTTTTTGTTTTTGGGATTTTTTTATGAAAAATTTCCTCTCTGAAAAAGTTTTTTTTACCCTTGTCAAGCCGTCAATATCTGCCAATGTGGAATTTATGTTACGACTACGTAGATAAGACAGCTGAGCATGTATGTATGTTATAATGAATTCTGTAAAATAAAGAGGAAATCATTCGGATAGACGGACTGACAGCATGATGAGAAGGGGAGAGGGGTTGTATTTGGGCAAAATGACTTGGTTTAAAGACCGACTGACTGACAACATGAACAGAAAACAACTGACAAGACCACGCTGGAGCTTGTATGGTTTCGGATAGTATACATTTCATATAGGTTTGCCTGGAGCATACGAACATCTGGGTAGACTTGCTATACCTGGTGTTTAAGGGCTTGGCCCACAGTACAGGCGATTAGGGTTCGATTCTTCCTGCTTCCATGTCGCGATATGACTGAACTTTGCAAATACGCCCGTCGCTTAAATTGAAGAGGGGTAACGTGAATGTACAAGGAAATTTCCTCCCCTTTTACTGAGGGCTTCAAAATTCCTCCCCCGCTTAATTTTCTGCTCACTTTCATGTAAGAGGCAAAACTCTTGAAAGATAATGGTAATCATGAAATATAGCCTCGATTCAAATTTATGACACACCTTTGGGCCTGGGAAAAATGTTACGAAATATTATTCGTATCAATGCAGGCCAAGACCCGGACAAAAATTTGCCATACATAAGCACTGTAACTTTCATCTGTCGGATATCATCTTGGTTCAAAGTCATGCCACACCTTTGCGTCCATAGCAACAATCCTGTAAATATTCAAATTCATGTAGACAGTAAAAAGTTATGAACCGGACGACAAATTAGCTTACATAAGCACTGTATCCTTCATCTTGCATATATGACCTTGGTTCAAGGTCTTGGCATACCCTATGAACCTGGGCAACAATCCTGTAAAATATAATTCAAATCCATCCGAGTGGTAAAAAGTTATGGCCCCGACAATGATTTACCCATCAATTCAACCATGACCTTGACCTTGTAGATATCACGTTGGTTCAAGGTCATGGCACACCCCTGGGTTCTGGGCAACAAATTTGTGATATATTATTAAAATCCATGCACCGGGTACAAAAGATAAAGTCCGGACAAAAACATTTACACATCATATGCACTGTGACCTTGACCTTGCAGATACCACCTTGGTCCAAAATCTTGACACACCCTTGGGTTCTGGGCAGCATTTCTGTGAAATATTATTTAAATCAATATAAGGAGTGAAAAGTTATGGTCCGGACAAAGATTAACCTTTTTTAGGCTTTGTGACCTTGACATTGCTGACATGACTTTGATTTAAAGTCATGACATACCCTAGGCTCCTAGGCAACAATTCTGTGGAATATTATTCAAATCCATGCAAGTGATAAAGAGTTATGACCCAAAACAAAGATTTACACATCAAATGCATTGTGATCTTGACCTTGCAGACACCTTAATTCAAGATCATGACACACCCTTGTGTCTTGGGCAACATTTCTGTGAAATCTCCAATCCATCCAAGGGGTAAAAATTATGGCCCAGACAAAATTTTTCCCATCGCATGCACTGTGACCTTGACCTTGGAGATACGACCTTGGGTCAAGGTCATGACAGATTATTGGGCCCTGGGCAACAATTGTATGAAATATTCAAATCTATGGAAAGGCTAAATTTATGGCCAGGACAAACTAAAGCGGACGGACAACGCCATAACATGATACGCCCCGTCTGAAAACGGACGTATAAAAACTGCTGAAGGCATCATGAAGTCTTATTAAATCGTCACATGTACATATCATGGCCATTTGTTGTCTAGGATGTAATTAATAACTTCCGACAATCCTGGGCAACAATTCTGTGACATATTATTCAAATCTATGTACGGGGTAATAAAGTTAAGGTCCGGAGAAAAGATTTACCCATCATATACATTGTGATGGGCAACATTTTTTGTGAAACATTTAAATCAATGCAAGGCGTGAAGTTATGGCCCGGATAACAATTTAATCCATATGCATTGTGACCTTGACATTGCTGACATGACCCTGACTTAAGGTAATGACATACCTTGAGGTTTTAAGCACAAATTCTGTGGAATATTATTCAAATCCATACAAGAGGTAAAGAGTTATAGCCTAGACAGATTCACACATCATATGCATTGAGACCTTAATCTTGCAGATATCACCTTGGTTCAAGGTCATGAGACACACTTGTGTCATGGGCAACATTTCTGTGAAATACATATATTGAAATCCATCCAACGGGTAAAAATATATGACCCGGACAATGATTTACCCATCATATGCACTATGACTTTGACCTTTCAGATACGACCTAGGGTCAAGAGCATGACACATTCATGAGTCTTAGGCAACATTTCTGTGAAATTTTATTCAAATCCATGAAAAAGGTAAAAAGTTTTAGTCAGGACAATCTATATTATTTGGCCTCGAACTAATTTGACCCAATGGAAATGTTTGCTTTCGGTCATGTGACTTACTTACAAATTCTTTTGTAGAGTCAGTTGATAAAATTTGTACGGCAATGGCGGACAATAAGCAAAACTAGACTGAGAATCATAATATAAACTACGTTGAATAATGTCTATAATGCCTTAAAATTGTCCTCGACAAAATAAAACAGTTATTAGGTTTGTTACTGACCTTACACGGAAATATGTCGGGTTGATAAAGCCCATAGAGGTACATATTTCCGTGTTAGGTCAGTAACAAACCTAATAACTAATAATATACAGACGACAGACGGACAACGCCACAACATAATACGCCATATCTGTAAACGGACGTATAAAACTGCGACAATATTTTTTTTGTTTTTGTTCTTCTTGTTGTTGTTGTTTTTTCTTTTAAAACTGTAGCAAGATGTTTTGGTTTTTTGTTTTGTTTTATTGGGCTTTTTTGGGGAGAGAAAAGCTTTTTATTGATTTATTATTAGTATTATTTTGCGAGAGTTGCAAGTTGAGCACATCCACCTTTTTTTTTAGATTTAGCTACACCACTGAGTATTATTTATTGTCAGGATTGTCATTTTACTTATGATTACACATCAGGTAACCGACATTCATCAAGCCAGGGTATGACTTATGCATTAACAATACTCACAACAAAAAGGATCTGTAACTTAGCCATTTATTCACCGGAAAGACGAAAACCGATACCGGTTTACAGGCTTTTCGTTTACATGCTTCTTAACTTTGGTATATGTAATTGGTCAAAGAATGGTGATAAGTGGGGCTATGATTTCAATGAAACGGGCTCTGATTAGATCAAATTATTGAATTAATCTATAAATTAACATTGATTCTGCGGTAAAATCATGAATTTCAACATCAGTACCACACAGTAAAGTTTTATGACAGGAAAATTGATTATATTGATTAAATACTGATTATATTATATTAAAATATTGATAGAGGAAGGGATGACGAACATTCGATATATGGTTTATATAAAGCCAAGATGTAGAAAGTTGTGCATATCTTGTTTGTTAATTTACCATTGGACCCTATGGGAACAGGAACCTATTATGCTTTGACCATTTACGAATTGACAATACATTATCAAAGGTCACATGTAGCAACAATAATCAAAAGAATATAACAAATAAATAAGCGATGAGAATCATGAAGAAAAAAGGCACCGACAGGCTTCCATAAATGAGAGCGGTTGCTATAAGTTCCTGTTTCTGTTGCACCCTCCTTTGTAGTCTATCTTTTGACAGTTTATTTTCAAACATAGACACACAATCATCGTACATGTACATGATCATCCGCCATCTTTCTTCCAGAGCCTCAATTGTGTTCTGTACCCCTTTGTCGGCCATCATACGATCCCGGATGCTATCGTACTCCTCGGTGAGGTTTCCATATCGGATTTCCGGTGGCTTTTGCTGCTCATCTTTTGATACCCTTCTCTGCAAGTTAAAAGTAATATTTTTTACCTGGAACACCTCATGGATTTAAGCGTTTTATGCATGGTACTGGGGGAAAGGGGACAAGGGGTTCCGACTTACACGAACTCGTTTTCTGTCTTTATCATATATAATGTTGGTGTTTTAGCCAAATCAGTATAATCAAAAATAGTGAAATTTCAAACAAAAAGGCAGACAGTTTTGGAAACCCTGGCATTGGATTTTCCAGTGTAAGTCTCTCTCTCTCAGACGATGCACTGAGTATATGTATATGTTTACTCACTATACACGTACGTATACTCCGAATAGCCCATTAAAATGAAATTGTATATATAGTTTACATTCTAATTATAAGTAAGGGCTAACATCCGGGTTTTCCAGTGATATCGTAGTCACAAATATACAAAAGATATAAAATGCGCCATTAAGTTGTGAATAATTCGCATTGAAAGTTAATGAAATGAAAAGAAAATAGCAGAATGCGGAAAATCCGGTTCACTGTGAAAAACACGTACGTGCCTTTGAATTTCATTTTGATCAGATCTGAATTCAAAACTATAGCATCGATTACGTGCCTCAGTATATATTCAAAATGCAAACAATGATTTCCATTGACAGATGAATTTATCAAGATTATTCTTTTTTTTTTTTTTGTTTGTTTGTTTGTTTGTTGATATTATTTTATGTATTTGCATACACCGGAATGTGCCAAAACATTATCTAGTTCTTTTTATGGTTCTGTGAAAATAACTATTATAATCTCAGAAATTATATAATCTTGCAAATACATGTATTATGATTTTGCAGATAAGATCGTGCATAGGCTATGCTTATGTTTCTTCTGGAAATACTTTTTACAATTCATTAAAATAAAAAATATGCATGCATCTGGGATTTTCGCAGTATCAAGTCCGTATGATTACATCCATTACATAATATACCAACTCATTGACACCTCCCATCTGTGATGACGTCCTACACACAAACCCTTGACAATAGCTGCTGTTCAAAACTAGAGCTCGTGAATTAAATTATTTGATTGGTTTCAAGTGGAACACATGCAACCAATCTAGAACCAGATGCGTCGGTGCGCCACGAATTCCTCCGCCGGCATCGAAGTATCAGTCCAACGACCATAATTCCTGTAAAAAAATTGGATAAGATTCCCCTTGCAATATGCACATCTACACATTGTGATCTGTGTTTGTACTAAGTTTCATTAAAATCTTTCCAACGATTTAGGAGGAGTTGAGAAGACAAAACGGATGACGGAAAGACGGCGATGTGCAATAATACTATATGTCCTCGGCCATATATAGCGGGGGGGGGGGGGGGGGGGGGTATAAAAACTTATATTGATATAGAATGCCTTGTATATATATTTACATTTTGTCCTGTTCTGATTTATTAGTAGGAGAAATATTCAGGTGAATGATGAATGAACGTTTACATTTTGTCCGTACCGAGGGATTTCTTTCGGTGATTTACTTTAAAGACAACGAAGAATTAGACCGTGCAAAGGATACAAACTTGTTTGCGTGTGTTGGGTGTTTTTGGCCGGAGAAACGAACATAGAAAAAGTAAAGAAATTACCCATCTCAGAGACAGAACTTACCTTGGCAAAATAAAGCGAATTTCAGTTAAAAACAACCAATCTCCAAAGCAGAGTTGTCGTTCCTTTACAATCCACACACCTCTGCCTACGTCTCAGGTTTTACAAGATTCTTGTTTTGCCTCTAGACGATATGACATGGTCTTCAATGGCTTTATTCGTTAAATTTAAAGCATTTACCATGTTACATTGTGTTTTGATCGGGCTTCTACAAGAAATAAACCCCGAATTTATGCCGCACTATATTTTCTCAGTGTACAAATCAGCGAACTTATGTAATACAGTTTGTCAATAACACTATCATTTGCACCTCATTGTCTAATTTTTGCCCAGATATCTTGAATACGATGACATTTTTCCCCCAAAACACGCAAAACAGTCTATATTTTCTGCCATCTGACTAGGGACTACTTTCAGTAGTTGGCAGAGATTAAAGGGAGTACAAGGACCGTAACTCTGCTTTGGAGATTGGATAACAACATAATATGACAAATTCCATTGATTATTTACTCTGTAACTAAAGCTAAGTGTTTCCATTCTAACAATCTCCATCAATCAGAAGTATCATTATTTTGCTCGTAAACGTTCAAGCAATAAGATCCCTTACTAACCAAAATATACACCTCAAAATTTGTTGTGATTAAAGTTTTTGAGTTATTGTAAAACTAAGAACTATATCCTTCATGTACAGCTGTCATTAGATGGCTTTTTCTCCACAGCTTTTGTTTTGAGCAACACAGAGCAAACACAAGTTGTGGAAATTCGCATATGGTACAATAAAACACTACTGTTAGGTATGCTCTTACAGTTTTTAAGGAGTTTGAATTGCAGGTTTTTGTCAACAATATGTGTTGAACGTTATCTCAACACTTTCACATTGTGAAAATGTCGCAGTTTATACATTTCTAATTGTGCAAATATAAAACAGAAGGGTGCACTCCCCCACCCTTACACATCCACACAAAAGTATGAATAAACATTCCATATCCCCCTTCTTAGGGAGGTGGCCTGCTTGCATATACTGTGTTGAATGCGTCACAAATGGTGGCACCACCATGAATGCGCCACATTTTGACATATCACGGCGGTTATGACGAAGTTCTCCCATCGTGGTAAACCCGTGAGGTTGTTGGTACCTCTCAAACTAACCCACAACGTTTCATACCATGATGTAAAGTTCTTCAAGAGCTTGCCATATCTCGGTTTATATACATAAATGTCTTAACAAAGCAACAACAACAAGTGTAATGATGGACTCGGTATCACACAACGAATAAATCAGTCTTAACATAAACAAATTCTGACAGGTCATCTTTATCTTCTCCCCCCCCCCTTTTTTTTAAACATACAGACCAAGTGCTACCAATAATGTCCAGTAACGTCTACTATGGGTATACTCAAAGTTGAATGAATCCTATGTTGTATCTAATTTAATTATTACTAAAAGTGAACAACAAAATTGAACTAACTAAATAAGATCCCCCTTCCTATCATTTATTTCAAATACCCATTTTGATGGACGTTTTCATTACCCCACCCCCTTTCACTCTAAGTACTCACCCTGATAGAAGTTTTGCGTATAAGCACTGGCTGCTCCGGTTGTCCACTACTAGTATCTTTCGTTACAATCAACTTCGGAATAGACACGTTCTCGGACGGAATGGAGAGTTTACGAAGAGGTACTTCAGACGAAAGAGAAAGTTTACTTGAAGACTCCATGCTCCTCTAGCCAGGCATCATCATGTTTTGACAGTACCCATTGCGCAGCGCTCTCTTAGCGTTTACAACCACGCTTCATCTGCACGAGAAGCAGTTAAGATGCTAAAACCTGCAGAGGGCGTTTGTTAATCAGCTATAATCGCTGTGATACGAGAGGTGCCGAAGACACCATTCTCTACCTGCCAACTACATGCCTTTCCTTTAGCATATCTCCTCTAAGTACAATCAGGCCAAGCGAAAGAAATAATCGCTTTAGTGAACTGCACAACGAATTTAATTAGGCTGAAGAAAAGATATAGTTCGTTGACGGTTATATTAATAAGAAAGTAAGTCATTTTCATTTAATGGCGGTATTGTGTACAAAGTAACAATCAACATGAGCTCCGGAGAGATCTTTGTGGGTGAATAAGGTGCTCGGCTCGTGATCGAGAGGTCCCGGGTTCGACTCCCGCCCTGGGCACACCGGTGTTCTGTCTTTCGGATGAGGCAGTGAAAACCTAGGTCTCGTGTCACGGTAGGCGTGGCACGAAAAGATCCTTCACTCTTTTGGTGGTTCCGTTGCAAAGGTCTAAATTTATATGCAATGCATCAGGACAGATGCCGTCACCCTATACGTGAAATAATCATGGAGTGACGTAAAACAATAATCAACCAATCAGTCTGAGGAGATCTTAAAACCGACTACATGTATCACAGAAATATATATTACAAAGCACATGCAGAAAAAAAACCCATGAATATACATGAGTATAAAACTTAAAGTTCAAGTTTACAACAGCTAAGATCAGAGAATTACACTGACCACAGTCAATATCTGAATATACCTATAGTAAAAGCATGAAACAAAACAGGAAGCACCAAATGAATAAACAAATAAATAAATAAATAAATAATTTCAGGGATGCTGCCGATCCTACCAAGAAGGCATGGTGAACTCCCCTCTCCCAAACCATGAAATAGAGGTAAAATAGCCAAGCCATGCAGACAAACCAAAGGCTAACTGAAAATTATGATTCCTACATAAGGGCATAGCGACAGTGTTAAAGGATGAAAAGTTAAGATATACTACATGTATATTAATGTTCTGGGTCCGGCGCCATAAACTGAGAATAAACTTAAGTCAAAAATTCATTTTCTTCTGTTCATCAATTAATTAATAACTGGGATTTGGATTTTATTTAGTTTTATTCTACTGATAAATAGCATTACCCATTTTGCATTAAAATTTATTTGAATGTTTGATAATGGAATAAATTAAAATGAAATTTTTGACTTAAGTATATTCTCAGTTTATGGAACTGGAAATTATTTGTTCTTTTCCTCGAATGTGTAAACCGACACAATTCTACCATCCGAACAATTCAATGAATTGTAATACCCAAGGCTGAAAATAAGGAGATCATCAAACTTAAAGAATCCATAATAGAACAAATTTCACGATAATCTGTCCTCGCTAGAATAAAGGTAATATATATATATATATATATATATATATATATATATATATATATATATATATATATATATATATATATATATATATATATATATATATATATATATATATATATATATATATATATATATCCGTCTGTTGAGAACAGTAAATCTTTTATAGAAATATTACAAGGGGCGTATTCGGCAAGTTAAAAAAGGAATGGGGAGAGTTTACATTTTGCTGTAAACTGAATTTTTGCCAAAGAGAGGCAGGTTTCACCTTCAAAAGTAAAAATAAATATTGCTTGGGTTGCTGGTTTATCATTTTTCTTTCTTTCTTTATTTGTTATCATTATATATTTATTATTATTATTATTCTGTTTTGGTTTTTTTTACCTTTTTTAATTTCCAATTACGGAGGTTGTTTGCAACCCAGGTTACCCTTCTTGGATCCACCAAATGAGGCATATAGTATCACAATACAAAATCGTGATTCCTTAACATTTCAATGTAAGTAGCATGTTGAAAATAATTAAATTTATATAATAGCAAATCTGTTAGGGAATTATTTTTGAAAGAAATCTAAACTTAAGTAACCCTATGTTGGAATCGTTTACTTCCGGTTTGTATATTTTTGAATTTTATTTTTTACGTCACACCAAGTTTATTTCCCTTTTATGGTGGCAGCACGTGCATTTCACTAACAATATATCTAGAAAATAACATTAGTTTTCCAAAAACAACGGACCTGGCATTATTACAAGTATAACTGAAGCAAACCTTTTATAATCTGTTTTTAAATCTAAACCGATAAAGTGGCGAAATTTCTGTTCGTCGTGGTATCAAATCATGAAGTTATAACTACTCCCAAAATAAACTATTATTACTATGCAATTTCTTTCCTTGCATGTCATACTTCTGTCATTAACTTGTCATACAATATTGTTCGTGTAGCCCAATGGATGAAATGCTCGGATTCTAACCGAGAGGTCCCGGGTTTGATTCCCGCTTTTTCCGGACGAGACAATAAAAATTCAGGTCTCATGTCACGATGGCTGTGACATGTAAAAGATCCTTCGGATGGCTTCGTTTCTAAGGTATAAATTTCTATGCAGTGCATCGGGTAGAATTAATCATGGAGTGAGGTTAAACAATAATCAATCAATCATATAAATGTATATATATATATATCTATATATATATATATATATATATATATATATATATATATATATATATATATATATATGATCTGAAATGAATTTTCATTTCATACGGTATTTATAAAGCACACAACGAGTTTCATAAATACCGTATTCATTTCAGATTCTTTTTAGCACATGTTTACCCTCAATTTAATGTGTTTATTTCTTGAAGTACCGCCTTGACACAATTCGTATCCACGCTATGACGTCACCTATGTCATAAATTAATTTAGGACATTGCGATATTTCACTGCATAAACAGCAAAAAATGTGATATATATATATATATATATATATATATATATATATATATATATATATATATATATATATATATATATATATATATATATATATATATGGAGTTGGCTTAAATTTTGACATGTGGAAATTATTCTCTGAAAAGTCGATATTATTCTCTGACAAGTAAACATTATCCTCTGGGAAGTGCACATGATTTTCTGTCACGTGGACATTATTCTCTAACAAGTAAACATTATTCTCTGACAAATCGACATTATTTTCCGACAAGCCAACATTATCAACATTGTTCTCTGACAAGTGGACATTATTCTCTGACAAGTCGTTACCCGACAAAAAGGGTTGTAGAAATGTACCAACATAATTTTCTGAAATATATTAAAAATATTTACTTTACTGCCCTTTTCCGCTCCATATAAGTATAGATTTGTTTCCTTAGTTACATGAAGAAATTGTTTATTGCATCCACGTACCAAGACGGAAGATTTCAATTCTTCTTTGTATAGACACGGAGAGCTTTGATTTGTAAGTGTTGCTATTTATTGCACCCATGTTATATAATCTATAACTCTGATTGCACAAGGATGTTTTGATTAGTCTATATACTGCAAAGATTCAAGTGCTGACAAGTACTTATGACACTCGATGCAATGTTACATACATAAGGTGTATACGAGGTTGATGGTACATTAAGGTAATGAGCTGAGGCCTTGCAAGAATCCCATTTAGATATCTATATTCATTATTTCCGTTTGTATGTTTCTCGAGTACAAAGCGCTGCAAGGAAAATATTACAATCAATTTAGCCATCTATAATCATTTCCTCTCTTTTCTCACTTCATTTTCTCTCATCTCTAACCTTTCCATTTTTTTTCTCTTTTTCTTTTCCTATTTCCGAAAAGAATCTCTCTCTCTCTCTCTCTCTCTCTCTCTCTCTCTCCAGACTATCTGGGTTCGATTTCGATTCCTGAATTGCGCCAGTATGTTTAAGTGTCTGGTAACCCTTTGCTTGCATATAAATGAACAATTGTTGAAAGCGGCATAAACACCGACCAACCGACTCGATTTGCTCTTTGGACGAGACAGTCACATATTATAATGACTTGTAAAAGATCCCTCACTTACATACCCCCTTTCTTTTCTTGCTTATATGATATTGCTCCATGATGATAACCTAAATTTGTTTGGTGTGTTGAGTGTCGAGTGTCCGAAAATTAACAGAAAGTCGTGAAAATCGGAAATTTTTTACATGTGGCCTGGTTTTTCGTATATATCCCGTATATAATGGTAGATAAGGGGGGCATTGTCGCCGAAAACCCCTCAATCGAAAATCCTTGTTTATAAATATAAATTTAATGTATCCGTGCGCCATGTTGATTAATACTGAATCGCAATTTATAGCAAATTACCACGAAAAAAAAGTTTGGTGATATAAACACAAATCTACGTTTATCACGAACGCTTTAAAAAGATATTACTTGTGGGATTATATTCTGCCCACAAAACTGCTTTCATGAAAGTTTTTGTGCAGGTGTTTGTTAAATATTTTACATCATCCTTTTATTTGAATGCCGTATATCGTCAAGACGTGTGCTATGCACTATTAGGAAATTCAACCCGTCTGACAGAATGTTGTAATTTAGTTTTCTTTAATACTTATTTCCATGTCTGTTAATCATATATCATAACGGCATGGGCCAAACAAGATAGCAAACTTTTCAACAAAGTGATTATTTTGGGAGACTGGCCCCGGGACTAATTGTATAACAAAACAACCTCTGCACCTTTACCAGCATTGCCCCCTTTTCCACTCGTTACTATAGTGAACAAATTTCATTAAAGTAATAATATCTATATATTTTCATATATTTTTTTAATTGCCAGATGATTGAAATATGTAAAATATACAATAAGCGCATGCTCTGCCTATTAGTAGTGATCTAATAACCACATAAAGCCGGCGTGGCCTAGTGGTATCGCGCTTGCCTCCTGATCTGGAGGCCGGGGTTCGAGTCCCGGTCTGGTCATGCCGGTGTCCTGTCTTTCCGATGAGACAGTAAAAACCGAGGCCCCGTGTCATGGTATCCATGACACGTTAAAGATCCCTCACTGCTTCAGGTGGGTCCGTTACAAAAGTCAAAATTTGTATGCCCCGCATCAGGTAGATGCCGTCACCATATTTATATGAAACATATGAAATATTCGTGGTGTGACGTTAAACACAAATCAATCAATCAATCAATCAATCAATCAAATAACCACATAATCAATGTTTTGTCTTGCGTGTTTTTAATCGATAAATAATTCGTGTGGGATGATAAGAAGTCAACATTGGCTATTTATAGACGTATAACAATGCTTGGGCTTTGTAAATGATCGGACATCGGTGTATTTTAGGTAAAGATAATCTTATACACAAGACAAGCATTTTCACACAAAATAAATATTTCGTGAAAATAACGGGTCATTATACCTTTAAATGGTTTTTTTTAAAGTATTTATTAATTATTAACAGTTGTATGTTGATACTAATCAATTAACAGATATAGATATTTACACAGTGATATCGATCACCTCCGTGATTTTTACCAATGCAATAAGTTTAAATGCAGTGCGCAAGTGTTCGCTGGGACAGATAAAATAAAGTTCATCATAAATTGCCACTTGGACAGAAAAATGAACGTGTTTTACTTGAAATCTATGTGGCTTTAAGATTTTGTGTTTAACCCAAACTGTGAGCTCCTCATTGGACGATACAGTAAAAACAGATGTCAATTTTCTCTGACCATCTCTAAATTCTCCTCTGACCTTTCCTTTTTATCCTCCTTTGACCATTTCTATATTCTCCTTTGACTGCTTCTATCCTCCTTTGACAATCTCTAAATTCTCATCTGACCATTTCTTTATCCTCTTTTGACAATCTCTAAATTCTCCTCTGACCAATTCTTTATCCTCCTCTGACCATCTCTAAATTCTCCTCTGATTGTTTTTATCCTCCTTTGACCATCTCTAAAATCTCATCTGACCATTTCTTTATCCTCTTTTGACAATCTCTAAATTCTCCTCTGACCATTTCTTTATCCTCCTTTGACCATCTCTAAATTCTTATCTGACCATTTCTTTATCCTCTTTTGACAATCTCTAAATTCTCCTCTGACCACTTCTTTATCATCCTTTGACCATCTCTAAATTCTTCTCTGACTGTTTTTATCCTACTTTGACCATCTCTAAATTTTCCTCTGACCATTTCTTTATCCTCCTTTGACCATCTCTAAATTCTCCTCTGACTATTTCTTTATCCTCCTTTGACCATCTCTAAATTCTCCTCTGACTATTTCTTTATCCTCCTTTGACCATCCTTAAATTCTCCTCTAACCACTTCTTATTCGCCTTTGGCCATCTTTAAATCCAACTCTGACCATCTATAAATCCTCCTTCTCTAAATTTTGCTCTTGCCACCTCCTAGTGCCACTATAATGCCGAAGTAGAACAACATAAAGGCATGTCAGTAATTCAAAGAAATTTAATCCTTGAAGATTAAGAAACTTTCACTTTATATTTACCTGATGGATACCTTTATCTAATGAATGAGGTTAGGGTTGGCCACATTATTTGTTGTGTTATAGTATCCCGGAGCGAGCTAACCGACTTACTTTTTCACTTTATGTCTATGAAAAGTAAAAATAGAATCAAAATAGCAGTTTGGGTCTTCTATATATACTTGATGTTTGTAGACCCAGCATGTTACAAGTCTATATTTAATAAATGTTGTTCATTACAAAATCAATTACATTGTACATAGAACGGTTTATAGTGCCATATCAGTAATTGATATCAAAATCCCTCTGCGGATGACATTTTACCAAACAAGAAAAAACTATACAGACCACAAACTAGAAAATCTTGTCACTACTGCACAGCAAATGCTAGGAAAAACGAAACTCAGTACAGTGAGTGAAAACGTAGATCAACAAATGGGGACAAAATAAGGGACTTTGGAAGAGTGAGCATCTCCTGATGGCTAGTAACGCCCGCCATCTAAGATTCCATGTCTAAGATTCCACTTTCAGACGTGGAGGATGGAAACACAGATATCGAAAGATGATGAGATCAAGTGCCCTGAAAGAGTAGGCATCTCCTGACGCTAGTAATACCCGCCATCTATGATTCCACGGTCAGATGTGGTCGATGGAAACATGGATATCAAAGTATGATAAGATCAGGTGCCCTGGACGAGTAAACAACTCTCGTTTGTTCACCATGACCGCTGTGTTTGATTCTAGAGTTAAAAACGGTTATAGATTTGGAGATAATAAATCTTAAATGCCTAAATCGATTACATGAAATAATCACCAAAAGCGAAAGTAAATTCATGTGCAAAACCTCTTGCGACTCGTTTTATACATTTTAATATAAATTCTATTAACACTAGCATTTTTTCTTCATAATAAATATATGTATGATATGTATAATATAATAAAGATTATAAAACACTAGGTATAGTTGGTCTGTGCAAGTGAATTATTGACATATATTACATAACATTTGGCATGATAAACTAATGTATAACGATTTATCTAATGAATGAGGGGGTTATTTATAAATGTAACGACTGTGGCAAACTATGTAGGTGTACCAAATATTTATTTCAAAATTTCACAAACAACACACATGTAATGTACTGTTATCAAATATATATAAAATGAAAAAAAAAATTGGAGTTTTTTAAAAAAAAACAAATGGATGTACATTGTGTATTTCACACTTAATGAACCATATTTATTCCTTTCTTGCACTAGCATTCAACAACAAAAACAAATACATAAAGATATATCTATAAAAAGCAATCACAATAATCAGCCTCCGATGAGACCCCAAAAACAAACAAAAATGGCGAATAAAATAGACAATTCTCTTTCTTCGGATATAGTTATAATTGATGTACGATATCTATCGCCTATTGAGTTTGTAACCACGCAGCAAGACCATTCATTCATTTTACTCTGGTAACGCAAGACTGAATACGTCTAATACACATTACTAATTAAATACATTTTGAGGGGAACATAAACAAAGAACTGATATCTGCACCAAGGTTGTTTTATTTATTCATACGCAGCATCATATCTATGCTAATGAGCAGCGAGAAAGTATGAGAATGAATCTATTTTCTCTCTGCTCCGTCAAGTCTTTATCGAATCTATAATTTCTACCTAATTTCTATTTCATTACAATCTAATCACGTCGTTGTTCCACTCTGTTTGATATTTTACCTTAGTGAATTTGTCACTCAAAAGAAGAAATTTTACTTCCGCGAGGGTAAATATGCCCTACAATCTCCGCGTACGATGACGGGCGGGCGCAGAAACAGGGCGAAACAGAAGGACTGAAATTGATACGCTCTTACAGTTGTTTGAACAAGTTCTTGTTTAAGATTATTTTATTATTTTTACTGTCATGACATTTAAATTCATGAAAATATTCATTGTATTTTACATGGCATTACCAAGCCTTTTCTCTCTTTTTTTTTCAGAAATTTCAGGTAAGTTTTACCTATCTGTTTCTTTCAAAGCTATACTTAACACCATCAGTACACAAACAAAAACAAAGGAGTCTTTATTATAAAGGTCCAATATAGATGCATGCTTCAGATGTTTTAGATGAAACATAATAAAAAGATCTACCAGTTAAAACTCGTTGAAGAATTATTTATTTTGTAACAACTAATTTTTCTAGATTCTGAAATAATTCTCAGCATCCTAAATTAGGATATACAAAATCCAACAGTTATTGTGTACTCCTGTATATGTGTACCTTCTTATTGCACAGGGGGGTTAGCTTGTAACTGAACTTCAAAACTGAGGTCCCGGGTTGATTTTCGGCTCGGCTGACAACTCCGACTTTTCTGATGTGATTTATTAAGCACTGTCCCCCTCCACTTTTGCATCAAACGAGACAAGCCGGTGTGGCGTAGTGGATGTGGTGCTCGGCTCGTGATCTAGAAGTCCGGGGTTCAATTCCCGCCCTGGACACACCGGTGTTCTGTCTTTCGGATGAGACAGTAAAAACCGAGGTCCCGTGTCACGGTAGGGGTGGGACATAAAAGATGCCTCATTGCTTCGGGTGGGTCCGTTGCAAAGGTAGAAATTTCTATATAATGCATCAGGCAGATGCCGTCACCATATACGTGAAATAACCGTGGATTGACGTAAAACAATAATCAATCAATCAATCAACAAAACGAGGCTTCGTGACACTGTATACTATGACATGTAAAATATTTCTCTCTCTCTCTCTCTCTCTCTCTCTCTCTCTCTCTCTCTCTCCTTCGGGTGCCTCCACCACATAAGTGCAAAATTCTTCCAATGGCATAAAAACATTTCACCACAAATAAATGTTAGAGAAATGCAAGTCATTTTACCAGACACCACCCTGGATTCGTCGGCGCTTTCTAATATTTCAAGGTAGGAAATCGGAGATGCTCCGATGTTTGCTTTCCCGGAGAAATGTATCAAAAGTGTCATCGGATATTTGGTTTGAATAAATAAATATGCAGATTGGAGAGAAGATATGAGAGGATCTGATTTTTCAATGTTCTGCTACATTAGGTGGCGCTGCTTTATACTTCTCAATGATATTGACATAGCTAGCGCTCAATTAAGATGATTGAATTAGACCCGGGGAAAGGAATCATTTCTGGTTTAATTGTCTTTTACCGAGAGACGAAATGAAGTTTTGAATACCTTAGAGATAGCCCGTAAATCACATTGAAACTTAATCACCAAATCGATTTCCCGATATACTCCAAGAGCACATAATTGCTGCTTTCTTAGGATATCAGGTACACCTGTACCTGAGTAACCCCATCCCCTTCCTTTTTACTTATACTATGTTATCTTATAATTTTCTCCTTTCAATTCTGAGCTGTTGTAGCTCAGTGGGTAGAGTGTTACACTCGTCCATGTCTTGTCCTTAGGATCCTGCGTCGCCATAAACGCTTGCCCGTAAAAGAATCCCCTGTCGCTTCGGGTGGATCTGTTAGTGAATCTGTAACATAAATGTAAATGTCAGTGCCATACCTCAGACAGGTGTTGTCAGCATACATACAGTAAAACTGCCTTAACGGTCACCTCTGTCAAGAGGTCACCTCCCTATAGCGGTTGATTTTTTTCAAATTCCATTTCTGTTTCGTTGAAAATTATCCTCTATGTAAAAACTACCTCTGTATATAGGCTACTTTCAAGTCTTCATTTGGGTGACCTTTAGATACATGTATATAGCTTATTATTTTCACGTTTCTCAGTTTAACCTTCTTAAGAGCTATGGGTACTCTCAGCTCTTACTATAGGTAATATAGTGCGCTCTTTTTTTTCCTACAGAACAATTTACTGGCGGATTCAAAGGGTGGGAGTTTACTGGGTTGCATCCCTTTTTCGATGAAACAAAACATACTAAAAAGTCAATTAGATGCTTTGTGATTTATTATTTCGGCCACAGGTATCTGAAATTCTGCCCGTAAACATAGCTTTTATAGAGCGCGCCCTCGCATTGTGTGGGGAGAAAATAGGAAAAAGGGAAGGAGTGCAATGAGTTTTTGAACCCCGATACATCCCGCAACATTTTTGCGAGAATCGGCGTTTTTTCACCAAAACAACGACTTGGACAGCTTTACAGATTATTATTCTAATTATCCAATGTTATTTTTGGAAATAAAAACACTAACAAACCACACTATCTCTGTTTTTTCATTCTCAGGTGGTTGAAGCTGTCACCTATGTCCTGTTTACTTCCGGTCTGGTTCGGAGTGAATATTTCCTAAATGTATGACTGGTAATTAACTAAGAGTTACCTGCCCTTTAATGACATTATCAGATTCCACAAAGCTACAAACTGCTTCAAGAAAAAACTGGAAGTGTCCTTGCACATAATATTTTTTCTTTTCTTTAATAAGAGTAAATAAGTAATAATTTAGATTAAATTCATAAATTGTTAAATCATTAATATTCAGATTTCTGTGTTTCGACCTGCTGCCAGAGCACTTTCAAACATAGAAGGGGGGAAGGGGAGAAATCTTTAGTCGGTGAGCTAAAGAGCTTCGTTAGAACTTACGATGATGTCATACCTCTGATTAATTCGTGTTTAAGTCCTGTAGAAATGTCCTCTATCAAACAGATCAAATATACCAAATAGACTTAAACGATAAAGAGGTCAGTATTTTACATTAACCAAGACATTCATCGTCAAACACGCTCGCAAATGTTATACACAGGAATGGACTTCGCCACCATTTACTGCAGTCCTAATGTTAAGGGAGGAAATAAAACGTATTCCCAAAAAAAATTGTCGTAAAGAACAATGAAACGTTCTTATGACGTCATAAGTTGCTTACTTTCAACGTCGTTTCTAACTCATAGTACACAAGCGCTGCCTAACGGATGACTGATTGACTGATTTTTTTTTAACATCACACCACGAATATTTCACGTAGGCCTATATGGTGAAGGCATCTGATGCGGGACATACAAATTTTGACCTTTGCAACGGACCCACCCTAAGCAGTGAGGGATCTTTAACGTGCCATGCATACCAGAACACGGGGCCTCGATTTTTACTGTCTCATCCAAAAAACAGGACACTGGCATGACCAAAACGGAACTCGAACCCCGGCCTCCCGATCTGGTATGTCAGAACACGCCTTCGTTTGATGGGCCTTAATGGACTTCGCCGTCCGTTAGGCGGCGCTTGTGTACTATAAGTTAGAAACGACGCTGAACGTTAGCAACCTTATGACGTCATTAGAACCTTTCATTGTTCTTTACGCCAATTTTGTGGGAATATGTTTTATTTCCTCCTATAACATTAGGACCATTAAGTTTAGGGTACCGAGGCTATAAAACCTAAAGATAAGATTTTTGGACCGGGTTTTTCTTCATATGTGTGTCGAGATGTGTGTTCCGTAGGTTCTGAAGTTTGTTTTTTGGGGGTTTTTTGGGGGGGGGGAGGGGGGTTACATTCAGAGAATTGACTACTTTTCGAAGAAATCTGTAGGCCCCTAAAGACCGAGTTTCCTCTGTTGGAGCTGCAAGTGATTACAATTTGCAGTAATTGCAGTACTTGCCTTTCTTCACACGCTCCTTGCTCGATAAAACCAGCTATGGTAATCCTATAAACGTTTTTCTTCACGGAGCCGAATAACTGTACGGCATCCATTCTCGGAGATCAAATAGACGATCTTCATATTTTACATGATATAAGTGGTCCAAGACCCGACATGCAACACTTTACCGGGATTTCTATTTTGACGTTATTGCTTAAATTGTGACGTCATTATCTAGTTCTTTAAGTCAAAATGAAAACGCCGGCAAAAATTGACATGTCGTGTCTTGGGCCGTTTATATCATGTAAAATATGAAGATCGTCTAGTGAAGTGAAATAACATTAGAAAGGATGTCTTGGAACATGGTCACGCACTTTTACGTCACAAAAAAAACGTCGTTATGACGTCGAAATACATTGTAACGTGGAGAAAACCAGTCGATTTCCCTTAGATATGCCACTTATTCTCGCACGTGCCTAGATGTAAACAAACCAAAATGGCGGACAATTCGTCTATCGTTACTAAGTTTTAATGGAGTTCGCCGCGATTAACTGCGGTCCTGATATTAAGGGAGGAAATACAACATATTCCCGCAAAAATGACGTAAAGAACAATGGTACGTTAGTGTGACGTCATAAGGTTGCTAACTCAAATCGACGTTTCTAACTCAAAGTACACACGCGCAGCCTAACGGATGATAACAGGCGGCGGACCCCATTGCAATTTTCCCTATCTCTTCTAATCCCAACCTTTTTGACATCGGCCTGCAGCGCAAAACATTGCTAGCAAATATGGTACAGTAAAATTTCTTTGATATATACAATATTTTAGCCTATATAGCCTCGGTCCCCTAAACTTAACTGAGGCCGTTTAATTATCCGTGTTTCCGGTGACCATATTTAACTATTTTAGATGATGCTGCAGCTAAATCTCAGTCTGAATGTCCATTTCAAGTGTCCGTTGTCTACATCATCGGTTTACCCAACTGTACTGAATTGGTTTTTAAGTAAGAAAGAGACATCGGCCCTTTAATAAGGTGTTTGACGTAGAATAATACTGACGTAAGCCGGTTCCATGGAAACCAATTATAAATTAAGGGAAATGAAAGCCAAAACTGACATTTTTATATACAGTTGTATGACCTCACACTGATATTGAAGTCAGAGACCTACACGAGTTGAGGGATCGCCAATACACCGATCCACTTTCGTCGAATGTTAAGCATTTTAGCGCAAAATACGACTATGATGACGTCACGCAAGGTTGGACAAGTCGGACATTTGATTATGATGTCACAAGCATAACAATCAAAAGTCCGCTAAATATCGCTTTCTATGCTGAAAAGTGGATCGGTGTATTCCAACTTTAACCGCGCCCATTACGTAGATTCTTTGTGACGTCACAGTTAAAATCATGGTTGACGGGCCATTTATTTATGACCCCATAATGAAAAAGTGTGCCAAAAAGTGTGATGTCGGGTGTTTGACGATCACCCAATTCCCTCATCCACAAAACGCAATTTTTCATACACCGTTCCACTTTTCAGCATAGAAAGCGATGTTTAGCGGATTTTTGATTGTTATACTTATGATGTCATAATCAAATGTCGGACTTGTCCAACCTTGCATGACGTCATCATAGTCAGATTTTGCGCTATAGTGCTTGACTTTTGACGAAAGTGGAACGGTGTATTGTGGTGACGTCATCTGAGGTCCAACAAAACTCCGACAAACAGCGCATTTGTTTATGACGTTATAGATAGAACAATTTAAAAAGACTGAAGGTCACGGTTTTTTTACGAACCGTGGAAGGGTAAATGGTAAATAACTTTATACTAAAAACATTCGCCATAGGGTTCACCAAGCCCTTACTAGTCCTCTACTTTATATAAAGTTACGAACACTAATATGGTCGATAGGATCTGTTTATTTATTCAATTTCCAGTACAGAGAATAAAAAAAAATAGATAAATAAATAATAACAATATAACACAAAAAAATTAAAATTCTTTCTTAGATTATTAACTTTATATAAAATGTGTGAAATAATTATTTGATGTTTAAAATCACTGTCAAGTATTTAAGCAAGAAAATATTGTAAATGTATTGTATGTTCATGTAAACAACAAACCTGAGCCCGGCGCCATAAACTGAGTAAATACTTAAGTCATAATTCCTAATTCTGCTCAACAATGAATTAATAACTGAGATTTGGATTCTATTGAGTTTTATTCTATCCATAAATAGAAATAAACCATTCTACATGACAATTTATTTGAACGTTTGATAATGGGATAAATTAAAATGAAATAATTGACTTAAGTATTTTCTCAGTTTATGACGCTGGATCCTGAATTGTATCGATGCGGTTATTGTGAGCCAACAGGGAATATTTCCATGTAATGTTTCCAGCTTTAGTGCCGCTGTGGTCCTTAGTATATCATCCACGTCTTGAAGGCATTTACTAAATTAAATTCACCATTTATTCTTCCCATATTGTAAAATGTTACTCAATTCGCGTATATTTATTATCGTTTTATGCGAGTTATCTCTCTTTGAATAAGAAACGATCGACAAATTAACAAAGTCGACAATGATTGTACTAAACATTATTGTTCCGCACCAATTTCCTTCAGGAGGATTTTAGACTTTGTATGTGAACAATTAATCATTTGAAAGCCTTAGATAGTTCGATTAATGTCTTTACTTTATCTGGTATCCGTCATTAAGGTCATATTTCTTTTCCTGCGGCACAGAGCGACTGGGTACCGGATCTTTCCAGGCACTTAAGATGTTACGGAACCGTTTGATGTGAAATCGAACACTTTTGTCCCTACATATTTAGCTTGTTGAGATCGTGGTTGACAGAATGACTTATTTATGGCTAGCATTAAACAACTTCTTTTGAATTACCGGATGAAGAGATAATTACTGGGTGACTGCCTGATGGTCTCCCGCGGGAGAAGAATCATGAAAGATTCAGGAAAGATGTTAAATGCCCTCAAATTATTATATCTTTGGCGTTAACAATCATTGATAGCTATTTCAGAATTGCAAAAATGGTGCTTTGAGACTGCGTAGCGCGCGCTGGTATGTCATTACTCTTAGAAGTTGGCATTTCTCTATTACTGAATGACTATCATCCATCACAAGGTGGCCATTTTAGGAACTCGTCTGGGGGAGGAGGTTAAGTGAAATAATTTCTTGATTGTCATGAATAATAAATGTAACTATCACCGGAATGGATGATACATTAGATAAAGAAGAGAATATTAAATAACTAAGTCTTGTCGGAGCGGTTTCATGCCAGAGTCATCGATCGAGAGTCCTGTATTTACCCCAATATCTTTTATATGGAATTAATATTTTAGTGTCTTCGATCGAATTTATTCGCGGAAGCAAACTGAGACCTTAAAATATAAGCAGCACAACACTATAGAAATTCATCTCAATGGACTGAAGTGGAGACAGATTCCGGATCGGGTTCCTTTATCGTTTAAAGCGTTCCACTGAAGCTGACGGTAAATCATCGTGACTCTTACTTTCTTGAATAATAAATTGGACGTGAAGACCATACCAGGGTCTCTTTATCTCCATTACATCATCAAATTGCCATACAATGTGTATGAGGTATAATGAATATACCGAGACTGGAATTTTGTACCAAGATAACAAATATGATTTTTTCTATTGATATTATAAACAAAATGTAATAATACTGCATGTATTAAAACTACATGTATTGATACTACAAGTAATACTAATAGTATAACAATCTTTGTGTATTAAAACTACATATGATAATACTGCATGTAATAAAACTACATGCAATAACACAATATGTTATAATACAACATGTAATGATACAACATATAACGATAATACAACATGTAATGATACTATATATAATACTACTTTCTTGTATTAAATCTACATGTAATAATAGTACCTATTTGATGATACTACATGTAATAATACTACATGCATAGGCGGATCTAAAAAATTTTGAAATTGGGGGTGTTGCAGCCTCCCTTGACTAATCTTTTGCACTATTCCGTCCGGAAAGGGGGGGGGGGTTGCTGCAGTCCTAAAATGGTCGAAAATTTCCCGACCAAAGGGAAGGGGCTGCAACCCTTGCAAACCCCCTCCCCTCTAAATCCGCCAATGACATGTAATAATACTACATGTGATAATAATACATAATACTAAATTTTATTTCGGATGAATTTTAAATTTTATTTCAGATGAGTATTATGATATGACACCGCTCTAGCATAAATGGCCTAATAAATAAGCTATATAAAAGAATCAGATCAGAAAAATGTAGAACTGTAAAGTTGGTTGGTTGGTTGATTGGTGTTTTACGTCGCTTTCAACAATATTTCAGTTATATCGCGACATGGAAGCAAGAGGTTACCAACCTCTTAAACATAGTGGTGCAACCCGGGAATCGAACCCGAATCGTCGGCTCCGCAAGTCAAGCGCTTAACCACTACACTACGCCTGCCCCTAGAACTGTTAAGAAAAGACAAAGTAACAAATACAATTATGATCAGGTGAATAATAGAATCCTGTCTTTGCAATTCCTTGAAGACAAGGTAAGAAAATATTTATTCAAAGTCGGTAAAGTAAGCAACCTTTACCCGACATATGTAACATATCTAATCATATCTGACATATGTAACATATCTAATCATATCTGACATATGTAACATATCTGATCATATCTGATCATATGTAACATATCTAATCATATCCGATCATATGTAACATATCTAATCATATCTGACATAATTTATGTAACATATCTAATCATATCTGACATATGTAACATATCTAATCATATCTGACATATGTAACATATCTATTCATATCTGACATATGTAATATATCTAATCATATCTGACATATGTAACATATAAAAATAACCGACTTATGTAACATATACAATACAGTGGCGGATCCAGAATTTCCGAAAAGGGGGCACATGTGTATTAGCCAAACTACTCAGCTATTTTTTGGTGCCAAATCTGGATTTTCTGCCACTACAATAATAACCCACATATGTAACATATATAATAATAACCGACATACCGGTATGTAACATATATTATCATAACCAGACGTAGCATGTGTAAAATGAATGAGAAACATGTATCAAAACGTACATTTCAAAACTCTACCCTGTCTATAAACATAAACAACAAGAATTACAACATCACTATAGGAGGATGCACCATTTCATCATAGAAAGATCAGAAAACAGAAGCAAATACATCAGTTACGTTATAAAAAAACGGTAATACTGAAATAAGACTAAAATAATACGATTACTTAGTTAATAAGAAAATTGGTCATATATCACATTTCATTTTTATTTGTTATACTCCAGTTTCTATATTCTTTGTGATGCATACTAAAATATGACTAATATTCAGACAAGCAATATTTAGCATAGAATTTAAAATGCAGACAAACATTAGGAATGAGTAAAGCATAAAATATAGTATAAGGACATGTTGAAGACAAGAACTGAAGAGATTAATATGTATCATATAACTGACGCTCAAATCGAAATAGACTGTCTTGAACTTACACGGTTTATCATGTTGATGTCGCATATACTTTTATATCATTATGTGTTTTACAATACCTTACGTGTTTATATTTTTATGACCTCTCAATATGCGATACCTGTTGACCCTTGTTCTTTACATGGAGGATTATTTATGAATTTTTAAATGTACGTCCTTTGTTCTGCTGTTACGGTGAGTGGGAAGGTGGGCCCGTAAACTGGTTAACCACACCATTTAATTGGCTTTTATCATATTACATGACCGTCCTAAGTCGGTATCGTAATTGCACTACAATCAAATATTTTTGTAATGTGTTATATGTGCTAGTATATTATTGATATTCGTGTATTGTATAGCTCCATGGTGACTTCTACCATATAACTGAGCCAGTAACTCCTCTTTTTTCTTACAATTTTATATATACAAAAAACTCTTCATACACAGATATTGCGGTTTAGTAGGGTAATTACGAAGCACCTTGTTGATTACATGTGGAATCTTATTCATACTTTATTTCGTTGTCATGTCATCTTCACGATGATTTATATATATATTCTTTGAACAAGTTATCGCCCTTTATCACTTTGTCACACATTGGTATACAATATTAGTATCTAGTTATCACATCAACAAATCAAAGTGAGAAGTAGCTCCATAATTGTCTTATTATGGAGACCTTGTCGCTTATGTCATTCCAAGGCTTTCATTCTCACCTTCGTTATTAATCTGTATAGAAAAAAGCGATATTCATGAGTATTATATATGTCACGTTTACGAAAATGATATTTGTACCGACTGAACTGTAGGCACCCGTGACGATTGAATATATGTACATGTAGTTATCCGTGACTTTTTAAAACACGAGGATATCTGTGACAATTGAAAAGATGCTGATATCCTGGGAAAATTGAATATATACCATGTTCTATACCTGTTTTATTTTTGTGTGTTTTTGGCCTTGGAAACGAACATACAAACACTTTAAGTTGTATGCCCTATGTTCGCTAGTACAGTGCATATTATGGGTAACTTTATTCTAATTTGTTTTGATTATATTTATAAGCCTAAAACATATTTAAAAAAGGGCCCTTGCAGATGTTGTGATCAATCCGTCGTATTAAGTTAGATATTGCTGTCTGAAGCAGAATGTTTACAACCAACTTATCACGTGATCTAATTCGGAAGCTACATCATGGAGGGCCAGGTCAATAAACTTGACGAGTAACTTCTTCATTCTAGTCTGCTAAAGTCAGTATTTACTGAAATTGTTTTCTTTTTGGAGTTTCCCTTCATCGTATTTGTTTTGATTAAACTGCGCATGCGCGAAGTCAGGTCATGGCTGTATATATGGAATACCCGCTTTATTTACGAGGTATTTTCTTTTTTATTTTGATATCTCTGAGGGTCTGAAGCAATAAAAAATGTTATTAACGCAAAGTGAATAACTTCAGCCATACAAGAAAAATACAGTTTTTGTTTTACATGCCCTAATTTTTGAAATAATACCGAATTGTAGGGTATACAACTTGAAGAAGTTCTACGATTTCGAAAATCAGACTTACTTTGGCAAATTACAGTGACATTCAATCAATCATGACAATATTAGTAAATTCACTAGACAATAGATGTTTAATAGCATCGACTACCACTTTCTTCGTCTTACCTGCTGTTTGGTAGTGTACTATCTTTTTACTGTTTCAAACAGAAAGAACAATAAAACAGGGTTTTGGCCTGTCTCCGTCTATCATGTTCGTGACTTGTATACGTAACACAAATATTATGTACATATCCGTGACTTCTTTAGGGTGTTCATTGAATTTTTACAATTGAATTGATTTGTATGTTTGATTCTTATTTAACGTCACGCCATGGTTATTTCACTCGTACGGTGACGTGACGATTGATTCTTGTTTTTACGTCACTCCACGCCGGATTATTTCACGTATATGGTGACGATATCTGCCTGATGCATGGCATAGAAATTTATACTTTTGTAACGGACCCTTCCGAAAAAGATTACGTGCCAAACCTACCGTGACCCTAGACCTCGGTTTTCACTGTTTCATCCGAAAGAAAGGACACCGGTGTGCCCATGACGGGAGTCGAGCACCACATCCCACTGGGTTACACCGGTTTGTGAGGTGACGTCATCTGTTCGATATATTTCACAGAAATTTAGACTTATGCAGCGGACCCATCCGATGCGGAAAGGTGGGGGGGGGTGGCCTCTTACTTTCCCTCACCTGCCGTTACGAATAGACTAAAGTTACCTGCTCTTGCTTGCTATCGCTGCGCGATATTTTAAGATATAAACAACCATTGCCAGTCTATCATTCGAACTGCCGATAGCACTTGAACCTGGGACTTCTTAGTCACGAACAGAGTACCCTGCCAAATTATTAACAACGTTTCTCCGTTACTATTTTATATAAGTGTCACGTCCGTAAAACTAACATTCATGACAACAGATATTAACATATCACAAAAGCATAATTTCTCAAATTTACTGGCGCATTCCGGGATCAAACCCGACATTTATGGAGCCTTGACCCGTGGACCCACCACTTTTCCACTCCGTCAACATTTTCCCAGTGTTTGATCGATCTGAAGATCCGATGACAACGACCACGTATGCAAAGCAATATGAAGTATGAAATATCGTTCAAGTAAACAAGGACTGGGCTTTATTTGTATTTCATGGCAAGAAGTGGTTGTTGACTTAAACGGCAATTAAGCAAGATTCGTTTTCCATCTTGATATGAATCATTTCTCAAAATACCGTGTTTAAGACAGTAGGTTGTCGTGGTAACGAGAGAGGCTCCTGTATGATAATGGAAGCTGGGTGTTTAAGGTAGCTGAAACGGCAGCAACCCAGTAAATGATGGTACATCTAAAGATATCTTGTCACAACACATATTTAAATGACCTTTAATAACTTTAGTCATAGCGACTTTTTCTAGGTGTTTCTTGACTTGACCTGGGCCTTGACCTAAAATATTTGACACAAGAAGTTTAACTTGATTAACACGTTGAAAAATTAAATTCTTGACTAAAAATAGGAATAGAAGAATCTGACCTTGAATTGATGGATTATAGTGTTACGTCACTCATGAATATTTCACGTATACGGTGACGGCATCTGCCTGATGCATTGCATAGCAATTTATACCTTTGCAACGAACCCTCCCGAATCAATGAGGATGTTTTACGTGCAACACCAACCGTGACACGAAATCTTGCTTTTTACTGTCTCATTCGAAAGACAGGACACCGGTGCACCCATTGCGCGAGTCGAACCCAGGCCTCCCGGTCACGAGTCGAGCACTACACCAACATACCTTGATAATAAAGAAAGAGACATATCGAATGCTGATAGACATGACGAGATATTCCAAAGATATAAGCCCTGGATGGGATTAAACTGACATTGCTTGTCTAGATCTTAAACATCTTTGCGCAGCGATAGCAAGCAAGAGCAGGTAACTCCAGTCTATGGATGGAATTTGTTCCCCATTGACCTTCTCGCACGAGAATGTATTTATGGTTTATTTATCACTCCCTACATATTTAGACCTGTCTGGGACCATCACTTATGACAAGGTGATGTCGTATGTATGTCAAATATCGTACAGTATCAAGTGACAACTGAAATAAAGTGAGAACGTATTATGTAACTTGTGATTTTTTAAATATATGCACATAAACACCTATACAAAGATGTTAAAATTTAAGTCGTTTGTTTTTCAGCCCGAGCTGTAAAAGATATTTCTCGATTTATTGTAATTACGTCAGAAAGTTTAAGAATGACTAGCCGAACACTCTTTAATTATTATCCTTTGTTTTGACTTGCCTTTCTTAAGCTTTGTTAATAGTGTTCCATCTTATGGATTCTCGTATTCCGTTTTCAAATTTTTTTCGTTGTGGACAAAACATATGTCCTTTTCTAACTTTAAATTTGTGCTCACTTTAAATTACAAAAAATTAAAGTTAGAAAAGGACACATGTGTAAAATCGTCCAAAATACAACTGAGCACACTTCACCTATTGAAATAACGATTCTGAAAACCATACATTATCATGTCAATTATTTTAATACACAAAGAAAATTAAATGTGACATTATTTTAACATTTATTTATTTATTCTTTATACAATCAATTTCATTTATTTTTTACAGAAGAATTTGCTATCATTAAAAAGGCCTATTGGTTGGTTGGTTGATCGGTGTTTTACGTCGCTTTCAACAATTCTTCAATTATATCGCGACATGGAAGCAGGAGGTAATCAACCTCTTAAACATAGTGGGGCAACCCAGGAATCGAACCCGGATGGTCGGCGGCGCAAACTTTAAAAGGCCTATATTTTCAAATATCCTGAAATGAATAAACAAATTAATGAATAAACCCCGTTGGATCCGGCAATGGGTTAACTAAGAAAAGAGTGCAATGCGGTCATAATCTTCATCATATTATCGTACTGATCAGTGAGGAAAAGGGGGATGGGGGTTCTTGTTACGTAGTCCCCGAAACAATGGTTTTTCCTAGAATCTTGTTCAAGGTTTGCATTTAAATTTCCAAGGACAAAATGCGTAATATTACTAAATTTTTGTGATTTACATACAGCTATGCTGATTTTCTAGTCACGTGACGTGCATTTTTTTTTTTTTTTTTTTTTTTTTTTTTTTTGTTTCTAGAAATTTATATCGCCATTTTCAACGCAATTTTATAGTCATGCTTCGCAGGAAAAGTAACAAATTTTTTAAAGCACGCGGAAATGAAAAAAGTAAAATCTACATAGAGAAATAAATCAAAACCTCCTCATGTTCATACACTTCCTTCAAAAAAGTAAAAAAAATATATATATATAATTGAACAAATATCTCTTTTAAAAGTGCACAATATATGTTTTTGAAATGAAATTAATTTCCTCAAAAACAAGTACATCACAACTTAGTTATTATTTGGACATATACTCTTCATTTAGTGATCTAAAATTGTATTGAAGGAAATGATAGTTATAATTTATATCTTTTTTTCCAACAAAATCTGACCTGATCGAGTTTTTATTATACAGGATTTCATATATTTTCTAAACTCAAGGAACTCTTTGGCTTAGAATTTTATTTTTTTACAAGTCCCATGGAAATCAGAACTTATAACATTGTCAATGTCACCTATTTACATTTCTTGCCCATATACTCGGTCTTTTATTACCTATTTGTTTTTCTATTGTTTAATTTATTATATATATTTTTGTAAATGCATCTGTACAACTTTGGTTAATAAAACAATACATTTTTCCGTCAAAATTGATAAACATAATAATTATCCTTAATTTGAAAGGTTTCTTTAAAATGTTTAAATGTCGAATTGCATTCGCAAAATTACACAGGGCTCTTTTCCAGATTTTAAACCTATAATTCATATTCATAACATAAACAGTTTGAATCAAATTTATGCCAAACCCATAGAGATCTGATAAAACATTCAAATATTGTTAATTATATGAATTTGGGGGGGGGGTTGTTTGTTTTGTTCGTTTGTTTGTTTGTTTGTTTGTTTGTTTGTTTGTTTGTTTGTTTGTTTTTGTTGTTCTTAGAACTTACTGTTTAAAAGTAAGGTAGCACCAAAGAATGGCAAATAATTCAGAACTTGCACGTGTGTCTTTTCATCAGATTAAATGGATTTGCGATAGACAGATATTAAAGTCCTCCACGGGAAGTAGATATAAACCTGGAAAATGTCACACATTCTTTTTCACAAATTTTGGGCCTCTTGGTCTTCATCAAGTGAAAAATGAAAATATGTTCAACTCTTAAATAAAGTATAAAGTCTATCATAACATTATAACGATATTGCAGACCAAGAATTTGTGAAAAAAAAAAAGCGTTTGTCGTTTCAAGGGATTTGTCTTAAATAAGCAACCACTGATGCGGGAAACCTTTCTTTGCTTTATCAATATTTGCATTTAGAATCGGGACCGTCTTGGCGTGGTGTGGCGCAGACGATCTGGGTTCGATTCCTAGATTGTGCCATTCTGTTGACGAGGATGGTTATCTCCTGCTTCCATGTCCAATGACTGAAAATTGTTGAAGGCGACGTAAAATGGCAATTAATCAACCAATCATTAAGAATCTACGGTAGCAGGCCAATATTTCGAAGCTTGCACTGTACCTGGGGCCGCCACCACATGGAGGAAACATCCTCTGATGGGGTAATTAACTTAAATACAATTTAAAGTTTTATCGGAACTTATTACTTAAACCAATTAAGATAATTAATTGAAGAGCCATCATCACAAATGGTTCCGTCAAATCAGTAAAGTGTCATCGTTTTCTCTTTCTCAGATCGAGGTCAGACAAAAAATCCTCTTGATGATGTTATACCGAGTCGAATGATAATCCAATGTTAAAAGATTATAGTTTGAATAAAGGATGGATATTATGGGGGAAATGATAGTCAAATTTCGGTTATACTACTTCAGATGAAATGTTGTAATTTCCACCGATATATTATGAATTAAGGCGAAAATATTATTATTTAATATAAGATAAAAAAAAATACATTTAAAATACAGAATTATTATGGTGCAATTATTTGTAAAGGAGATAGTTACATAAAAATTAAAATCGTTGATAAATTTTGCTACCTTGGGATTATTTTCCTTTACAATGGTAAATACCATTGAGCCCAAAAAAGTTGTCATTACAATGAAGAAAAGCAGTCTTTTCCTTGAAAAAGAAATATAATCAAATGAGTTTTAATCATCTCACACTTCTATCTTTATTCGATACATGTGTTTTCAACATTTCTTACTATTGTCTTTTTCTAACTTTAAATTTTTGTTATTTAAAGTAAGCTCATGTGCTCATTTTAAATAACAAAAATTTAAATTTAGAAAAAGATACTATGGTTCTGAGATTTGGGGCTTACATGCTGCAAAAGATGTAGAAAAAGTTCCCCTAGATTTCTTTAAAAATATCTTGGTGGTCAGATATATCACACCAAATGCAATGGTATGCACAGAATTGGGTAGAGTGTTTATGATTTGTTTAAGAAAGCTAAGAAGCTATTAAACACTGGCTTAAACTTTCACGCTCGGAAAACTGCATTTTAAAATCACAGCCAAAAAATTATCCAGAAATCTAACTGTAAAAATTGGTTATTTAATGTTAAAAGAATTTAATACGAAAATTACCTCGATGATTTTTGGTTAAACACGTGTAGTATAAATGAAAAAGCTATTGTACCAGAAATGAAATAAAGATTGATGGGTATTTATAAACTGAATATCATGACTGATTTGAATACGTCATCTAAATGTTCTTAATATAGGCACTTTGTTGACCAGGTCGTCTTGCAGTCGTACTTACCGAAACATGTCTATGCAAAGACGATGGACAAATCTAAACCACAAGCCCGAAAACCATGAAACCAGAGGACACAGAAAACCAGCGAAAATGAAAACCAAGTAGAATATAACGAAAAATGTCTACCTGACACTCAGTGTAAGTCACTTATTTGTAGAATAAGTTTTTCTTCACATTGACTAAATATTGAAACTGGAAGATATAAAACTATTCTGATTGATAGACGAATTTGTAGTATCTGTAAATCTGACATTGAAGATTAGTTTCATTTTATTCTGAAATGTCCGGCTTTTTTGGGTCTTAGAACTAAATTGTTGAAACCCTATCATTAATGAAGACCTTCCATCGTTAAATCAGTTTCTTTACTCAGCTCAAATAATACTAAAGAACTACAAAATCTTGACAAATTCTTCAAAAATTGTTTTAAAGATACATTAAATTTATGTTCAGGAATGATATATTGTCTTATTATACTATTTATCAGCATTTTTGTCAATAAACTTACAATATATGTATATGTTTGTATATGTTGACCTTAACGCTATGTATCTATATAGTTTGAATAATATCTATGCATATCTATAAAAAAATAATACTTTGGATGAATAAAACATACAATACAATATATGTAACAGATAATTGAAAACAAATGGCGAAAAAAAAAGAAAGAAAAGATGGCTTCTTTTGGTGAATAATGATAAACCCGAATATATGATTGTTCGGATAAATATATATCAAGATAATAGTGTAATGTAACTGATGATACAAAATTAAGGATAATAACTTAAGGGAGAGGATAATTATCATAACTTCTAGAAAACATTAAAATAGCATATTTGACTGATAATACAAAATTAAGGATGATAGCTTAAGGGAGAGAATCATAATTTCTGAAAAAAACATTAAAATAACATATATGACTGATAATACAAAATAAAAGATGATAGCTTAAGGGAGAGAATCGTAACTTCAAGAAAACATTTAATAACATATATAATTGATAATACAAAATTAAGGATGATAGCTTAAGGGAGAGAATCATAACTTCTAAAAAAAACATTAAAATAACATATATGACTGATAATACAAAATAAAAGATGATAGCTTAAGGGAGAGAATCGTAACTTCAAGAAAACATTTAATAACATATATAATTGATAATACAAAATAAAGGATGATAACTTAAGGGAGAGAATCATAACTTCATAAAAACATTAATTACATATATGGCTGATAATACAGAATAAAGGATGATAGCTTAAGGGAGAGAATCATAACTTCAAGAAAACATTTAATAACATATATTATTGATAATACAAAATAAAGGATGATAACTTAAGGGAGAGGATCATAACTTCAAGAAAACATTAATTATATATATGACTGATAATACAAAATAAAGGATGATAGCTTAAGGGAGAGAATCATAACTTCAAGAAAACATTTTATAACATATATAATTGATAATACAAAATAAAGGATGATAACTTAAGGGAGAGGATCATAACTTCAAGAAAACAGTAATTATATATATGGCTGATAATATCAAATAAAGGATGATAACTTAAGGGAGAGGATCATTACTTCAAGAAAACATTAATTATATATATGACTGATAATATGAAGTAAAGGATGATAACTTAAGGGAGAGGATAGTAACTTCAAGAAAACATTTTATAACATATATACATGTAATTGATAATACAAAATAAAAGATGATACCATAAGGGAGGGGATCGTAACTTCAAGAAAACTTTAATTATATATATGACTGATAATATCAATTAAAGAATGATAACCTAAGGAAAAGGAGCATAAATTCAAGAAAACTTTAATTGTATATATGGCTGATAATGTCAAATAAAGGATGATAACTTAAGGGAGAGGATAGTAACCTCAAGAAAACATTAATTACATTATAACTAATTTAGGATGATAAATTAAGGGAGAGGATCGTAACTTCAAGAAAACTTTAATAACATATATGACTGATAATACAAAATATAGGATGATAACTTAAGGGAGAGGATCATAACTTAAAGAAAACAATGATTTTATATATGACTGATAATATGAAGTAAAGGATGATAACTTAAGGGAGAGAATCGTAACTTCAAGAAAACATTTTACAACATATATAATTGATAATACAAAATAAAAGATGATACCATAAGAGAGAGAATCATAACTTTAAGAAAACTTTAATTATATATATAACTGATAATACAAAATAAAGGATGATAACTTAAGGGAGAGGATAGTAACTTCAAGAAAACATTTATTGACATTCAAATTGATAATATAAAATAAAAGATGATACTATAAGGGAGAGAATCATAACTTCAAGAAAACATTAATTACAGTGTATATATATGGCTGAAATGCAAAATAAATGATGATAACTTAAGGGAGAGGATCATAACTTCAAGAAAACATTAACTATATATATGACTGATAATACAAAATAAAGGATGATAGCTTAAGGGAAAGAATCATAAAAAAAAACATAAGAAAGAAAAAAGAGGAGTTACTGGCTTAGTTATGTGGCAGGAGTCACCATGGAGCTGTACAATACATGAATATAAATAATATACTAGAACATATAACACATTACAAAAATATTTGATTGTAGTGCAATTACGATACCGACTTAGGACGGTCATTTAATTTGACAAAAGCCAAACAAATGGTGTGGTCTACCGGTTTACGGTATTCCTCCATGTAAAGAACAAGAGTCAACAGGTATCGCATATTGAGAGGTCATAAAAATATAAACACGTAAGGTATTGTAAAACACATAATGGTATAAAAATATACGCGACATCAACATAATAAACCGTGCTCTGTCAGTAGAAAGCGAGCTAAGACCCTAGATCTGTAGGAGTCCCGACTAACAGTCAGAGGGGACGAGGTTCAGGACCATGTCTCCTCTGAAAGAGGTTTGGACAAGGCCCGTCATATAGTCCCCACCGCCCTGTTAGTCAGTGCGCAACGTTCAAGTAAAAGTCTGCATAAGGCTGTAGATGGGCCAAATACAAGACCTATAGTCTTTTTGATGATCTCAATATCATATTGTTTATTTCGAAGACGTTTGACTATTTTATTACATGATAAAATAACGTTATCGGAGCCTTTTACTTTCCTTAGTTTATATACGAGATCACCGTAAAAATAAGGATGGGAAATTCCATTGGATACATACTGTTGAAAAGAAATATTTCCAAATTTAGATAGAAGTTTTGAATAAGATCTGAAGAATTTGCCGAATGTTTTTCTTAGCTAGTGATATCTGTAACCCTGAGTTAAAAGTTTAGTAGTAATTTGTAAATTTCGTTTATGAAAGTCCAAAACATCGGTGCAGCCTCAAAAACATAAGAAAACATTAATTACGATTAGCTTATGTAAATGATAATCATTCTTTTATGATAGTAACTTCAAAGAAAGAAATGTACAACGGTAATAAAGCTTTCATGTTATGGTTGATAATATCAGGTAAAATGATCAAGAAGCGTTAAAGATATATAATAGTGACGGGAACACAACAAAGTCAGATTAAAATGATAATTTTAAGTTAAAGATCTTGAAGAATTTGTTTATACTCTACTTGGATTTACTAAGTTTTATCTGTCTTCAGATACAAAGATAAGAATATGTGATCCAAAGATAAGTTTTGTCTAAAAGGAAGCATCGTATTAGAATGATAACTATGAATTTATAAAATAAAAATGGGATCCAAAGTGTGGTAAAGATTATTACTGCATATTAAAAGTGGTAAAGAGAAGACAGAAGACATTTGACCATGCAGTATGACACAAATCACCAAGGACATGGACATAAAACATGATTATAGTCAAATAAAGATAGAAAATGACATTACAAAAATATTCGCGCTTGGCTTGCGGCGCCGACGATCCGGTTTCGATTCCCAGATTGTGCCACTATGTTTAAGAGGTTGGTTACCTCCTGCTTCCATGTCGCGATATAACTGAAAAAAAATTTGATAAGCGACGTAAAACACCGACCGATCAACCAACCAGCCAACCAACAAAAATATTCGATTGTACTGCAGTTACGATACCGACTTAAGACGGTCATTTAAAGTAACAAACGTCGTTCAATTGGTGAGGTTAATCGGTTTACGGGTGCCAACCTTCCCAATCAACGCAAAAGCAGCACAATCAATGGACACAAAGTAAAAAATTATAATTACAAAATCCCAAAACAAACAAAAAACAAAAACAAAACAAAACGCACACAGGAAAAAGAAAAACAAACCAATAATTTCAAGAGAGGATATCAAAAGATAAAATGTTGGAATATGATTACTCTGAATAAAGGTGATAATCTCGAGAAATGGGTGATAGTCTTCGGAAAAAGGAAACTCGTATAAATGATGATGACTCCGTGTGAAAGATGATAGTTTCTGGTAGAAAATTATTCATTGCAACAAAAACAAAAGAAAAAACCCCGCCAACTCCGGGTAAACAATAAAAACAAAAGAAAACACGGGAGCTCTGAGTAAACAATAAAAAAGGGGGAAAAAGAAACATGGCAACTCCGGGTAAGCAATAAAACAAAAGAAAACACGGGAGCTCTGAGTAAACAATAAAAAAGGGGGAAAAAGAAACATGGCAACTCCGGGTAAGCAATAAAACAAAAGAAAACATGGGAACTCCGAGTAAACAATAAAGAAAAAGAAAACACGGGAAACAATAAAACAAAAGAAAATATGATATCCAAGAAAAAATAAAATCAAGAGAAAAAAAAAAACACCAAAAACAATAACTCAAAAATAAATTAACAACAACAACAAAACAACAACAACAAAACCCCACAAGAAATAAAAAGACCCTAAAACCAACAGGATAATTACAGGGAAAACATAACGTGGTCAATAAAAGTTATTCTTTGGAAAAACATGAAACAATCGTTGATTCAAAAAAGTTAAGCCTAGATAAACCTTCTTGATAATCATAATTGAATATAAAAAATGGTTGTCTAAAAGTTAGGGATGAACAAACTCTAAAAAATTTCATAAATTATTATGTACTTAGAGAACTTGAGAGGAAATGAGTGACCCGATTTCTGACCTGATTAAATTAAAGGAAAAAAAGTCAGAATAAAGGACAGGTTTCTCTTGAACGATCATAATTTACAGGAACTGTTCGATTACTTAGAGGATCGAAGAGGGGAGACAACTCGGGTCCGTGGTGCACGGTGCTGGCACCCATCTTAAAAGGCGGAAAAAGTCAGAGGAAGCAATTGGACTATTTTAGGTAATGGACTAGAAGATGGGCACAATTAGTCTTCGTAACGCGTCGTATAAATTATCAACGTTTTTAGAAAGCATGAGGAAGTAGGTAATTACATGTATGTATCATGGCTTATGTACTTTTGTTGCACTTTGTAGTTCCAAAGATTGGTTGGTCGGTGTTTTATGTCGCTTACAACCAATTTTTCAGTTATACCGTGACATGGAAGCAGGAGGTAACCATCCTCTTAAACATAGTGGCGCAACCCGGGAATCGAGCCGTATCGTCGGCGCCGCAAGCCAAGCACTTAACCACTACATTAACGATCTTGCCCAAGTTCCAAAGAATAAAGATGTTGTTATAGTTAAATTTGTCCAATCAGTTCGTAAGAAATTTACAACTTACCAGAAATTTGCCATGTTGTAAATAATAAACATAAGAACATGTGTTTACGTATTAAGGGAGCAACCATTTGATTTTTAGGTGGGGGGGGGGGGGGGGGGGGGGGGTTCAGGAAGACTTTCACCGGCCTGAATATTTTTTGCCCAATTTAAGAACCGGATTGGTTTTTTTTTTCTTTATTTATTGTTATTTTTTCCCCAAAATTTGAGCCGGACTTTTTTTTTCGGCAAAGTCTTCCTGCCCCCCCCCCCCTATAAAAATCAAATGGCTGATCCCTATTGTCTATGCGCATTTCGACAGCATACGTATTATTCGGTAATACGCAATGCCAAGCTTGTAGAACTCTAAAAATATTTGAATAGAAAACTTTAAGCATGTGGTAAGAAAACCATGTCTGGAGAGTTCGCTGCCTTTTTGAATACTACCTTGAAATGTTTTATTTTGACAATAATTTTTTTCTTTATTTCTACGAGATAGTAATGTTGGAAGACATGACTTGTCGGGGGCTGGTAATTTAAAAATTTTGCTTCTCCTCTACTATGCTCTGACCGTCTTCATCATCGTTACTTGAACAAGAAAAAACTATAAAAATAAATTTGTTAAATACCAGAAACACTCTTGAAATGTACTGCATAATGAATCAAATCTCGTACAGGTAAGGTAATGTGAAATGTTTCCCATCCTCCATTTGGAACCCTGAATTGTATGCCGCTGTTGCAATTATCTGGAATCTTTTACTCCAGTTTTTGGGGGCAGAACGACTGACTTACTGCATTGTATTCTCTTACTGAAGAAGGCTGAGTTCGAATCCAATAATGGCACATTTGCCATGAAAAGTTACTAGTTTCCTCTGGGTATTTTTCGATGTTTTCCACCAGTAAACATAGACCACTACCATCTAAATAAATTCTGATATGACTACCATCAACAACAACGACGACTTATACCACCAAAAAACAACAAGAACAAAAATAATAACAACAACAACAACATCAACAACAAACCCGACAACAATCTTGGATAAAGTAATTTGTCTTTTACATTTTTTGATAGATCTTGCACGCTACATGAATATTGACCTTACAGTGAATGGATGGCCAAAGTTAAATCAATGATAAATTAAATATAGCATTATTAGAATCCAGTCCAGATGACCACAGGTTCGAACTCTGTCGGGAAAGCAAAAGGTCAGGATCTGGGCCATAAACTGAGAAAATGCTTAAGTCATATTTTCAAATTGGTCAATTTTACAATAAATTTACAACGGGGAGTTTTAATTCATTAAATCTTATTTTATTCATAGATATCATTTAACCATTACACTTAACAATTTATTTGAACATTTGACATTGGAACACTTTAAAAAAATATAATTGACGTTAGTGTTTTTTCACTTTATGGCCTCGGACCAAAATCTTTTGGCAAGATCAGACCCCGGACTTTCAAAGACCATTATTGTTTGGAGTGGTTATTGTAATTTGGACCTTTGAATAACACTACTACTCTATGGTTGAAATCATAAATAAAAATTAGAATAAGCAATTACACGTTAATGTCGCACTTCCTGTGGTTTATATATATATATATATTTGTGGGGGAGGATTTGCAGTTCATAGCTTTTGACTTACAAAAGAAAAAGAATCACACATGACCCCCAATCGTCGCATAGACAATTTGGGGGGGGGGGGGTGTTCTCTTTTATTTTATCTATTTATTTATTATTATTTTTTTATTTATTTATTTTTGTTTTTTTTTTATGGGGGAGGATTTGCATTTAATAGCTTTTGACTTACAAAAAAAATCACACATGACCCCCAATCGAAGTATAGACACATAGGATGCAACAACTATTTTAATCGTCCGGGTTTCAGCGTACATGATCCAGAACCTACTACCAAGTGTCGGATACATATCGTCCTATATCACGTGACGTTCCCACTGGAGCCGTTGATTGAACCGGTAAGTTTCTGCATTCCTTAAAAATTCTGGGTTTATAGTAATATTTGTACATTATATATGGCAACAAAAATATACTTTATCATAGGTGTTGACCTTCCTTATACTCAAAAGACCGACAACGTGTAAAAATGCCGAGGATCGGACAAGTTAAAAGACTTTTCAAAACAAGTGAAGTTTGAAGGGTCCCATTTGAGAGGAATGTTAATAATGAATTCTTCAGTGATTTCAAAAAATAACAATCGGGTTTTTTTTGAGACACGTTTCTACCCGCATTTCCCCCTTTGAAAGTTTTTTTTTTTTGTTATATTAGCAGATAAGTATGAGGTTTTTATCAGAAAATTAATCAAAGTGGGTGAGGGAGTTATATATTTACTTATTTATTTATTGTTGGGGTTTTTTTTTTTTTTGAGTTATTGTCTTTTATTTGTTTGTTTTGGGCTTTTGATCGATTTTGGTGGGGGGGTTTTGTCTTGTTTCTTTTCTTTTCTTTCTGTCTTTCCTTCTTTTTTCTCTCATTATTTTCTTTTTATTTCTAATGGTGGGGAGAGGGGATTGAGTTCGTTTTCCATTTTTTTTTTCATTTGAAAGATGCAAATTACGCTCTTCCACTTTAACAAACCGCGCTAAGCCATTGAGGCACTTCAAATTGTTGATCGTATAGAATACAACAGGCATCAACATAAAACACACTACGCATACTTATTGACATAGAGAAGAGCGTTCACAAGTGTACTTAGAGAGAATAATATGTCCCACCCCCATGTATATGCTTACAGTGACGTGCTGGTTTTTACAAAGCAATGCTAGCCAGAAATCAATATCATTTTGTCTACTGATTACAATGAAATTCAAGAAATTTTCGAAGGAGTATCTAATGATATGAAAAAATTGGGGTAAAATTTTTGTTTGCATTGTCGTAGTAAAAAAAAAATGACATGTCTATCGATAGGATGTTAATAAACCCACCCCATGCTTCTACAGTCAGCAATATTTTATGAATATCTAACAATAAGAAAGTTTTACATACCTCGTCATTATCCAGAAAACCCACAAATTTCATAACAGAGCACATATTTTTATGTTAATTTCACAAGCACCCCTTATGACGCTCCACATATATTTTACGATCGTTTCCGTACTATTAGATGGGATGTTTCAATATTCTATGTAATAATGCTAATTTTGTTTTAGGTAGGCATATTTATCGCTCAGATACTGATACGTAAACTGAAACGTATGCGTTTGGTAGAAATGTAGAAACTTTCTGGGAAAGGAAAGCTTTTGATAAATCTTTATGGAAAATTCCACTAAAACTTTTTCATCGGGGATCCCACCTCCCAAACTGGTCAACTAAGTTTATCCTGCAAGCATTCCTGTCTCTCCCTATTTAATTTATTCTTTTACTTACTAATTTGCTAAAATCACGAGGTCGACCTTCCCGCCTTCACTTCTCTTTTGGCGACATATTGATAGTGCATGCGCACTACGCATTTTCTTGCTCGTTAACATTGTAATTTTAGATATCCTCTCAATTGTACATTTTATCATTTTTGCACATCGATATCTTTGTGTACTCGATATTTGACAATTCTAAAATGAAAAGTATAAAGATCGATAGTTTCACGGTTTTTTTTTTTTTTTTTTTTTTTTTTGCAAACTTACAATTTTGCTTTTACTCACCGAAATCTATAAAGAAATCATAGTTTCCTATTTAAATTGATATTGTCGCTTCCTTCTTTGAACGTTGTATACAGATGAATCTGTTAAGGCCGAATGCACTGAGTTAGGTTATACCCCGCTGTCTACAATTTTTCAGCCATGCCCGACATGGACGCAGCAGCTTCTAAACATAAATGCGCAATCCAGGAATCGAACCAGGCTCGCTTTCACCTAGAGTCAAGAACTTAAGCACCACACTTAAGTATAAATGCTGTATGATTGAATATTTGCAATAGAATTTCGCACAATAAAGAAACCACAGACATTATCTTAAGGTATTAGTGCACATACCAGTCATCATGAATCGAGTCATGTAGGTGTTTTGGTTACAAATAGTCCTGCTCTGCATTAAAAATCCCAAAGTCCTGGGTGGATACTTTTGCATTTTTTTAAAATATCATCATGGCCTATCTGTTTAGTAGACACAGCATTAGAATGCAGTTACAGTGTAGAACGTTCCATATAATTAAGAGTTAATGTATTTTCAGCAAGCACATTTTCTGCAGACTAGATGTGAGCCTTTTAATGAAGACAGATTATATAATTGAAAAACCACGATGACTTTTATTATTTGTTTTACTTTTGTTTTGGGTTATTTTTTATTCAATGTAATTTTGTTTTGTTTTTGGTATGGTTTTTTTAAAAAAAGGGTTGTTTGTTTGCGGTTGGGGGTTGTTTTTTGTTTTTGTTTTGTTTGTATATTAAAGTTTTGTTTTTGGTTGGTTTTTTTTTTTTTTTTTTGTTCTTTTTTGTATTTTTATACTTTCATGGGATACCTCTGCTTTTATTGAGATATAAAGGAAGCTTCAAATGATATTCTATCAACATGTAGTTCTATGGGTAACGAATTGCTAGATTGATACTAGATAACTTTCTGATCTTACGTAATATAATAAAATTAAAAGCCGGACGTCGTCTGTTAAAAGACGGATCTTATAAAAAACAAGACAAGTATTGTATAAATAGGAAATGTAGTATTTGATAACACATTGACAAAGATTTATACTCTGGCGCTCTCTAGAGATCATAGTAATATTTCTTTCAAGGGACGGAATGGTAACAGTTCTCTCCGGGGAAAGCAAATTCAAACATAAATGTGATATGAGAGAGGCGTAATTCGATGAAATGAATTCCCGTTAAAATCATTTTCCACTTCAATAACAAGCACTTTTACTTTATTTAGTTTACGTCATTTAATTTTCTACAGGATAACATGAAGGATTTAGTCGATTTAAATGACTTTCGCGCTTTTCACAAAAAAGAGTTCCACGATTTCTATCGGGTCTCGGAAGATTTCAACGTTCTTCTTTCTTTACAGGCAGACTTTGTGACTACATATAATTAAGGATTAAAGCAATTATACAATTAATTGACGTTGGCAAACACAGCAAGTCCCCTCCGTTCATCATTGAAGTCATCATGCACTGGGCATCGGAGGAGCAAGGCATTGCTGTCTCCTCGGCGCTTGGATCAATATTATTAAATTATTGAGTAACGACATCCCTAGGGACCAAAAAGAAAATATTATTTCGACTTTCAATCAGGTTAAAAGCTTCTTTCATAATTAATAAGTTAAGATACACAGAGGCGGAAATGAGATAAGAATGGCCTTCTCCTCGTAGTAAATATTACCTACTGTGTTTTATAATGCTGTAATACAAATTCCTCTCAATTAACATCAGTCAAAACCTCACTATCGCATCACGAAAGATGTACCAATACAACCAAACCAATATGGTAATTGGTGAACATTATTTTACAGGAAAAAATACCATGTTTTGAAGTTCATAACCTCTGCAATTTAATATTGGTCATAGCTTACAATTCATCTCGATATTTGATGAAAATACATCAATTACCTGTGTATTCAAAATTTTCTTAGGCACGGTTTTCCTGCCGCTTGCGATAATACTTCTTCGGCAGTGAAATGAATACGATTTGCTTAAATCGCATGATAAACAAACAAGGAGGAAAACAAATTAGAATTCGTTATTATTATCAATTTTCTTCTTCTTCTTCTTCATTTTTTGTTATTTATATTTTTATGCACCAGATCGATAGATCAGGGCATATTGTTTTTGGACTGTCTGTCTATTTGTTTGTTTGTTCATCTGTCTGTTGTCGACTTTAACATTCGCTCAAATTTTTGAACCATGAGAGATAGAGACTTCATATTTTTTTAATTGTTTTTTAATCATTTTTATCATAGTTATTATAAAGGGGCTTTTTCTTTTGTTTTGATTTGTTTTGTGTGCATTTGCTTTGTTTTGTTTTGTGTGGCTTTGCTTTGTTTTGTTTTGTGTGAATTTGCTTTGTTTTGTACATTTTTGGTAGGATGTCCTTATTTGATTCTTAGTTTGGGGTTATTTGGGTTTCTTCAGAGGGGGGGGGGTTGTTATAATTTCTCTTCTTTTTAATATGTTCATTACCAAAGGAGGAAAAATTCATTGATTTCGTTATTTATTTTGTTTATGTATTTCAATTAAAAAGAATTTCCTTTTCGCTTTGTCAATTTAATTACTAATACTTTTCATTATTCAGCAAGAACAACACACAAATTAAATATTAAACAAATTTTACACTTGAAATAGAAAAGAATCAGTCCATTTCTTTATTTTATTTAATCAGCATCTTAAATGAAAATCAACCTGCATCTATACACAACCACAAGACAACCTACACAAAAATAATAATAAATAATTATAAAATACCTATATAACGAGACGTGTAATGCATAGTACTTGTATTGTCCAATCTTATACAGTAATCATTTCTGTAAAACGTTTCAGTTCAGAGCAGATTAGAGAAATTGCATTATCTTCAAGAAAAATAGTACAATTTTAGTTTTTAGTGGCTAAAATTCTAGAAAGTAAGTTTTCTACAAATAAACCAAATAAAAGAGATGTACATGCATTTCAAAAGGAACAGAAGCAGGTTGGAAAAAATAACGCGTTCTGCACTTTCCATTCTTTGAATACCGTAAATCATTTTTATTTCGATACACCATTAACATTGAATATGTACATCGTTTCTTGCGAGAGTTGTGCCACGTGAATATACCCAAAGTTAGGTCTGGTATGGTCTTGCGAAATATATTCGTTAAACGTAGATGTATTCTGCATAAGAATCAACTTGGGATATCTCAGGTAATGAGTTAGATTAACTTATTTCTATTTGAAGTCCTATCTTTCAAATATACACACAAAGTATCCAATGAGTTTCGAACGTGCAGTTTCACGATTGCGTCAAGTTTGTTGTTTCAGCACGTAGAGCCCGTGTAATGCATGCGCTAGATAAGATTTAGCCGATTAAAGTATCAAATATCCTTAACACAAAAGATTGTCTTTCATTGTGTACTTAAACATAAGTTAAAAGCTTTTTCCTTGTCGCAGTTTAAAACAAAGTTCAAATTACTTAAATCCAGTAACATAAGGCGATTTGCACGTTGATTGTGAGAAACAATTGTCATCGAGCTAAAAGTACAAAACTTAACGCTCAATTATATGGGTTACTATTTGATCAGATGCGACTCCTCACCTATAGAGAAATTATCACATATTTGCCAAATTGTCTTCCATTTCCAATTTGTTATTATAACGCAATGTTATTCTACAGTATTTGGTATTTAAAGGCATTTTCACATTGACAATAACTTGAATTGAGCGACCACAGACCCGTACCTCTAAATTGTGGTCTGTTTAAATAACTATGTTTTCATCTTAGAATTATTGCTCTGTTTAAAGACCCACAATAGGAACCTGCCCGAGTAATTTTGCTGTCTAAACCTAATGCACAAATGGAAATCAAACTCACAGTTCTCTAATTCTTATTCGAACGAGTTATAAACTTATATACATACACATTGTAATACATTGTAATATGAAAATTCACATTACAGTGTACATCAGTATAGGTCGTTTTAAGGTTTTGGTCGTTAATGGCAGGTTTTCATGTAAAAGTGGTCCTTGCAGGTAAACACAATTTCTGACATATATTTCACTTTATTTCACTTTCGACCCCGCCCACTATACAATATACACGACTTAACATTAGTTTATCTTTTTTCAAATTCCTGGTTCACCACTGCAGTATACATGTATCTGTCACTCCATTATATGATTTGTAAAGTGTCCCCAAGGAAGTGGATAAAGAGCGCTGTGTTTGTTTTTAAGTTACAATAATTTTCTCCGAAACCTTGATCCCAAGTAGCAGACATATGGACTTGAAATAAAACACAACTTCATTGTTAGATGAATCATAAGTCCGTCCAACTTTCATTCGATTAGCCGTATGAAGAGAGACGGTCGTCTGTAATTGCAAGCGATTACATCTGACCAATTTGCCATGTTTGCAAGACGTTCCTTCTCCTTATTCAACGATAAGCCCCCTCTGTCTTTTCCGGAAAATTCAATCAATGTGGCTTTGCGGGCAATTTTTACCACTGTTACACAGTTTCCGGCTTTGTTGAAAAATATTTTCCTTTTATGTAATGTAATAATGCTATCGCTCAACAATCAGTGGAAAAGAAAGACGAATAAAGAGCGTTAAAGATTGCAATTCCTTGTTTGAATGATAAGATTGCCTCTTGAGAAACAATTATCTTTTCTCTAAAGTGTATTAGTCCCTGGGAACGATGCTATCATACAAGAATTCAAAAGACTCTGATGTTCAAAGCGCCCTCTTAACGCATGGCGTGAATTATAGACGTCACATTGAATCGCCTGCAAGCCGCCAGGAATCGCGTGGCGCTGTCAAAGTGCCCGTATGTCAAAGGATGTCATATCTTCAAGATGGAACCCTCGTCAGAGATAATCGTCAAATAAAAAATAGGCGGTACTACTTCTTAAAAGGATATAGATTGATGAGTGGGTGTCGACTAGATATGCGACGTTGGCATGGTAACGGTCTAACATGTTTATTGCATCAGAGATATCGTGGCAATCGGGAATCATAAACAAAACAAAGACTGAGAAAGAGAGCAGTGTGTGTTTGAAGATGACGCCGAATTTTTATTAATTTAAGTACTTAAGATTGGAGCGATTTAGATAACTAAATCTCTTCTATTGAGTTGTGTTTTGCATGCTGGCGAACGGTGGTGGTATTATTAGAAAGCTTTTTACTGGGAGAAATTATTTTTTCCTTTATTCTTCATTTTTGAAATACCTTTGCTTTTCACTCTAAATATTTTCACACCAAAGTCGATAGATTTACTGTTATTTCAGTCTATGTTTTCATCTTACAATATGTAAATAAATAAAAAGATAGATATATTAATACATTGAAATAAATATCTAAATAAATACTACTACACAAAATAAAAACAAAATTGCGTAAATTTAGAAACGAATAAATGTTTTTTATATGCACGACTTAATATGTAGAATTTTTTCCAGCTTTAATGGATATTGTATTAAAGTTGTAAAACACAATGCAAATCAAATAAAATACTGAAATATAACCAAAGAATTGAAAGTAAGAATCAACATCCCCCTCCCTAAAAACCCATAAATAACACAAGCTAAATTACACCCCCCCCCCAAACAACAAACAAACAAAACACCTAAAAGCCCAAGAAAACCCAAAACAACCCCCCCCCCCCCAAAAAAAAAATAAAAAATAAACAAAAAAGCCCTCCAAAATAAAACAAACAACAACAAAAAAATAAAACAAAAAACAAACCTGGCTTAAGCAGATACACCAGTCTTGTATAGAAAGGGATTAAGTTCGCTTATCGAATGATAAGGTGTTGGACTTCAATTTCAGTGAGTTCAAACCCCATTCCTATGTCTTCTCTTTCTCTGATACTATCTGGTAAACGAAATCGCCTTCCCTCAATTAAGTATAGTCGTCCTTCCTGTGGAGATTTGGTTCGATTCCCAGTTTAAGACCAATGGTAACTTATGTTATTGTATAAGTGCCTTTTGAGGGTCAGAGACATAATGTGTATATATGTCTCTGTGAGGGTGTACGGTTTCTCTCAGCCAATTTGGGTGCCAAGTCTAGAATTTTCCTCATATTTCTGATTTCATTCTAACTAAAATTCTATAACAGTATGTCTGTGCAGGGTTGGAGTGTTTTCAACCTTGTCATATATATATGCCTTGTGGCGAAAAGGGGGATCTGGGCCCCACACCACCCCCTCTAAATTTGACACTGAGGGGGAAGCTTTCTGTAGTGGTTAAGCGCTTGGCTTGGGATGCGACAATCCGGGTTCGATTCCTGGATTTCGCCACGATGATAAAGAGACTAGTTACCTCCCGTTTCCTCGCTGTGATAGAACTGAACAATCTGTGTTTGTGAAACACTAATGCCCCCGGAGGCAACGAAATCCAAAAAGTTATTTTTAGCGTGAAGGTCAAATGGTCATCGACCTTGGTGTCATTTGAAAGGGAAGCCGGCGTGGCCTATTGGTATCGCTTCGGACTTCTGATCGGGAGGCCGGGGTTCGAGTCCCGCTCTGGTCATGCCGGTGTCATGTCTTTCGGACGAGACAGTAAAAACCGAGGCCCCGTGTCGTGGTATGCATGGCACGTTAAAGATCCCTCACTGCTTCGGGTGGGTCCGTTGCAAAGGTCAAAATTTGTATGCCCCGCATCAGGCAGATGCCGTCACCATATACGTGAAATATTCGTGGTGTGACGTAAAACAAAAATCAATCAATTAAAAAAATCATTTGAAAGGGCTTCATCAGTTGAGTACGCATGTGAAATATAAAGTCTCTGTACCTCACGGTTCATAAGAAATGGCAAAGGTTAAAGTTGATAACAGACATACAGACAGACAGGATAAAAACAATATGCCCCTGATCTATTGAATCGAATTTTTTACGGGACAACTGTCCATCCATTGAAATACAAGCAATTAGTATGTTTTTACTAATGTACGCTGATGACACAGTTTTGTTAGCTGAATCAGCAGAGGGACTACAAAAGATGTTGAAGTCTTTATATACATATACAAATCAGTGGAATTTATCTGTAAATACAGATAAAACAAAAGTTCTTGTTTATAGAAATTGTGAAAAACAGAATATTGCACACGAGTTTTATTCAATGATCATAAACTCGAACATGTTGACTGCTATAATTATCTTGGTATTGTACTTAATTTCAATGGAAAATTCCTAACGACGCAGAAGTACATAGCCGAAGAAAAGCCCTTTTTGAAATATCTAGTAAATTTAAATCTTTTGACTTTAATATCCAAACTAAATGTTTTGTTTATCCATACTCTGTTTTGCAAAAATATTTTAGGTCTGAAAAAGAGTACCTGCAATCATTTATTATATTGCGAATTGGGCAGATTTCCTTTGGCCATTACACGTAAAATTAAAATCTTTGAATTCTGGTTAAAACTAAAGTCTACATCCTCAGGGCTTGTTATTATGATATGATTTAAAGCAAAGATGCATGGATTGTAAACAATCAAAATGAATTGAATAATTTGGGCCTTTCTTATCTATTTAATGAGAATACATACCATTATGAAATACTATATTTTTAATTGACAAACGGATCAAAGATATGTACCAACAAAAGATTTTACTTGACATATCGAGATCTTCAAAGGGTCATACATATCAACATCTAATAGATAATTCTACAATGCAATTTTATCTATTGAAACCAATTCCTTTGATTTATAAGAAGTACATCGCAAGATTTCGAATGTCATCTCATAATCTTCAAATAGAACGTGGAAGATATGATAATGTTAATGGAAATTATAGAGCACACATTGAAGATGAATTTCATTTCATTCTTATATGTCCATTTCATTTCAATCTAAGACATTGTTATATCAAGCCTTATTATTATAGAAGACCAAGCGTTTTTTTTAAACTTGTACAGCTTTTAAGTGTGGACAATTGCAAAGAATTACTTAATCTTCGAGAATATTTGTATCTTGACTGTAAGCTTAGAAATACATGTGTCTACTCACTCTCCACTACTTATCTTAATCATAACTCTATATTGTATATATATTTATGTTTCTTTATGTATGTGTGCATGCGCGTGCGCGTGTGTGTGTGTAGGTGTGTGTGTGTAACTGTGTATACCTTTTATATTACTTGTATTTAATGTACATATTATTGTTGTGTTTTCTATATGCTGTATTGGCATTCGAAATAAACTAAACGTAGTGGGGCATACAAATTGCGGAAAGCGACATAAAAAATAATCAGACTATCTCAGTACTATGAGTTCATCCACCACTGAACATTGGTCAGCAAAATATAAGTAAAATCAACAGGATAAAAGAATCATACCTGTACTTATCTCGAAATCAAAATACTGGAGAAGTTTAGTGAAATAACAGGAGTGGTTCAAAAGTACACGGACAACACACTGTGACAACACGGTATCGATGTGAAGTAAACAGTAAGACGAAGGCAGTCAAACATAGTACAAGGTGGAAACACGGACCACCAGAATATGGTGAAATCTGTTGCCGTGAAAGAGTGGGCATTTCCTGCTGGCAAGCCATGCCCACTAAGTAATCTGGATAAAGCTTTCTATAACAAACATTTCTTTATTACCATGACTTTGTAGCCGATGTTACCAGATTCAGATAAAGCCATCACACAAATAATAAACTAAACCTTTAGATCTACTTATTTTTTTTCATCACTATAAAATTATATGATGCTTGAGAAAACTCCTTGAATGTTGTATAAAATGAAAATTTCTGAAATAAAGAATTTATTTGTAAAACCAAGGGATATAGATTTTTGTAGTATTTTATTTGAATAATAATTTTTTTTTTTCATTTCTTTTCTTTTTTTCTGTTTTTTCCCCTCCATTTTAACTGTTTTATATCGTTGCTAAATAATGAGCAATCCTGAAACGTTTCAAGGAAACCAACATCCTCAAATGTGAAATTTGATGATGTGTATCTTCATGCAATCAGGATCTAATATTGTTGACGTTTATATGATCTCCCTCAACTCTGTTCAAATGAATCTTTTAGCAAACATACAAAAGACACAGATTTCGTTCAAGAGACTAACAGATAAGATTTCGTTTGTCATTTGATCGACATGAGGTGAGAGGTTTTAAGTGGAGTGAAATGTCATTTCCGAGTTGACTTTTTTTCTAATGGTGAAAGATAACCCTTCATGTTCTCGTTGATATTCAATGGAAACACGTTGAGAAATTAAAAAGGAATGAGATAGAAGCGTTCAATAGTTTTGATTAACTTCAAATTGATATTCTGTATGCCATTAATTTGTCTGAGCGGACCACCCGACGTTTTATCAATTTATTTTCTACTTTCTAAGCAGCTTTAGATTGTTTTCCAGAAAATCTCCAACAGATACATACATTCTCTCCGATTCCATTATCGTAGACTCGAATCTACTCGCACAAAAACTGTTACCCGGAGAGTAACGGATCCGGCGATTGAGATTGTCTTACTGCTTTCACTGGGGTCTTCTAGTCATTCTTGCTTCAGTGGACTTTAATTAAGTGCCGCTAGAGAAAGTTGGTTGCCATGGATACCACAGATAGAGCTGGATGGGGTATCTACTTCACTCAATCATCCTACAGTCTTATTCTCTTCTTCAATTTCCTGTTGTCAGCTTACATGAAGAGAATTGTAATAATGCGAACGATTCTATTAAAATTAAGCTTCATAAAACAAGCTAGTATATGGAATAGAAAACAGAATTTAAATCTTCATCTTAACCGATGAATAGATACGACAGTTGGTACCACATTCAGTGGCGTAACTAAGCGAAAATTAAGTGGATGCTTCTCTGGACACAGTGGGTCTGGGGGCCGCAATGTTGCAAAATTGCAGTCTGAGCTCAACTTGTTTAAAACACTGGTCTTTTGCATAGGGGAAATATACTTTAAAACTGTGATGAGTTAAAAACATTGATTCATCCTGTATTGCTGATCGGATAGCGGACTCTCTCTCTCTCTCTCTCTCTCTCTCTCTCTCTCTCTCTCACTTTATTTTCTTGACTTTTGTCCTGGAAAAAATGTGGATGCTTTAGCATACAATCAAACATGGAAGCTACACCACTGACATTCCTGTAACATTACATAGACGATCACAGTTATAGTCAACGAAGCGTTTGCATTGCCCCACGAGTAACGATTGGCGAGCGTGCAAGATTTTTCAAAGTCATTGAAAAAATATCCATACTTAGTAATCACCAAATAAAAAAAATGTACACATTAACTAAACCCTAAAGCGATCATAATTTGCCAGCTTTAGATAAGCATCGTTATGCAAGTTAATAAGTACCATATGCATTTCAACTTTTATATTCAAGTAATAGATAAGGGTCCTTTTCTTTGTTTATCTTAGTGTGTTCTTTCATTCATCCATTTATTTATTTATTCATTCATTCATTCGTTTGTTCGTTGGTTCACTCATATATTCATTCCAACATATTAATTGCATTTTTTTTTATTTCAACATTTATCATTGTAGAAATAATCTACTTCAAATGGACCCAAGGTAAGGACCAAGAGGGCGGGATATCATCTACCTAGAATGGACCCAGAGAAAGCACTGGGTGGGCGGGAAAACGTCTACTTTAGAATGGATCATAGAAAGGACCAGGTGGGCTGGAGATCATCTACCTAGAATGAACCCAAGGAAAGCACCAGGTGGGCGGGGAGTGTCTACTTTAGAATGGACCAATAGAAAGGACCAGGTTGGCGGGAGATCGCATACCTAAAATGGACCCAAGGAAAACCTAGGTGGGTGGGAAATCGTCTACCTAGAATGGGCCCAAGGAAGGACCAGGTGGGCGGGAGATCGTCTACCTAGAATGGACCAAATAAAAGGACCAGATGGATGGGAGATCGTCTGCTGTCTGGTTAGCTACGCCTGCACGTAGAATTTCGAACTTCTTAATTGATAAACTGTATACCTTGGCATCCCAGTATAAACTGTATACCTTGGCATCCCAGTATAAACTGTATACCTTGGCATCCCAGTATAAACTGTATACCTTGGCATCCCAGTATAAACTGTATACCTTGGCATCCCAGTATAAACTGTATATCTTGGCATCCCAGTATAAACTGTATACCTTGGCATCCCAGTATAAACTGTATACCTTGGCATCCCAGCATAAACTGTATACCTTGGCATCCCAGTATAAACTGTATACCTTGGCATCCCAGTATAAACTGTATACCTTGGCATCCCAGTATAAATGTAGTGTTTGTATAAAGCTATCGAATATCAATAAAAATTCATAACAGAAAATTAGTCATTACTGCAAACAACTGAATGTCGACATCGACTATATACGATTTGTCTGTAGGGAGGAGGGGGAAGGTAACAAAGAAAAACGTATAACTCATAGCTGAAAATATTAGAGCAGTCGATTTCTGGCAAATTTAGTGTAACGTAAAGAAACCGTTTGTTGTATGTCAAGTGGAATTCTTCAGCATTAAACTTCACTTGGCCAACAAGATGAGTTGCTATCCCATCCCATATAGGCATACCGTATATATTGTACTGGAGCATTATACAAGATTAAACCGATTAAATCAACGAGAAATAATCCCGACATCATCACTTCAGCATCTACCTTCTTTTTCTGTCTTATTCAATAATTGATCTAAATTCCAAAATCTGAGTTAACTTCCGGTTTACCGGAAACGGTTTAGAAATTACACATTAAGTCTAAAGCTTTCACGATGGATATTAAATAAGACTTTGAATAATGATTCTCTAATAGATGGGCCCTTGGTAATAAGTGGTCCAATACAACCTCGTAATGAGATGTAAATCTTGAAGCAGAAAACATAAAAAGAAAATTAAAACATCTAAAACGTCATTATGTAGTTGGGTAAATGGCGAAACATTGTTCATGGAGGTGTCTTGAGTCCAACAGGATATTGCGAGAACTGAGCGCTTTAAGTACAAGATGATATTGTTGCGTCGGACAATCGCTTGGAGATGCACAAACAATGGGAGAGACTGGCCGGCGTGAATTCTAGGTAGAATATCAACTTTCAGAAATTATACCTGGCATTAATCACCTGAGATATTGAAGCAATTATTAAAATGAAGTTCGTTTAATAACTCTTTCACAGTCTGCTCTTTGATGCACAAACAGCTACCAAAGAATCTCTCTCGCCATGAAAAGGAAAACGTTCTGATTTATTGCTTTTTAAGTCGGCTAGAAGGAAATTAAATTTTCCTGTCATTAGAAGCAATGTTTTCCATCACACCTTTCGTAGCATTAAATTGTGTGGAGCTTCTAACAGCCCTTAAGGTGTAAGCCTGACGTGATAACATTAATCCAAGACGGTGCCAGACGCCAGACGCCGTGTAATCCAAGTGCTCGACGTCCACAGAGAACTTCTTCAAAACGTTGACGATCTCCGTAGGAAATGTTTAAATAGCGAATTTGTGGATAAATAAAGATAGAATAATCGAGGTGAGAATGAGGCTATGACGTAGCAAAAGTTATAATATAGATAATGTATGATATACTCGCAAAGGTATATTGTTACACTAATATTTAAAACATTTAGTATGTTTAAAGATTATTATAACATACTAAATATTTTAAATATTAGTGTAACAATATCTCTGTCTTAATGAGTGATAAAGAATTACAAAAGAGCTCATCGGCGCCTGGGTTCGAATCTCATTCGACGCCGATTGGGAATTCTTCCAGTTTATCTTCCACATATCGGTGATTGCCTCAACTATTTCTGGGTTCCTTAATTTTCTAAACTGTGGCTGTCAACAAATAGGTGAAATAATCCTCGGGTATTAAGAGTGAAGAAACGATCTAGAACGCTTCCACCTGGTTTTTTTTCTATTAATATTATTTTGTGCGAGCCGGTGTGGCTCAGTGGATGAGGTGCTCGGCTCATGACCGAGAGGTTCCATGTTCGATTTCCTCCATGGGCACACTGAGATCCTGTCTTTCGGATAAGACAGTAAAAACCGAAGCCCCGTGTCAAGGTAGGCGTGGCATGTGGAAAGATTCCTCGCCGCTCCAGGTGTGTCCGTTGCACAGGTATGGATTTCTATGCAGCGTATTCAGCAGATTCCATCGCCATATACGTGAAATAATTGTGGAGTGACGTAAATCAATAATCAATCAATCAATATTTATAACATTCGAATTTTTCCGAAAGCTATTCGGAATGTTTTATTACACTGAGTTGGGTGGTCATTCTTTGTCTAAGCTGAAATTGACAAATTTGGGTAAATGGTGCTTTATCAGAAAACGGTATGGATCGTTGTATTAAACGGAAGTGGAAATCAACTCGACGTAGCTAGAAATCGACCCGTTGGGGTAAGAAGTTGTTTTGTCAGAAAACTATTCAAAACGGTTTAAAGCGTTTTGTCATTTCAACACGCACTTGATGTGCATTAAGCTATAAAGTAATATGAACCCATGTTATAGACGATAGATTTTTACAACCTCGGTGTGGAGGCACTCCTTCGCGAAGACGAGAGCTGTATAATAAACGGATTTTTTTTTCTTTTCTTTTTTTTTTTTTTTTGCGAAATGAGGAGAGCAACATATTCACGTGCATTGAACTACATAATGGAGGGGAAAATGTAATAAAAATGAACATAACGATTAAGGGCATATCGATGATGATAATTAATTATGTATAGGAAATTATGAATAATTAAGATATTAAGGTCTGTGTCCTACTTGTTCTTAAGAAAGTCACCAATTATTTAGATTCATGAAAATCTATTTTGTATTTATCTTTTTACAAAATATCATTTTCCTTTGTTTACAATTTCAGTAGTTAAAAAATACCGTTGGCAATAAGAATGACACTGATGGATAATATCACCCGCTTCCTCTTCTTCTTCTTCTTCTTTTTCTTCTTCTTCTTCTTCTTCTTCTTCTTCTTCTTCTTCCATTACGAAATGTACTCAAAAGTTCTTTTTGAATCTGGGGAGGACGGTATAATTTATTTTCTTTTATTTTATTTATTTACGTATTTATTTATAAATTAAATTACTTATTTACTTATTTTGAAATTTTAAAAGGGTATGTCTGATAAAAAAATATCATCAAATATTGAGCTCCTGGAAGTGATAATCCAAATGCTGCCGACCTCACGTGCGAGGGGAGGCAAGATCTTTTGCATTGTGCCAAGTACCTTACATTCACATGCTACCAGCCACCCTCGAATAAGTAGTCAGGGTTATTTCACGTGCTGTCAAGCATCCTGGCGAAAGTAATCAGGATTAATCAAAATACTCTCAAAAGCCTTCGCAAAGGTAGTCAGAGGTCTGCCACATGTTACTTAGCACTTCAGATAGCCAAAAATCTTTCACGTTCCAGTTTATTCAGGATACCGACAACGTCAATTTGTACTCATCGACAAACATATAAATAACACAACAAAGCTTGGGACTAGACTCGAACCAACCACCTTCTTATCAGGTATATGACTTCCTTGTCTGTCGAACATGCCATTTTTTCTTTCAGGTATATGATTTCCTTGTATCAGGTATATGATTTCAATATGAATATCAAAGACAAAAGCTATATACCAGCCTTTTATTATATTGAATACACATTTAGTTCAGAAGTATCTTTTCTCTTTTTAGTTCTTTAAGTTAGATAACATGTCATAATCCATAATACATAGTACTCTCGAGATATATATATATATATATATATATATATATATATATATATATATATATATATATATATATATATATATATATATATATATATATATATAAACAAAAAAACCACATGTAAACAAACAAATGAAGATTCGTTAATTAGACCAGCTATTTATCGAAAGGAACAAGAATAATGATATGGATTAAAAGGGCCTTGAAGCTAATCATATGTCAGTCAGGGAAAATGTTGTCGTAGATGGCCAGGTCTTTGTTTGATTCTACAATTCTTATCTTGCGTCATCACTATGGCACAGTGGTACGCCCTGGAGCAATAATTCTTACCGTGTCGGATCTTCTCTTTCGGAGGGACAAAAGGTCTACCTTCGAACCGGAAGTGCGCCTTTTCATGAGGCTTTTAGCAGATATGTACCTTTCGCAGAATATATTGTTTTCAACACAAAATGACGATCATTCGAAGTCTTAGATGTCATACTTTAAAATGCCAATTCCGTTTGTTTAATTGATTTTATATTGTATCAGCTACATGACTCGGGCAAACTAAGAGTTACACTGAAAGTTTCCCAATCTTTAAATATTTGTCCAATTTTGAAAGCTTGTTTTGATTAGAAAATTCGTTTCCGGCAAAGTGCGAGAGTTGTGTACAGAGTATGAAATTTCCAGACGTTAAGATTGCGAGACTATAAATCATATAATGGATTCCTATTAAACAATAGTAGAGCATCTGTCTTTATGAATGTCTTTGTTTTCCCATGTCAACATTGTTAGACACAATTTTTTTTATTATCGAATCTTCAGTTTCAGATTTGCCAATGATTGACAGAACGTGATTAGAGAGCATTAAAACTATTATTAGCCAAAAACAAAAAATTGATAAAATTGGCATTGAAAGCATACGTATTTAATATCAAAAAGTTTTTTTTAAAATGAAACAGTAGCTACATAGATAACTATAGATAAGTTTAGATATTATAAAAGTTTAAATAATATATAAGTTTAAATAATGTATAAGTTTAAATAATATACAAGTTTAAATAATATTTAAGTTTAAATAATTATTAAAGTTTAAATAATATTAAAGTTTAAAGGAAATCTTTGTGGTTGTATAGTTAGACGTGGCATGGCCAAAGACTGACAAGAGTGGAGGCCCTTTGATAATGACATAACGGGCAGTAAGTGAGTAATATAAAAGTTTAAATAATATAATAGTTTAAGTAATATAAAACTTTAAACGAGAATGTAACACAAGTAGATGAGTTCATGAAATATATTTTATTGAATACTTTAATTCTGAGCTGTTGCATAAAGTTTTAACATATATTAATAGCTATAGATACACATGTATAACATATTTACAACATTTATAACAACAAATGCAAAAATAAACCCAGTGCAACAAATATTATCGTTTAAGTAAAAAAAAAAAGAAAAGAAAGAAAGAAATTTTCTCCGTGAAGAAAACACGTGTTGAATTTTATTGCTTCTCTATTTCTTCGCAACGTTAGCTATTTAATCGCTTGTCTTCGACCATAAAATCAAAATGATACTGTAAAATCTGTAACAATATTTTCCCTCATTCATTATCCGGCAATTATCCCATAGCGCGTGATAATAAAATAGCCGAGAGGCATGCGCGAACAAAGCGCCATCTTGATTTCCCCTTATATCCTCCTCGCATATTCTTTGCTGCCTGAGTTAATGACGGCTTCAAATTTCATGAAAAAAATTGCCTTTCTTAAATATGACAGCGTCGCCCTGTATCAACAACAGATGCTCTTTCTTTGGAAGATTAAGGTGTCCAATTCCAACTATTAGACGAAATTAAACCATTTCTCTGTAAAGAAAAATAGTTTTACAAAAGATCAAAAGGGCAAATATGCGGACTCCGTTATACATTAATGTCAAAGAGTTCCTGAATAAAGCAGGGTGTTTTTTTCTGCTTTGAATTTATTAGGTCCTCCTAAATTAGCCCATTAAATGTAGGCGGAGAATAATTCTTATTCAAAGATATTATATAAACATTGCCATGTAAAACTGCTGGCGGATCTGAGGGAAGTTTCGAGGTTCAACCTTTTTTATCTACCAATTTACCTGAAAAGGTAATTTTTAACTTTATAGAATATCTTTCAGAGACAAAATAAAATTGGTTGTCAGTCACATTCCATGATTTCTAAGATCGCCTATAAATGGTCTATTGATGGTTTATGTCACTGTTATTTTTTTCGAATTCATATCACGACTTGGAAACGGGCGGGTCCACTAACCTCTTAGACATAGTGGTACGATACGGAATCGAACCTGAAACGCCTGCGCCGCATGCCAAGCGCTTCACTACCACATAAAGTTTTGTTCCAATGCATGAAAAGTAGTTAAAAGAAATTTACATATAAGTAATAAATATTGCCGAAATTTACTAGTATATGCAAAAACTCCCGATACCTTGCAGATATATTCCTTTTAACTCTTCCACTGTTCAGTGGCGCATTGCTTTTTTCCAACCCTTCCTTCTTTTATAATGCATTCAAACCGGTAAATACGACAAAGGAAATAATTCAAACTTCTTCCATACGTTTATGAATAACGGTTCGGTATATAGCTCATATAGATATTTCTACTCATTTATTGTTTCAGTTATGTGTTCACAACTTTATCACAATCACATTATTTTTTTTCCTTCAATTTTAGCAACTTTCTGTTCTTTATGCTTTCTTTACTGTAGCCTTGTCACATCATATGTTTGGGCACTCCACAGCATCTCATGGCATGTTAGATAGTTCTAGAGAACTGAAGAAATCTTGTATGCGAGTCCTAAGTACAATACGCCATGCGGGTGCCGCCATAACAAAACTAAATAAATTGATTTGAAATAAAATAACTACCAACACCCACGCACCATCAACCAAATATATTGATGTGTGTACATCGAATCTGTGATGTTTTAGTATTACATGGAAATCGCATACAGCAGTGCGGCCATTATTCGAATTCTCATAAAATATGTATACATCTATCGAACAATTTCTTAGCGTCATGAGACAACAAATCCCCCTTCTTTGAACTGTTTTATTAATCTCTTTCAATCTAGAAAATAAATAGCTTTTTGCCAATTATCAAAATCAGAGGAAGAGGATTTGATTTCTAAAGTCACTTATTACTTAAATCACAGTTAACGATAATGGGCCGACTTGAGACCGCTTACATTTCATAAGATTATAGATTTTCATTTTGATAATTTAATCATTGTTCCGTATTTTGATGACAAGTCCTCGGACGGTTTTACCATTTCGTCCCAAGGGACATATCCGGTGATGATCTTTATTGAATAAGGCATCTTTTACGGGGCTACAACGTGGGTCGTACAAAAGACCCATGAATTATTTCTCAGTCTTGAGGATAGTGTTTAATGTTCGATAGTTAGTGACGGGGAATGACAAATGACTTATCGGCGAATTTGAGAAAGCATTTACGGGCAGGAATTACAATTTGATATAATACCTCCGTGGCGATAATTCCTCTATCACATGTCCCAGTATGCCGTTGATTTCTTGAAACCCTTTTTCGGATAAACGACGATTAAAAGTAAAGGATTTATTGTTTTCATTGATTTTGTAATTTCTTATGTTTCAATCCTCGATATCTGATCCGAGAGAGAGTTTATGATTTTATAAAATCCAATTTGACTGATGGTTCTACTCGCATTACTGCTGTCTGTCAGTTAAGTACAAGGGAAAACTAGAAAAATAAAAGATTATTTTGTCTTCTCAATAACTATTTTATTTCGAACCCGCACGAAGGTGCGTATGCTTTTTGGTGAAGTCCATTAGACCTGTCACTGAGTAATACATTTTATCCAATCAGAAAACTTGATTACAGATTATGGTGAAGCCAATATCTTGATAAAAACGGGCAATATCATTGGACCGTGTACATGTACATAGCTTTCTCTTTAATCAGGGTATTGTCTGATTGTCATGGTAGAAGAGATTGGGTAAATATTTAGACTTAATAAAGAGATAAATAAATAAATAAATAGATAAAGAGAAAAAAGTAAAGGATTCGTTATTCATAAAAATTAATGCTCTTTTAATTTCACAAGTAAGTTAAAGTTGTATACCCTACAATTCGGTATAATTTGAAAAATTAGGGCATGTAAAACAAAAACTGTATTTTTCTCGTACGGCTGAAGTTATTAACTTTGCGTTAATAACACTTTTTGTTGCTTCACACCCTCAGAGATATCAAAATAAAAACAGAATTCTTCGTAAATAAAGTGGGTATTCCATAAATACAACCATAACCTGACTTCGCGCATGCGCAATTTAATCAAAAACAAATACGATGAAGGGAGACACCAAAAGAAAACAATTTCAGTAAATATTAACTTTAGTAGACTTGAATGCAGATTTTTAAAGTTACTCGTCCTGTATATTCACCTCGCCCTCCATCAGTGTCCATGATGCGGCGGCTTCCGAATTAGATCACGTGATAAGTTTGTTGTAAACATTCTGTTTACAAACATCGCGTTTTAGACAGCCATATCTGACTTAATACGACGAATTTGGCCATAACATTTGCAAGGGTCATTTTTTAATATGTTTTAGGCTTATATATATAATCAAAACAATTTAGAATAAATTAACCTATAATATGCACTGTACTAGCGAACATAGGGTATACAGCTTTAATGCGTAAGGTCATTGTGTTTTAGTATTGTTTTGAAATATGACGAGGCTGTAGCTCATACACGGAAAGGAAAGGGATATACTAATTCGGAACTTCTTCGCAACTTTTTTCGCACATAATTTCAAACTCCTCGCCCCTATTTTGTGCCTTGAGCTGCCTTTGTATTAAATCTACCGACCGACGGGTTGTTTGGATTTTTCCCGCAGGCACAAGTAAAGGACGATGCGCTCCGAATGCAGTACGACCCTCATGATTGTATACTTCGTAGAAACAAAAAGAACAAAATTAAGATTAATCGGGGTTTTTTTCTAATCAGGGAAACCATCTGTTGATGATGTCATTATCTGATAATTCATTCAGCTGTAAATCGTAAATGTTTCTTTAACGTAGGTCTTACCCTCATGTCCAACGATCTAATTTTATAGTTCAAACAAAAGAAAATCATGACGTCGTCAGAAATGCGGGTCTGCGTAACGCAATATGGTGATTTATCGTTTTACATATTGAAAGATATTTCAAGATTTCACAAAAATAAAACGTTAATATTTTTCGTTTGTACTTGATGACTTCATTCATTATTTGTATAAAGGTCACTTCTGCATAAAGGTCACCTCAGTATAAAGGTCACCTCTGTTTAAAAGTAACTTTTTATACAACGTCGAATGTAGTTCAAAAGAAACGGAATATTCACATCGTGTATTGATCCGGTGTGCCTCAATCGACTGGGCGCTTTGCTCGTGAGTGAGAGATCGGGTTCGAGTCTCTCTGACAGCTAGTCGGTAACTTTCCTTTTAGTTAAGACAATAAAAACCATGGTCCGGTGTATAGGTAGAAGCGGCACTTAAAACATCTCACACTGCTTCGAGCGGATTCGTCGCGTTGTGCAGGTCTAAATTCCTGTGCATTGCTTCAGACAGGTGCCGTTATTATATAAATGCAATAATCTTAATGTGATATAAAACAAGAATCAATATATCAATCAATTAATCAATCAATTATTCTATGTATTGCTTTAAACCCGAATACGATCAGATTTGTTGGTCATTACTTAAACTGAATCCTGATCAATAATTTTGATTTGAAACATATCATAATATCATTTTTTTTTAAATAACTTTCTAACTTGTGAAATATAGCATCAAACTCAACGGGTAGGGGTTTTTTTGTTTTGTTTTGTTTGTTTGTTTTTGTTTTTGTTTTTGTTGTTTTTTTTTTGGGGGGGGTGAAAACCACAGTATTCAGAGTTTTGATCGAATATCGATCTTCCTTGTATCCTGTTTCGAACGCTTCTTACAGACATGTTGCCTACTTCATACACACAAAAAAAAATGTTCTTTCTAAGAATACCTAATTCTTTGTATGATGATATAAATGAGGGTAAAATTCATAATATTAGCAAAGTGTTTTATTACATAGATCGCAGAGGTCCATAAATCACAAAATAAAGTTGTTACATGACTATGATTTTGAGAGGTGACTGTTCAGGAAGGATGTGAGAAAATTCGCAAGAATTTTGTAACAGACCGTTGGTAATTTCAATGATAAATGTATTATTTGAAGACTATAATATGTCCCTGTTGAATACGTTTGCGAGAATGATGTTCATATTCGGGGGTATCTATCTTTCTTTATTTCTTTCTTTCTTTCTTTTTGCATGTAGAATATGTTATTCAAACAAACAAATAATGAAATATCTTCACATTATTGAATACTGTTTTTTTTTCTGTTGGTACATGTACAAATATTGTTTTCAAAACACCATTGTTCGGATCGATCTAAGAATATCAAGTGAATCTTCTAATCCGTTCGCACGTATAATGGCTGACGAATCTGTTAACCTATCATCGACTATCATTACTCATAGATGTTTACTAAAAGTGTCCCGTCAGCGAAATATGGTGTAGAAGCTACTAAATACCCCGGAGCTTGCTAATGTCTACGACAGGTGTTCTTTGATGCAGCGATCTCTCACGAGGAGGACCGTGTTACCTGAGGGGCCCGCAGGTACGACATCAGGTAACAATCAAGCATTATATCGTGATATCTTTCTTAATGCATTGCAACACATTGCAAAAGTCTATCAGCGGATCCAAATTGCTCCAAAGAAGGTGTCATTTGTTTAGAATTAACGTCGCTTTTACGTCATATTTTTAGACGTAGAGGAAGAGTCTCTGATGCATAATGGTACAGACTGGAGGTTCGAACCCGGATGGTTGGTACAACAAGCGAAGTGTTTATGAAAACATGGCAAGTTTGCATTAAACCACAGAGGGCAACCGCAAGGGGCAAACTTCAGGGGCAATATGCGGCCGTCTAAGCATATGCAACGTATGCTAAGGCGGGCGCAGTGGTATGAAAAGCGTAAAATTTTGACAAATTTCCACCAAACAACACTGGTCAGTCCGAGTCAACAAATAGTGCAACCTGGGGTGTGAACATGAAGTTTTGTTAATCTACATTACTTGATGAAACACAAAATCGCGAGCTATCGATTTTTGAAATATATTACATCAACATAACAAACTATGTTGGGCACGTGGAAGTCAACAATAAAGACACTAACTCTACGTTTTAGTCATTCAGAAAACGATTATCCTTTCGGGCACCTGTTATCATGGCCAGAGTGACGTAATACTGGCTACTTTCGTATTTTACATCACAGTGTTTTCAATACAGGTGCTGACCAACACCTTTCAACAGCGCAAGCAGCTAGGGGAGATCCGCCATTAGATGCCACGGGACAGTAATGATTACGTCCCTTTTCTCTCTTCAAGACTGTTGGTTGGCTGGTTGAGGATTTGCGTAGCATTCAACTATTTTTCAGTCAGTTTTGGTAACCAATCTCTTAAACATCGAAGCGCAATCCGGGAATCGAGCCCGGATCGCTAGCACCGCAAGACAAGCATTTAACCACTACCTCAAGTCTGTCAACAAAGACATGTTCAGAATTTGACCGTTTTATAACCACCACCCCCCTCAATAAAAAAAGGAAAGAAAGAAAAGGAGAATTTAAAGGAAATGAGAAAGTCGGCCACTAGAATTTCAAATAGATAAATCTTTTAGAGAGTCTGAATGTAATAACAAAAATTATAAAAAAAATTATCAATTATCATAGAAGTGAGTCCGCACATTTTATAATCTGTCAAAATTACAAGTAAGAAGACTTCCATCAGTTTTTCAATGTAATATAAGAAATAAACTGAATACTATAGTGCAGTGTTGTGTGATTCGTTTATTTCTGAATTTGGGAGAAGCAAAGCACATACAGGAACCAATGGCGGATCCAGGATTTCCGAAAAGGGGGGGGCCACATGTATACTAATCGAACTACTTAGCCACTTTTGGTGCAAAATCTGGATTTTTACTAGTAAATATGTGGCAAAAGGGGGGGGGGCAGCCCCCTCTAAATCCGCCACTGGGAACAGTAACTTACTAAAAAGAAAATTCTATTTCTGTGTCAAGTATAAAGTACATGTACCATAATCAATATCACATGGCAAAAGATATGCTACCGACTGAAAGTGTTACCTTAGAATAACATGTCATGCATTTTATTTTCCATCAATACTGCTCATCAACTCTCCTTAAAATCAAACTTTTTCATTTATGTGGGTTTTTTTCAGTTTTTATTGGTTTACAGAATATGAAATTATATTAAAGCAGTATGGCATCTTGGCACAAAATATGTTCATCCTGACGTCAAGAGGGCGTAACTACCACTTATTTGAAGAGCTTTTATTTATGCTTTGTATGTATAAGATAGTTAATAAAAATATTTCAATTAATTACAGAATTAGATGGAAAAAGGGACTGTAAACACGAACAAAATCTTTTGTACCATAAATTGTTGTAATACCATGGTCATGAGAGCAATTATTAAATCAAAATAACAGTCTTTACCTCTTTTGATTGATTGTTTGATTGATCGATCGATCGATTGATTGATTGATCGATTGACTGATTGATTGATTGATTGATCGATTGATTGATATAAAACAAGGATTAATTCAGTATTGTGATGGCGGCATCTGGCTGGTGTACTGATAAATAAATCTAAACTATGTAACACATCCATCCAAAGCAGCTTTTTTATTCATGCCAAAATCCACTGCTTCATTTCGAAAGTCATAACATTGACGGGGCTGTACCCGACTTCTGTGTCCAATACCTCTACCATTGCAGCAGCGACACCGCTTTCACTGTAACAGCAACATAGATGAATAGACGAATATTGGCTAAATGTGTATATTGCAACATAACGTTTCACCATGAATTCGAACCATTCTCTCATTTAATTCAATATTTACAACGTGACAATCACACAACAAAGTAGCATCAGAAATGTAGACAAACAAGCATTTGATATACCCAGATTAATTCTGGATTTCATAAGTTTCATTTCTGCTGGCGGTTGCCTTGCTTGGATCCAGCCTATTACCATAAGAGGCTTTTCTGAGCTCTAGGACTGGACTCGCAGACCTATTTACCTAGTCACGTGTACAGAACAAGTCCAGATACCGCTGAGTAGGTTAAGCAAATGGATAGAACAAAAAGAGCTGATCACCTCCCTAAGAGGGTTTTCTACTTTGCCGATTCAATTTACGGGTGTAGGCATTAATGATGCTTTCTTTGTCGGTACAAATGGAATTCTATCCAACTAGAAAATGCAAATTCATTAATTTCTTGTCTTGTGTGAGAATTACTTCTTCAAAGATATTGGCGAGGCCTTTTCCAATAAAACTCGTTTTGTTTGCGAGAGACGTGCGGATATTGGGATCTTTATAGCTAAGAAAAATATAATCACAGCTTGAAAATGCCACCTTTAAATGCATTGATTACCTTTTCTCATATTAATTCTAAAAGTGTAAAGAGAAATGGGGAAGCTTAAGTAATTTCCCTCAGTGCTAGCAGACAGGTAAAACGAATTTACTCGATGATGAGGAAGATTAAAGCAGGGAAGGCCATTGCGTCTTAATTTTGGGATGTAATAAAAACAAACGAAATGCTGCAGCGTTTGTAGTGAGAGATTTTATTCAAAAAGATGTCAACATTGATAAATAAGGAAAAATTGACCGAGTAATAAATAAGTTAGACATGAAAAAATAAGTACGTAGAAAATCACTAGAGTTGTGAATATCTCTGAAAAATGTCCATTTTCCATTTTTAACAGGACAGGAAGAATTGTCCTCGGGAATACATTTATAAATACATATTGGGATTTTCAGAGTAAAAAGGTTCTCCCGCCTAGTCAGAATTATTTAGAGCACCAGAGACTGCAAAAAGCAGGTCAAGGTCCTTAGCTAACTGTAGTGAAGGTGTTCAGCACGTCAAGGTCCTTAGCTCCCTGTAGCGACGGTGTTCAGCAGGTCAAGATCCTTAAGGAGTTCCCTGTAGCGAAGGTGTTCAGCAGATCAAGGTCCTTAGCTCCCTGTAACGAAGGTGTTCAGCAGATCAAGGTCCTTAGCCCCCTGTACCGACGGTGTTCAGCAGGTCAAGGTCCTTAACTATCTGTAGCGACGGTGTTCAGCAGATCAAGGTCCTTAGCTCCCTGTAACGAAGGTGTTCAGCAGATCAAGGTCCTTGGTTCGATGTAGCGAAGGTATTTAGCAGGTCAAGGTCCTTAGCTTAGTGTAGCGACGGTGATCAGCAGGTCAAGGTTGCTTCCAGCCTTTAACGATTGCAGAAGTAGGCCAATATGCTAGATGTCTAAACGTGAGTGACAAACGTCTTTAGATTCCAATGGTCAAGGTTCGCGACACCTTGTCAATATCTCTAGCTTCCCACAGCCAGAGCGAAAGACAAGATCCTTACTCAGGGTGCCCAGCAGAATGTCAGGATTCCTAACTGTCCGTAGTCAGGATGTGCAACAGAAGATCAAGATCAAAGCTCCCATAGTCAGCGTATGCAGAAGCAGGTCAAGATTCTTAGCTTTCCATAGTCAGTGTGCGTGGCAGCATGTCAAGACCCCTAGCTTTTCAGGAGCAAGATGCGCGGCAGCAGGTCAAGACCTCTAACTTCTTAAAAGCACGATGTGCCACAACAGGTAATGATTCCTAGTTGTCCTAGTTGTCATGGTGTGCAGTAACAGGTCAAGATGCATAACAACCCATGGTACGCGACAGCAGAAGATCCTTTGCTTCCTATATTAAGAATGCATTCAGCGTCACAATCCTTAATTGTCTGACATCTAGGTGCCCAACAGTAGGTCAAAATCTTTACCTTCCCATAGTCAGGAAGTCAAGACCCCTAGCTTCCCATAGTCAGGGTTTGCGAAAGCAGGTCAAGGTCCTTAGCTTCCCATAGTCAGGGTTTGCGAAAGCAGGTCAAGGCCCCTAGCTTCCCATAGTCAGGGTTTGCGAAAGCAGGTCAAGGTCCGTAGCTTCCCATAGTCAGGGTTTGCGAAAGCAGGTCAAGGCCCCTAGCTTCCCATAGTCAGGGTTTGCGAAAGCAGGTCAAGACCCTTAGCTTACAATTAAAGTAGGCAAAGATCCAGGGGTTCCCATAGCAACAAGTCAAGATCTTAAGCCTTTCCATAGTCAGGGTTTGCGACAGCACGTCAATGTACCTAGATGTCTATAGTCAGAGTAAGCGACAGCACGTCAATGTACTTAAATGTCTATAGTCAGAGTAAGCGACAGCATGTCGAGGTGCCTAGTTGTCTATAGTCAGAATAAGCGACAGCACGTCAATGTATCTAGTTGTCTATAGTCAGAGTAAGCGACAGCATGTCAAGGTGCCTAGTTGTCTATAGTCAGGGTATGCGGCATCATATCAAGATGCCTAGTGGTCTATAGTCAGAGTATGCGACAGCATGTTGAGGTGTCTAGTTTTCTATAGTCAGGGTATGCGACAGCATGTCAAGGTACCTATAGTTGTTTGTATTCAGGGTATGCGACAGTATGTCAAGGTAACTAGTTGTCTAAAGTAAAGGGTATGTGCCAGCATGGTAAGGTACCTATTGTCTATAGCCAGAGTATGTGACAGCATGGCAAGGTGCCTAGTTCACTATAGTCTGTGTATACGACAGCATGTTAAGGTAACTAGTTGTTTATAGTCATAGTATGCGACAGCATGTTAAGGTGACTAGTTGTCTAAAGTCATAGTATGCGACAGCATGTTAAGGTGACTAGTTGTCTATAGTCAGGGTATGCGACAGCATCTCAATGTAACTAGTTGTCCATAGTCAGAGTATGCGACAGCATGTTATGGTATCTAGTTGTCTTTAGTCAGGGTATGCGACAACATGTCAAGAAGCCTAGTTGTCTATAGTACGGGTATGCGACAGCATGTTAAGGTGTTTAGTTGTCTATAGTCAGAGTATGCGACAGCATGTTGAGGTGACCAGTTGTCTATAGTCAGAGTATGCCAGAGCATGTCAAGGTGCCTAGTTGTCTATAGTCAGGGTATGCAACAGCATGTTAAGGTAATTAGTTGTCTATAGTCAGAGTATGCGACAGCATGTCAAGGTGATTATTTGTCTATAGTCAGGGTATGCGACAGCATGTCAAGGTGCCTAGTTGTCTATAGTCAGGGTATGCGACAGCATGTTGAGGTGACTAGTTGTCTAAAGTCAGTGTATGCGACAGCATGTCAACGTGCCTAGTTGCCTATAGTCAGTGTATGCAAAAGCATGTGAAAGTGACTAGTTTTCTATAGTCAGGGTATGCGACAGCATGTTAAGGTGATTAGTTGTCTATAGTCAGAGTAAGCGACAGCATGTCAATGTACCTAGTTGTCTATAGTCATGGTATGCGACAGCATGTCAAGAAGCCTAGTTGTCTATAGTCAGAGTATGCGACAGCATGTGAAAGTGACTAGTTTTCTATAGTACGGGTATGCGACAGCATGTTAAGGTGATTAGTTGTCTTTAGTCAGAGTATGCGACAGCATGTCAAAGTGCCTAGTTCTCTATATCTCGAGTAAGCGGCAACGGCCCAAGATCCTTTCCATTTTCTAGGTGCGAGGCAGCAAGTCCAGTTCCGTAGCTTTCTATAGTCATGGATGAACCGCAGTATGTTGGTTAATTTCCTTAGCTTTCCGTGGTCAGCAACTAAAGATCCCTAAATTCCAACAGTAATGGTGCTCCGCAGCAGGTCAAAATGCCTAGCTTCCCATAATCGTCAGGTCAGAATCTTTTGATTGCTCGTCATAGTCAGGGTGCACCGAAGGTCAAAATGCTTAGCTTCCAACAGTCAGGGTGCGCCGCACCAGGTCAAAATGCCTAGCTTCCTATAGTCAGTGGGTCATAATTCTTTGATTGCTTGTCATAGTCAGGGTGCCGGCAACAGGTCAAGACAGAAAACAGCTAAATATCCCTAGCTTCCCATAGTCTAGATCCGCGGCAGCAAGCAAGATCCCTGTCTATGGCAAAGGTGCACGATAAACCATCTGAAAAAAAAACCCAAAACTACAAAAAAAAACCCGAAACCTCAAAAGGAAATTTACAACGTTATATCATGTATGTCAAAGGAGAAGGGGAAAAACATCTGAAGAAAGTACACACCCTGTAATATTACGCAACAAGATGACCATGTGCAGAGCGACGAGATTCGCGTGTCGCTGCGAGATTCGCGTGCCGAAAACGATACGATGGTTTATCAAATATCAGTACTACACGACCAGCAGAGAGTATCGCTATCAAGTACAGCAGATGTTTTCTTACCAAACATTAAACACAGACTTTATGCTGTCCTGATATGTCCCAGCTTTCTTTTGTCCCGGGGAATCTGTTTACTGACACGATGTCCAATCATGCGCGAGCGGCGCGCGAGCGTGAAGATACATGATAACGGTCAATGGTCAAGGCGAGACAATATGGTGGTAGGAGCCCGGTCACATCATTTTCGTACGCTCGATTTACTGGCCGATTGTGTGGAAAGTCTACTTAACTTGGTTATATTTTTTGATGGGGAGAGAGATAAATCGCATTTTAATAGTCCATCTTGCTCTAACTAACACTTAAATGTAACCTCGAACATTTATTATTTGAAGAAGTGTGAAGAGGCCACCCTCAAATTGTCACATGAAACCATAATATAAAGAAAAACTATAAAGTTAAAGTGATAAATAGTTCACAGCTTTTATCAAGTGTTTATAACTAAAGACGCTGTGAAGCAAGAAGGAAATTGCTTTTTGTTTGGTATTTTAAATTATAAAGAGCAATTTTCCTCAATTCAGTGGCGTAGCTGAAAAAGTAGAGGAAAACAAATTACAACTTTCAACGGAAAAAGAAAGTAAAGTAGTTTTCGTTTTCCTTCAAAATTTGGAGCCGCACATGTCCTCCATACCCCCCCCCCCCCCCACCCCATCCTCATCTCGTCTTGTCCGTCTTAGTCAATAGAGGCAATATTGTGATGGTACCTTTACGTATCGTAGTAATTTGTACATACTACCTACGAAGAATATTTCGTGACTGTGTTACATGTGCCGCCATTATGAGTCGGACATATTGTACTGATGATTCTCCGTCTATGAGAAATAAATAAATACATAATAAATAAATAAATTAACACACAATTTATCATAGTACACCAAAACAAAAAAAGAAAGTGGGAAGGAAACAAAGAGAAAGAAAGAAACAAAGAAAAGGAAAAATATCTAACACTCAAATTTGTGACATAAAATCAACATTGTTATGCATTTGACAAATAAAAGAAAGAATAATCTTTACATGAATAGCTTTATCATCACGGAAAGAATCCGTTCGAAAAACAAGAAACCATTGAGATATAGCCTCGAACTTCCTCTGTCACAGCGATTTGTTTATTTGTTTATTTTTTTATTTATTTATTTATTTATTTATGTATATTGGGTTAGCTAAGAGGCTACATTCAGTGTTCTGATTTAAGTAGCTCACGCAGTCGTCGGAAACAATTTACAAATATGAATGCATTCATCTACTATGCGTCTATCCTTCTGTCGTCACAAAAGCGTACCAGTGTGAAACCTGTCACAACGAAGTATTGTCGGTGATTTTAAGCCGGCTTACGCCTCAAGCTAGGTCAAAAAGTAGAAGTATATATACATGTATAAGGAACTTTTTTTATTTCCAGGCTTAGTTTTTCCTGTGTAAACGACCTTGATAAAAACTCTATAGAGACAGCATAAGCAAAAGTGGCAGCACCAGCTCTATTAACCTCGTGCCCAGCATCTTTCTGTGCCTGTGTATCTCCAAGAACATGTTAACCGTATTTAGACGTATGTTCTTAACCAAACAAATTGAGTAGCTTACTTCAAATTGACCGTCTTAAGTCGGCACCTCAACGACATTACAACTGACTTTCTTGTGATGTCTTTCTATGTCTTTATTCTTTGTTTTGTCTGTGATGACTTGTCATACCACTGAGTCAGATGTTTTATGCTTTCTTTAGAGATATATTGAAAATAAACATTCAGGTAAATTATGATTAATTCATAGCCCCTCCCCTCTTCCTTTTTGTTTATGGCCGATATTAAACATAATGCCACATAAAAAAAAAACTTTCGCTCTAGTCACCATAAATAAATAATAAAAGTCCCCCCTCTTTTTTGTAATTCTAAACTTGTACATCATTTTACACGAAGAAACACAGTCGAATGGCATTCTGGTAAAGGAAATAATATTTGCTTTAATCCCCCCCCCAAAAAATTCTTTTGAGTAAAAGCCTTTTCTGGTGAGTAAAAGGGTTTTGTTTATTCTTTTGTTTGTTTGGTTTGGGGTTTTCCGGGAGGGGGGTGTCAAAGGTCAATGTTCCAAATCTATCAATTTTAATCGACTTTAAGAGTGCCTAATAGGCTTAATATCTGGCAACGCAGTAAAAAGGTTGTAGCGAAGAGAAAATTTGACATGGAATCGCGATAAAATGTTATAACGAAGATGAAATTAGACATCGTATCGCAAAATTTGTGCCTCGTGAAAAATTCCGGATATACATATTCCCGCTATATTGTCTTAGTCGTATACCAAAATGTCAAAGAAAAAAAAATTAAATTAGAACGATTTTCCTAAAAGTAAAACCTGCTTTAACGGTCAACTCTATTAAGAAGTTATCTCCTTAAAAAGATAATTCTTCAAAGTCCAATTATCTATGTTACAAAATAGATTTTCTTATAAAGGTCACCTCTGTATAAAGGTCACTTTTAGATTTCCCTCGGGTGACCTTACTGAACAGTTTGATTGTACTATGAGTACATATGTACGGTTGCTATATACAGGTTTGAGTGTACAGTCGCTATATACAGGTTTGATTGTAGTATGCAGAGATCTACGATCGCCATACTGTCACCTGAATTTAAGAAATTACATGTTCTGAAGTGACAATCAAGCTAGTATTGGCTTTGTCAAGTTTCTATGTCATATCTACTACTTAAAGACGTACGTTAGTGAAGGACCCTCGCCGGCCAAGTGGTTTCCCCTCCAAGTATCAATGGAGAGACATCAATTCATTCAGATATGAGATATATATTTCAGGGTCATTATCATAATCGGTGAGTAGGCGTAGGCATGGGAATATCAAATAAAAGTCGGCGTTCTTGTGTTTCCTTTTAAGATGTGACTAAGCAGGAAAGATATAGAAGGATGACCGATACAGTAGGAAGTACACATTACTTTAAGTTAAACCTGTGTTACAAGGAATTTCATAGGCACATCTTAAAATGTTAATATGTGACTAATACTTCACGTTCAACATCGCTGTCAGAAATGCATGTTTGGAAGCACGTCTAAAGTTTTTTTGTTTTGTTTTGGCAGTATTTTACGCCACTCCATGATTATTGCACTTATCTGGTGGCGGCACAATTATAAATTTGCTCTCTACTACGAATCCATCAGTGAGCAGAAAGGGATCTCTGTGTATACCAAACCCAACAACACCTCGGTTCATACTGCATCAGCCGAAGGGCATTATGGGAAAACTGAAGGTGATAAATCACCGTAAAATTCGATCCAACGGCTTGAATCGAATCCGAATGCTCGGTCTCAAGTCGAGTGCAAAAGCACTGGATCAATCTGTCCTCATGTCTAAAGTAGATGCCTGCACCGTTATACAGAAAATCAAATTCCAAGAGAACAACTCATTGATAAATTGTAAAATGATAATTGAAGTACAGTCTACATTGCGAATAAATGGCGCTTAAAGAAAGACTTATAGACAATCTTTATACACAGCTTTTGTTTGGCGAGAAATCTGATAAATTGGGATTGGAATAGCGACATTAATAAGCAGGTGACCTCTTAATAATAATGACCGTTAAGGCAGGTTTTTCTTAATAAGCAGCTGACCTTAATACTGGTGACCGTAAAGGCAGGTTTGATTTAATAAGTATGTGTCTTGTGAAGCCGGAGTGGCATGGTGGATAAGGTGCTCGGCTCGTGATCGAGAGGTCCCGGGTTCGACTACCGTCATGGGCACACCGGTGTCATGACTTTCGGATGAGAGAGTAAAATCCGAGGTCCCGTGTCACGTTAGGCGTCGCACGTTAAAGATCCCTCACTGTTTCGGGTGGGTCCGTTGCAAAGGTCTAAATTTGTATTCAATGCATCAGGCAGATGCCTTCGCCATATACATGGAATAATCGTGGAGTGACGTAAAACAATAATCAGTCAATCAATCAGTCTGAATTGTGGTGACCTATTAAGGCAGGTTTCATTGTATTACTTAACAGAGACGAGACGTGGCCTCATTTTCGGAGCATACTATAAGTCAAAGCAGTCTGGCATCTAACGCAACAAAAGTGTATCATTCTAGCACTTAAACACCAAGCAAGCGCCTGGCAATAACTTATCCAAGGTTTGTCTTCAAAATGCAGTACAAGGACTTTTCTACAGCCTGTGCCAAATTGAACAGGTTTCTTTATATGTAGTCTGAATTGAGTGAATTCACATTCGGATTAGACTACAGACAAACTGACGGAACTGTCTTAAGCCAAGGTCAAGTCTTGCTAAGAGGTAACGAAAAAGGTTTGTGAAAAAAAAAAAACGAAAAGGAAGCATGGATTAGAAACTGATTGGCATTCACTGAGGTACAAGTCCGAAGATTACCGCCGTTGATGTTTATTTTAATACCACTACAAGAGGTAAACAAAATTAAAGTAGGCAACATTGATCATCGCAAGTAAGTTCAATATAAACTTTTTGTATCTCTGTGACAACTTCTGATCAGGAGGCCGGGGTTCGAGTCCCGCTCTGGTCATGCCGGTGTTCTGTCTTTCGGATGAGACAGTAAAAACCTAGGCCCCGTGTCGTGGTATGCTTGGCACGTTAAAGATCCCTCACTGCTTCGGGTGGGTCCGTTGCAAAGGTCAAAATTTGTATGCCCCGTATCAGGCAGATGCCGTCACCATATACGTGAAATATTCGTGGTGTGACGTAAAGGAATCAATCAATCAATCAATCAAGCATAACATGATCGGTGTATAAGCAGGTATCATTTTATCGAACTCTAAGCTAAACTACTGTCTCAGCTTAATCTATTACTGCCACCACCACCACCACCATCACTACTACTGCTGCTACTGATGATAATGTTACTACTACCACCACCACCACCACTACTACTACTAATTACTACTGCTACCACCACCACCACCACTACTATAACTACTACTAAATACTACTACCACCACCACCACCACCACTACTATAACTACTACTAAATACTACTACCACCACCACCACCACCACTACTACAACTACTACTAAATACTACTACTACTACCACCACCACCACCACTACTACTACTAATTACTACTACTACTACTACTACCACCACCACCACCACCACTACTACTACTACTAATTCAATCAATTAAGTGCTTGGCTCGTGGCTGAAAGGTCGATGGTTCGATTCCCGCCGATGTATCGACCTTGTCCTGTCACTATATGGTTCAACTCTCTTATTAGATTTAAACCTGGAGCTGGGTCCTTTGAGATCACATGTTCCATATATTTCTGTGGATGGTGTCTTATACATCATTGTGTTGCTTCTCTCCTAGATGTATTGTTCATTAATTTTTGTCAAGTTATGACTAAATGAATTATTTGCTACTTCCACTCAAAAATCCTTAATTAGTGCCGAAAATCTATTTTTAGCCGTGGAAATCCCCTTGTTTTGATAAATATTATTCAGCTCAGTACTTAAGTGACCTCAAATTCTCACATATGGTCATGCAATTCTATAATACCTTCTTAATATAAACACATCTGAAAAATATATACATATTTATCATTATAAACCAGCAATAGAGTGCCGAAGTTGGAACTATATGAATTTAGGACTATATTCAATATCATTGCGCGCGCGTAGTAGAAGAATTCATCCATATGAGTGCGAATTGATTTGACGAGAAGTAGGAATCAAGAAAAAAATCTGCCATAATAACAACAACTACGACTACAACTACTTCTGTATATCATTACATTTAGTATTAGTAAGGATTTCCTCAAAACTTATCCTTACATATACAGAAGAGAGAAGAAAGGAGGGGCAAGATCAACAATTTTTCAGTTTCCTGCAACTTCTATAATTCACGTACCAGAACGGATACAAAAAAGTTAGGATCAAGAACCCAAATCATTGGTAGGATCAGTGTGAACACAAATATATATTTCACACAAAGGCTGATGTTGGTGTTGATGTTATAAGGAAGGTTTAGTACAATCAAGGAGACACCTCTGTTAAAGATCTGTCTCGCACGTTCCACGACGATCTATGCACATTGACCTGAGAAAACAACGCTGATTTGCCCATAGTATGGGATCTCCACTCACCGTACCACGTACACAGTCTGTCCGTTGCGCATAAGGCGGAAATCTTAACTCGCCCGTACTTCTTTTGTACAAGGAACGAAAGGAAAGAACTCGGATCAAATAGTGATTTATAGTGTAAAGTCGGAAAAACTTTGTCTTGTGATGAAACTCTCGTCTATGTAACGCGCAGTTGCAGATCTAGGAGGATGGGAAAATAACCAAGAAAGTAAACAGCTTTGTGAAAAAAAGTTTTCATAGTATGCTATTATTACAATAATGATAACCGAGGTCTCTTGAAAGGCGAGCAGGGGATATATGTATACCATCCCTAACATTCTCCGCTTTCCAAATCTCTCAACTTCATCGAGCGCTAACCACTTCTATTCTTCCTCCTCTCATCCTTTCTCTCACTCCCTCCTATTACATCCACTCTCTCGTGGACTTGTGAATCCACCATATATATATATATATATATATATATATATATATATATATATATATATATATATATATATATATATATATATATATATATATATATATATACAGAGAGGGAGAGACACACACACTCACAGAGATAGATAGATAGATAGATAGATAGATAGATAGATAGATAAATGGATGTTCTCGAATTTTAGCAAATATCTATTTGCGAATATTGATGTACTGAAATACAAAATATCTATGATTAAGAAACTAGATGTAATCCGGAGAGTTCAAGCCATCATAAAGTTAACCCTACTTTTGTTCACTTTATTGTTTACCAATTGGAGATCTAAGTGACTTAGTTGTTCCATCCGTGATCATCCCCAAGTAGGAGATTTAGGGCTTACTGTACCAGTGTGTATCAAACAAGACAGATTATATTTAGTACATATTTCCTTCGTCTAGAAGTACGTAAGACACAGATTTTGATCCGTGCCGGAAGCGGGTAATAATTTTCAAAACGCGGTCAAACCGGATTGGAAACCGAAACTAGGTAAATTTCTTAAATCGTCAGCATCACTACCATCCGGGGGATTCTGGTGTTTTAAATATTAAAAAAAAAGACAAAAGCCGGAAAAATGTGTTTCTCATTCGAGGAATTACTACGGGATAAAGATTAGCCAGGAAATACTTTCGCTCTGGCTTGAAGATAAGCCGTTTTTGTAATGTAAAACCTGTATTTTGAAGTCATTTGAATTTTTCTTTAACATCTATACTTTAGATATCGGTGAACAAAATGTTAAAGCTTATGTCCTAGTTTCATATTTGTTTGAATTTATAATTTCTTCTTTCTTTCTTTCTTTCTTTCTTTCTTTTTAATACAGTCAGTCAGGGAACATTTCTAAATAATATAAATTACATTTTTAGATTAAAATTAAATGGCTTGTTTGAAAATTGATATCAAAACTATTAACATAAACAAACATCTATAATATAAACTATGTTAGATAAGCCATCCATATGGTTGATGAGCCACATACACATCTACACGCAACCCCCCCCCCCCACACACACACACACATTTTCGGAATAGGGGGTCAAAATCACGTCAAGTGGTAATAGGAACGTGTAGATATATATATATATATATATATATATATATATATATATATATATATATATATATATATATATATATATATACATATATATATATATAAGCACAAAAAAGAGGAAATTGTAACAACATTCACAAATCGCTCGAGAAATAGGGGTCAATATAAAAGCACAGGTAAGCGATAACGATACTATAACAATTTAAAAATTGCCAAATTTTCGAAGCAATCTGCTTCTTCTTCAGGACACACACATACAAACACTTACATAAATATAAAGACACGAAAAGAAAGATAGAAAATATATACAAAACACTAGTCTGATTTAGATAGCGCATAGAGAAACGCTCAATATGTAGCCAATTCAAGAAACCAGTTTTATTAGACTAGTGCTTTGTATGTATATACATATATTCTCCAACGAATAATACCAGAAAGGTTATCTTTTTTCGGACAGGACCTCAAATCCCCCAGTTCTGTTCTGTTTTGGCTGCCATAAATAGCCATTTTTAAAAAAATCCCATTTGTACTGTAGTAGATTATCTGTTCGTATGTCAGGCAAAATTGTTTACTCGAGACACACCAGTAAATCGTTACGACCCATTCTGTACAGAAAGCCTACCTTTCCAGTCTTGACAATTATTCTTTTATTACGAGAGTAAGCTATCGGAATAGATGCCTGAAATGCTAATTGTACAATAGCGCATCTTTGAAGCGTTGATTAATATAATGGGTTTACCTTTCAAGGTAGCTTCGTCTCCATTGTAACAAGGAGAATGCGACCATTAAGTAATTTCCAGGAGAACAACGGGTAGAATTGCTAACGGCATTCTTCGTGGGTCTTTACATCAAAAGATGCTTTCCCTTGTTTTAGATAGTAGCCTGGGACAATGTGCTTTGTTCGCCCACTTAAGGCTTTATTATCTATGATTGTAAAGACACAATCGCTTAAATGATTTTCACCTTAGTCAATACAGCGGCTATGTTTCCTAGTCCGGGAACAATAGAAGGAAATAAGTTATCTTTTACTGAAAAAACATCTCAAGTTACACTATCTGGTTTTTCATTTTAGAATTTTAATATTTTACTTTACTTGTATGCCGCGGCAGTATCTGATCTCCAAACAAACGTAATCGATCATCGCTTAACGGAACAGGTGATTGGCGAACGAGATTTAGTCGCACGAGTTGTCTATTATCCGTTTTCTTTGATTTGATTGGATGATTATTGACATAAGATTTCTCCAGAGTGACATTGAATGAAGGCGTTTCTGTATTGGCCTTCTGCTCGTGTTTAAAGACCGTATTGTCCTACAGTATGCCAGGTAACGTCTTTATGCCGTAGTTTTTACCTTGCATTGCTTTCCAGAAATTAATCAGGCCGATATTTCCTTCGGCAGAAGAGAAAATGGTTTTCGTCCACAATTAAATATTGGCTTTCATGTGATAAATCGAGATGTCCTCGAGACGCAGCGATTGCCACTGTTGGCGGATTCTGTACTTCTATCTGCATAAGCCGTAGTCTTTCTGCCTCCAAGACGTTATGTCAATTGAAAAAAGAAACAAAAATTTAGCAAACATGACGATAGATTTATCAAATATAAGACATTTTTTTCAGTTGTAATTAATTGAAGACAAGAGATCTAAAGTAGTGTAACACGCACACGTTGCGCGTAAGGTTCCAGATTGACACGATAAGGGGTAGTGACTGAATCGACACGGTTATACACGTTAGCATGTCAATACAGAGCGTGACGTCACTCGGGCCTTGATAGTCTTGGGACAGGAAAGTATTTAGTAGTGCACATTTGACACTGTAAAATTTTAAAATATCGGTTTTTGGTGTTTTTCTTTATTTTACTTGGGGTTTTTTTTATTTGTTTTTGGTTTGTTTGTTTGTTTGTTTCTTGGGGGTTTTTTTATTTGGGGGGGGGGGGGGGGGTTGAAATCGATATAACCTTCATTTGGAGTCCTTCGTCCTATACCTGTGCCTAAGTAAAACAGTCAGAAAAGGCTGCAAGGAAATTCCGAACGCATGCGTATATGATTCCAAAGATTTAAACATATTCAAATATGTTTCCCCTCCCCGCAAAAAAAGTAAAAACAAAAATATAATAACATCAAAACAAGTAGAAATCAGAAATTCATCAAAACAGAAATATAAGTTTTGAGTGTACCATCATGACATGAATAATATCACATGATTTGGGTGGGAGGACAAGGTAGCCAATTTAAGTTCGATCTCTAGATTGGGCGAAAGTATGTTCGAAAGTTTGGCCGAATAAAATTGTCCAAAGCCAGGAGAAATTCAAGTAAAACTAAAGATGTAGCATTTTAGAGATTATTTTTTGTGGTTAACCAGGCTTTTAGTTTGAGGATAAATGAGGGTGACGGCCTTTGGTTTTAAATACGCACTTCCAAATGGCGTGTTTTAAGTTAATATTTATCTAAGACGTTTAAATCTCATTAGTGATAAAGGAGTCCGCGAATTTCCTCTGTCCTAGCATCTGCGATGATTATTGTTCCTATCATTAAAAGGTATCTAAAAATATCACCGGACTTTTGTTGACTTAACTCTTTAAAGCATAACTCCATTAAAAGCATATGTCCTTAAGAAAACATCAATAGAAAATCATATTCTAATTATGCTCCATTCAGCTATGTGTAACAACAGACCTCTCGTGCGCTCCACCATCTTTCTCTTTTAAGCAGACGAACACTTAGCCAAATTCTTCCCGCATACAATGAATACATCGACAGCGATTAGCTGAGCTCTCATACGGGTACTTGACAGTTCTTTGTTTGAGTGGCTATCTTGTGTTTACAAACCACTTTAACTTTGGAAACTTTAAGAAGTTGGATGACAGATGCGGAATGCATATGCCACAACAAATAACTCGTCTTTAAATACGTGTATCTCTAAATCATCCAAAGGACAACAAACGGAAAGGGATTAAATTATTAGAAAAATCCCATCCGTAAATCTCACGGTACGTATCGGGTTTACAGGTTTACTAATCGCCGTGATAAATTATGGATCCGGGTATCGTGTTTACAATGGTAGCATCGCATTTCTTCTTAAATGGGAGAATAGTCACGGGAGACACACGGGCCGATAAGCATCATCAGTGTATCTAAGCGTTTGATCTAGATGAGAAGCAAATGCTTCAAATAATGAGACAGCCATATGGATAATGTACAAATTCCCTCTAACCCCCCCCCCCCCTTCCTTCCGAAAAAGAAGGAAACTTTCCTTAAGTAGCGTTATTGATCCATCTAAGGTACAAAAAATATTGAAATTCATAATTTTTTTTTCTTCAAAGAGGGATAATAATACAATCACAGAGTTTAAAGTTCAATTTATGGTTACCCTTCGTGATGAAAGAAGAAGAATACCCCAACTAAAAAGATGATTAATATTGTATGCAGAGTCCAATAAATCACCATTTCGTGTGATTTGAACTAGATACAGTGAATTTGAATGAAAAAAATGGCAATATCATTACGTCCACCTTAGATAAGGTAAGGCGAAGATTCAGGTTTGACATTCTCGTCAAAATTGTTCGACAGGTGTTGTTGTTGGTGTTGAAAGCTGTTGATTTAATGGTCGTCATTTTTACTTGTTTTATGAGAAATTGTGACCATCGTGTTTAATAAGACAGATCGTAATGATGATATGGAACAAAGCATGGCTTGAGGTCTTTTTACTCTGGTCATCGTCGCTTCCAGCCTTCAATGCGACGCGTTAACGACCATGACGCGCGCCTCTCGTCACACCGTACATTTTATACCTAATCATGTATTTAACTATCATCAGCACGCGCCTCTACATTTCCCTCGCACTTCATCAAAGACGGCAGTCACCGATTTTTCAATTATGAATTATTTATGAAAGTGATATTAAAGTGACCACAATCTATTTGTTATTCACCTGCTCCCATTGTTAGTTGTAAATTACCGATAAAGAATGAAATACGGCCCCAGTAATGAACTCAGGTGGAGCTCCGCTTCTCCACTCCTATTCCTTTTCAAAAGAAATTTTTACTTTTTGCACATTCACATGTATATCTTCAATGTATAACGAACATTTTTGTCTCATCTATATTTCGTAATTATATGAAAATTATTTATCACTATTAGTGATCATCATCATTATCATCGTCATCATCATCATCATCATCTGCGTTGTCGTCGTTGTCATCATCACCGAAAACGTCATCAGGGGGCAGATTCGGTGTAGTGGTTAAGCGCTTGACATGTGGTGCAAGCTATCGGGGTTCGTTTCCCGGGTGGTGCCACTGTGCTCGAGAGACTGGTAATCACGTTGGTATGTATAAGACTAAAGATTATTGAATCATCATCATCATCGTCGTCATCATCATCATCGTCATCATCATCATCATCATCATCATCGTCGTCGTCATCATCATCATCATCATCATCATCATCATCATCATCGATACCAACCACCAATGTGATAAGAAGAAGAAAAAGAAGTCAATTCATTGAAACATTTCTAATCTATTGTAATAAACAGATCACATTAAAATCGAAAGAATATTCATAATATATATATAAGGTTTACAGCTTGGTTGCCATGGCAACACAATCAACAAATGAAAAAATACCAGATCCTGTTATATATGACAATCATTGGAAATATACATATAATAGAAATAGTACATTAACAAACACCTCACGATAAATATGGATTTAACTAGAGTGCGCGTGCGCTTGGCAAGTTCAAAATCGGATTTCTTCTATTGCACAAAATGGGTTTTATAAAATGGTTAGGAATGAATGGATGAGATAGATAAAGAAATTATAAAAAAAATTAAATCAATAAATATTGGTTAATTGCTAAAACCCATGACAAAAACAACCCACCTAAGAGAATTTGAAACAAACATAAAGGGGAACGCGACAATAATCCCCTCTTTCCGAAATACATGTAGTTCGTAAACGAAAGTAATACAGTGTCATTAAATTTTTTATTTGTATCACAAATTCTGTTGCTTTCTTACTTCCTAGTTTTGTTTACGGAGGGAAAATTGTATATAGTACAGTAACACCCAATGAAAGAAACAATATACTTGTGAAAGAAAGCTATTCCTAACGTCGCTTCGTGACTGAAGAAAATAATTCCTGTCTCAATTTTCATCACAATCTCACAAAAAGTTGACACAAGCTGATCTGAAATTGTTACTTTGGAGACACTGACGTCGTCGGGAATTACAGGAAGGAAGACGCTAAGCGACGAGGCTGGAATCGTGTAGCATTGCCACCTAGCGGGTGTCATTGCGCGTCGCCTAGGTAACGCTATATCTAAGGAAAATCACCTTACGGTTCATTTTTATCTGAAATTAGAGAAAAGTGCCAATCTCTGGCGGGTTAAGATCTCGCAATACGAGAACTGCTGACGTCATTCGTGGGTTGAACTGTACCAGTCAAAGATTATTGCGCAAGGATGTGCTGTACGAGAGAGAAGACGAGTGCTGAAGTGGTAGAAAGTTTATATTTTTAAAGATGGCTATAGTTCTTAATGTTGAACCAGATATGGCTACAGAAACTGGTTGCATATTATTATTTTCAATCTTTATAAGAAAGGTTATATATTGCGATCGATACATACAATTTTGGATTTTGCCAGTTGACGGTTGATAGACAGTACATATAAAGAACAAACTGGTCATAAGTTATAGAATACTGCGCTGGGACTCGGGATTTTGGTTATACCTGGTTGGGATGAACCAGTTAGTTAAGCAATGTATAAACAAAAGTTGGGCGATTGAGTTAGATTGAAATGGTTTAATACACATAGCTGGGCTCGGCGAGCTGGTTATTAAATCAAACCAGTGGTATACTTAGTATATCGGGAATGGTCATATAATAATTAATGTTACATAACAACAAATTGGATTTCACGACTGAATAACATAAAATGTACATATGCTTCTGAATTCGTCGTTATATTTTCAAACAAATTCACTCATATATGACAATGTTTAAGGGACTGACAAAATGGGCCGACGATATTATAGGGATAAATAAGAACGTGTCCAGACGGATCAATACGAGTATGTATATATGTATGTGTGAAGTAATGATCAATAATGTCATATGACTGAGTGCAAGTGTACCCAAACAACATGGAGATAAAACAAGTCTCCGTGTAAACCATGTAAATCACTCTACATTGACTAGAAACTCTCCTCTTTGAGCGGTCTAGTAGACAGATTCAATAAATTAAGCAATAAAAAAACCTACATAAAAAATAACGGTTACCTAAATTACATGGGTGTCTTACTTGCATACCATTCAAAATCTTTAACTACATACAATTTATATATTGAGAAACAAACACACTGTCACTCACTCTCGTCTAAAGCACTTCATTCAAATAAATACTATACATACATAAAGAGACCGAAGTGCCTCTGACGTTGCAAACTACTTATTCAAATCGATACTCAGATAAAACCTACTGGATAAAAGGACCAGTCAAATTAATAGACTGTATAATCATTATATAAAATCCACTACTACATATATTTAAATTGACATTTCATTTTGTTCATACGATGCTTGATATTTTACTTTTGCTGCCACAGGGAGGGGAAGGGGGGTGGGGGTGGGGACAAGGATTCACATGCAGAGAGGGACGATAGTTTGGAATTATGCAGTGGAGATCAAAATCTTAAAGATCGTTAAAACTGACTAGGTACAATATTGCACAATTAAATATAAGTGTATATATACAAAGGTTCCCTGTGACATTATGTATCATTTAATTAAATAGTTACAATCGTTCATTGGTCAACTTTCACAGCTATCGGATCTCCTTTGGTTTTTAGGTGTGCACCAAAAAGTGCGAGATGACTTCGAATGCATTTATGAATGGCGCTTAAACGAATATTGTTTAACAAATCATAGACTTAAGTGAACATTTCTTTGACAAAAATGGATGATATATATGTCACGTTATAACAACGATGTGTAAATATTGTGAGAAGTGGTCAAACAAACACGGAATAATGCTATTTTCATCTTGATCAGAGTCCATCCGGAAGGATTTACATTTTCTGGATTTTTGTCTTGTTCACGTAAATTGTGTACTATTCCTTTTTGTGTTAAATGTTCACACATCTCCTAGTTGATCCATCCAGTTTGGAGATTTGAAATATTCTGGCAGACTATCGTCCATTCTGGCGATCACCTTATAGATTGATTTCTTCCATGATGGTTCAGCATCCTTACATGCCACGATGGCCTTGTAGAATTCTCTTAATGTCGCTTGTACCACAATTCGAAAATTATCTGGAACCTGCAATAATTAGATAATTATACATCATCATATATGATAAATTAAAGTAGATATTGAAAATGAATCATGTTCACGTCACATAATAATAATTTATAAAGGATGACTTCAACTTTTCAAAAGTTATTATTGCACATGAATACATATATATATATATATATAACAGCCAATGGACATTTTTACATTTTAGGAATATTGAAAATCTGAGTAAATAAATAAATGAATAGATCAAATAAATAAATGAAAAAAAGTTGAACTCTCCATGCCATGGATAAAAACTGCTATAGTGCAACCAAATCTTGTAGACACGAATTTTATTGCATGTTCGCTGATCTCCCCTTGATGCCGCGAGACGTTTGCATGATGGGAGATTTGGGCAATTTCGTCTTTAATAAAAGCTAAGTCGATGTGTTCTTATCTTTTCTGAAAGTAATCCCACGTTATGTCATATTGATACATATTCCATCAATCTCATAAACATCATTTTCCCTAACTACAGCATTGCTCAAAAAGAACTACAGAATGTGTGGTAACATTCTACACTTCATTTTTGTTGCTGTTGTCTAGATGTTTTAAAGCTTCCAAGCACGCGATTGGGAATATATGATTTACACAGTGGTGACACTGACTGTTAACGATTCAACATGCTGCAGAGATAGTAACTGGAAACAGTTATTAAGTTTATTTCACGTGATATTTTTTTCAAATTGTTTCCGTCAATCAATATTTATCTATTTTAAATCATGCAGACATCATAAAAAGTCATTTTTGAGGTAATTGTAATATAGACCCATTTTCAGAACTCAAAAACTAACAAGTTAACCATTTCAAAAAAATAATAATAATAATAACAAGTAAAAATAAATAAAAATATGAAGACAACTTTCAGTTCTAAAAAATGTTAAATATTTTTTACTTTAAAATTTTCAAACATATTCCCCCTAACAATATACATATATTAAATAACGATTTCCACGACCTCACAGTCCAGACAACGCGCAATTAGTGGACCAAATAAACGCCTCCCCTGTACACTAATTTGATCCAATATCGTCTTGCCAATATCTTTTGACCACGTCTGACAAGTTAAGTCGTCTTATGTCTTCTTCAACGCACTTAAGATCGTTACAGGATAAGTTCAGGAGAAAACAGACAGTGTTACATGCTAATGTAACTCAATCTGACAGTTCCCGCCATAAATAAGGCTCAGGTTAGACCCTGAATGTCGACAAAACCATTTCTTTGTCATTCCAAGATGATACACGATGATCCAATCATTTCTGAGCGATCACCAAAGGGTGGTCCTCAATTGAAACAAGGTGAGCGGGCTGACCCACGATCTGGCAGAAAGCTTTTCGTTGAACTTCTCATCACTGGAGAGAATTGGACGTAAATCCTTGCTATCTCCCATGTCTTTTGAGGATTCTAACGACGTTTTCGTGTTTCTCGCTACACCTTGACCTTGCTGAGAGTTCTTACAAGTGCGTCGAGTACACACGCTTCCTCTGTGAATGGTTGCAAAGAAATAATCGCTAAGTATTGCTCGAAGTCACTCGCGTTTTGATTCCATAATGAGAGAGAGATTAGAAAAAGATATTTCTTTTCACTTTATTCCAATGAAGAGTCTAGTTTCATTGAACTGGTAAATGTGTACCAGGGAGGTCTTAATTGACGAATAATCACGGATTAGCGAGGCTTCAAAAGGCAAGCGAATATTAATTAAATAATGGGGGAAATCAGTCGTCAATATTTATACAGCACGATTCTCGATAAACATTTATCTCTGTGAGTAGGTATCGCAAGTCGCACATCGCACACATCGTCGGCTGAGAACCAGACTGTTCTAACTACCAATTTGATAAGAATTGAGTTCTAAATATCATTGAATTCGTCTTTCGAATGCACATCTTTTCAGACATTGACTTTGGTCAAAATATACTTGTTTGGGGAGGAAGTGTCACTTTTTCTAAATTCCATCCTGCTCTATCTCCATAATTTGCAGTGTAATCAATGGGATAAATTTTGTATCAAATTTACAGACAGGAATGGCACCATTCTGTTCTATCTCTGTATTACGTGATATTTTTCTCTCTTTTCATTGGTCAAAATAAACATAGAGCATTGGTGTTTTACTCAAATTTAAAAGATAATATAGACAAATGTTTTGTCTACAAACAAAAAAATTCAGATTTAAATAAACGTGATTATAAGTTGTGATAAACAAAAATCCAAATTAAATTTTTCACACCTTTATGTATTTTATCAATATATATCTTTTATCTTAGCAAGTAATAGTGAACAGCAATATTCAAAAACTTCAAACTCGATTTTCTCAAAACTGAAAATTTGGAAGTAGAACAGTATAGCGATGACATGCTTCTGAGTATGAATGCACGATTTCTATCATGCCTCGGGGTCAGTCATTATTTCTGAGGAGAAAAAGAAAAGATGGCCATGAAATCTTATCTACAATCTCGGGAACGATGTGATGATTATACACGCTCCACTCATCCGATGCTTAACGTTAACGAGAACTTAACGAGATATGACGACGATGAGATCTTGTTTGGAAACTTCCTCATTTGGAATCAAGAATTCTATGGGTGGCTTTACAAAGGGTGCTATTTAAACGTATGGAACATTACATCTCTGTTATTCTCTTACATTATAAAACATTGTATTTACTGAGAACACACATCGCCTGAAAACCCAATATCAGAAAATGGTACGAGATGTCGTAGACCACTAAGTGAATACAATTTCTTCGATAATCACTTTATTAAAACAAACAGTCTAAACTTATTCGTCATGCGATTAAATCATAGTTATTCTGAAAGAAATGAGTACTTTAAGAGGAAGAGCACATATTATGTGCATCGACACACGAAAGTCTGCCTTTCAGCACCCTTTATCCCCCCCTCCCTTTTTACACCACCATGTACACAAACACTTGCACCACCACAGTCGACCCCATCATTGACACCACAGCCAGGACCAACGACTATGCTCGCCATAAAAGGAAACTGTGCTAGCCTCACCATACACGGGACATATTCCAATATTTCATTACAATCTCTGGATAACAATCAGACAGCGACTGAGACGATTTGAGACACAGAAGGCCTCTTGTCATCTGAGGATACATTAGGGGTGGTGATAACGTTATCTTTGTCACAACATCTTCTTTTGGGCCGTTTTCGTGTCCGTTGACCAAGCATCCGCCTCCCTAGGGTCATATCAAAATGATTCTACCAAGTTTTCCGCCCCATATTTTATTGACATAGTCTTCAAATATGACAAAATCTACGGAACTGCAATCTAATTAATTGTGTTGCTTCATACTTTCTTTTAAGTCCGTGACATCAACCTTTCTGCCGAGTGACCGATAAGCATCTTTTTGTAATTACAGTCTGAGAACTGCCTTCTTGCGTATCAGAACAGGGTTTGTTCTGTAACGAAAAAGTCCCCAGGGACCGCACAAAACTCGACAAATAAATGTTAGTGAGGTAAAGGCCCCATCCTTTATGTAGTCCGACCAGCGCTTTACTACACCAAGACTTTCAAGTAGATTGGAAAGCAGGTCCCTTTGGGCTACAGATAGCAATATTAATAAACTTGAAGTAAACAGGCATTAGTTAATTGTATCATCTTAACCGTAATTCGGGTGCGATAAGACTATATGGACGATATGGTATTTCTTTGGCGAACTTACAGACGTCGGATTCGGCAAGTCCCGAGAGCCAAGCATGAAATATTAATGTGAGATGTGCTTTGAAGCGGCAGTCATTGTGGCCATTACGTCACGCCGGATAGACCAGCGTGATCCATCACGCCGTCTTCTTTGACGTTTCTATGGATTGTCATTATTTGTCACGGGTCTTTTTAACAGTCTGCTTTTTCTCCAAATGAGATTTATTTGAGAATAATGTAAATTTGATTAACGAGAGTGGTATGCCTGACTTTGACGTATTGAGAGACGTATTTTGTATACTTGTGAGGAAACTGGTTTCTGTTGTACAATACACGAAATTAGAAATATGATAGATGTTATATAAATATTGTATTCTTCATTAGCTGTCATGTCATAATGTCATCCCACAGTCAGGAGAACGTCATTTCGAAAAAGCCTTGTCGGTCTGCCTTTTCAAAACATCGTCCATGATAGACGCTTTTTGGTGCTGATGTACACAGCCAATCAGAAAGCTATAAATCGATAAGACGGTTTATCGAAGTGTGACTTTAAATATACTATATTTGTCATAAATATCCATTGAAGTATCGTAAAAGCAAAACCAGTTTCCTCCTATGCATATTTATTTAATGTAGTGATTTACATTACATTTATTAATTATATAAAGTTTTTAGTAGAATCGAGATTAACAACCCCGGAATTTCACCTTCAACTCTCGTTCGCATTTGAGCCCAAGCGTTAGATAGTAGCCAGTTAAAGTGACCAAAATATAACTGTCTCGTTGCTTTTCAATAGAAAATTAAAAATTATACTGTTCAAGTTTTGACCATTCCGATTTTTATTATTTCATTTATTGGTTTATATTATTTATTTCATTTATTCATTATTTTTTAAACAAATTGTATTGAGATTATAGAATTATGGCATTCTATTTTACGCAATTTCAAAATCTGCATACTGATTCCAAAATACTATCATACTTTATATACATACACCAATATATTATTATTATTATTGTAGATCTATATACGTGCACAAATCCAGAGATAGATCCCATCCTGGCATTCTGCGAAAATTACTCTTTATTAGATTTGTAAATTAGCAAAGTAACATCTCACAACAAAGTTAGATTCTTTCCAGGTTTTAACCTTCTAGAACACCGATTCGGTTCTTTATACTACTCTACAATAACCAGACGCGGACGTGAACGTATTATACAAGTAAAATTTAAGTGTAATTCCACACTAAGTCTATATTCTTATACTGTATAATATAGTATATACTATATTATACAATATATACTATATAATATAGTATATATTGTATAATATATAATATAGTATACTATGATACAGATTATATTGATAGTTTTGAAATCAAGATGATTAAATCCTACATCAGCATATCTACCGATATCATCTTTTATTATTATATTAACGTAATACATGTATAGAATTGATTCGGTGATGCGGACCAAAAGTCATCATGTACGAAGAAACCGATTCCGGTGATCCGGGTGGGATGAAAACAAAAATTCTGAATCAGTGCCCGTATATACATGTATAATTACAACATCAGGTACTTCAAGTGTCGAAGGAGGATGAGCAACTTACTTCAATCTGGTTATTTCTGTTGTAGTGCAAATTCAAGACTCTGTACAACTCTGATTCGGTTGTCACGACTAGATCATCTGGATGTTTGCATCCTTCCGCCATAGCCTGTCGAGCGTACTTTTCCATTTGGATGTAGTAAAATTCACTGTATAAACAAATGTCACATTGCAATCAATAGCATTTCAAGATATCAAACTTTTATTATATTGATAAAATAGCTCACTGAATAATACATACCGCTATTGTATTTTAGTCATTACACGACTTTGGAAGCGTGGAAAATGAAATGAAATAAAACTGAATATAGTGTTTCTATAGAAATTTGTCTTTTGTTTAAGGGGTTCGTAAATTAATTGCAGAGTGTATTTTCAACCCTACCCAGAATTTACTTATTTATTAATGGTCTGTGTATTCAATATCAACACTTAAATTTATAATTGTAAAAGTTCGCATTCCCCAACGAAATCTTATGAAAAATGTAAAATCTTGATGAATGGGGGGATAGGATTGTTTTTCTCTCTCACATTCGATTTCCACATGTTTTAATAGGCCGTCGATATTAATGATTAAGCCATATAGAAGACTTTTATAGGTTTTGTCAATTTCAAGTACTAATATTTGCATAACCAATGGGATTGCCTGTTAAAGGTGATCGTTGTTTGCAATAGATATTAGCGACATTATACTTTAGAAACTAGACAATATTGATTTCAACACAATACAAAATTAGGTTTCTTAGATACCACCGAATTAGAATTCAATACGGCAATTCCCTCGCCAAGAGCGAACACCAATCTTAATTAGTTTCTTATATCTTGGCATAAAAGGTACTAAATTAGCCCCATATTGTGAGATTTTCTTATGACAGGCAAAATATGGCTAATTTGCTTAAACTTTATCTGGGTTAGACAGAGTAAGAATTTGTCATAGTGAATTATTTCGGAAATTTATTGTTTTGCTGTTATGATTTATTAGCTGAATTTCTTGCACAAGACAAAACATGTACCAGCGACCGAAGCTAGGGCATGTGTCACGAGGAAAAACGTATTGTTCAATAATGTAGAAGGGGTACTTGGGAATTGTGGGGGTTAGCGAGTGCAATGTAAATGCAAAGGGAATGTTACAAACACATTCAACTGCAAAACAAGATAAGTGCAAAGCCGCGACATAAATAGATAAATAATAGATAGATTAAATTTAATGGTAAACTAATGAAAGCCATCTCCCATATCGTTTAGGGAAATAATAAAGTGAATTAATAATGCATTTAAGAAATAATGATTTTACTGTAAACAAATAAATGAAAGATTAAATACTTCATTTCACAACCCATCCACCACAACTCACTCCCTTTCCAAAGAAAGAGAGAGAGAGAGAGAGAGAGAAAATGAAAGATAGGTATGTTTGATACCAATTTATACGAGATATTAAGTATGCTACTTTGGGGTTTTTTGTTTGTTTGATTTTTTTTTTATCTGATGCTTGTGAAAAAAAATACTGGGAATATGCAGAATCAGCCAAGAAAACTGGCAGAGAATATGGGCGTGTGTTACTGAAATCTTTACAATCATCTTCGCCAATCACCATCTTGTATCTTAATTACATCAAAGAACTCCCAATCGCATATTTCTTAGGTTTAGCCAAGTCTCGGAAGACATGCTTTATTGAATTCCTCCCAATCAGAAAGCTTTCTGCCTGCTTCCTTAGAAGCTCCGCTTTCGCCTTGAAAACGCAAATACAACCTACAAGGAATATCTCTGGTAGAAAATATAATTACATAGCTCTTAAATACAATCGACTGTCACAAGCTCTCCGTCAGTAGGCAGCTGCCAGCGGCGAAAAAGAGAGAATTGGCCCATTACATCAAAATTATACCCTGTGTGTCTCACCATCAAATTGTTTAATTATTAGTGGAGTTAAGGGGCGGGAACCTCGTATGCGAACCATCTTTGCTGCACAAAACACGATTAGTGGGAGGGGTTCAGAAGAATGGTATAGAAGACGCCTATAAGATTGCTCTTTTGTTAGACGTTCGTCTTGTATTCGCGTGGGTTTTTCTCATGGTGAAGTATCAATTTTATCAGTTGTTGAAAACGCTTTACGTCTAATATATGATATTCTAATCATACCACAGCAATCTGTATGTATATTAAAAACTTTATTTCAAAGACAAAGCACGACAATAAAATTAATTTAAAACACAACGATATTCAAGTATTTGTATTTACTCATATCTTTTAGTTATTTCGTATGTTTGTTTTACTTCTGCCGACGAATTTTACTGCATATAATAATAATAATAATAATAATAATAATAATAATAATAATAATAATAGCAACAACAACAACAACAGTACATTGTAAGGGACGTTGTTTAGAAATTTGTTTATTTAGTTTCTTTGGGGATGTTTTCATTTTCATGGTGAGAAAGCGTAGCTCACTAGAATGCATGATTGGCATGTGACCTTGTGAGTCCTTGGTTCGAGTGACTGGCTGTTGTCCTGCCTTTCGGGTGAGGCCGTAAAAACCGTGACGTCTATGCATTAAAGACCACCTCATCGCTCCGGGTGGGTCTGTGGCATAGGTCTAAATTTCTGTGCACGTCTCAAACAAATATCGTCACCATAGAAGTGGTACAACGTGGGGTGACGTCACACACGAAAACTAACCAAACAAAGGTATCAATGAAAAAGTACCGCACTTTACAAAACATTGAATTCTTCTATTTATTTATTCATTTATTCGTAAATTAATTTATTTATTACTCGTTTATTAATTGTATCTGTTTTTTATTTAATTAAAATTTTAGACCCTTATCTACATATCCTCTCTATGTGATAATTCACCAAGGAAAGTTGTATCTATAAAATGTAACGAACGTTACACTTACAATTTCATGACCTCGGCAAAATGCTAACTCCATCAATGTAACGGAGATGCTTGAAAGCGACAGACCTGTCCCGATATGGCCCGAAACTTGCGTCAATGAACCAGTTCACACGAAATAATATAATTGAAACAAGCACCAAAGCACCCCCTTTGTAACTTCATAATTATAATTAACTTCCTTCGTTATATTTTATATTTTGACATTTTCTTTGGACAATCTGTTCTCCGAGGACCATTGGCATAAAACAATCCACTTTTGCCGGCATGGCCCACGATGGCATTGCACGTCTACGGCCGTCTTTATTATTATTTTCAATCAATTTCAATAATTCTCATAATAAATCAACCTTAATTGTTTGAGTGATAAAAGGGGGGAAAGTTTGTGGTGGAGAATAATGACTTGATATATAGTCCGATGGGGATTCCCCCAATCTGGTTATGTATTATACACGTGTCGTATGCGGTTTTCTTTTTTATGAATAGGCATAGGCAGAAAATAAATAAATACATGTACAACAATAATATGTTTAAAAATTAATTTTAGATTCATCTATATATCGTCATGTGTGGTACTTATTAAAAAGTGGGGTTGTACCTGTAAAAAGCACTTAAATTAGTCCGACTGTCAATTAATTTTATAAGAAGTTAAAATACAAAAAAAAAGATGCCCACTAGGTAAATAGTCTGTCTACTTTAAATCCACTTAACGATACTAAACTTTAATAGAAGACTAATGGAAAGAGGGGGGATTCTGGACTCACTCTGAGATTAAGCTTCTTATGCTTATCTTGGTACTTAAGTTGAAAAAACCTCTTAATTTACATTCCTTTATATCCTCTCTGGGATAGTTTGCTTCCAGAGGACTCCTCGACAAAATTTTCTCCAAAACAACAAAAACTGAAACAACTACAATAAATAAATAAAGAAAGAAAGAAAGAAAGATAGACAGAAAAATAAACAAAAATAAAACTGGCAGTAAGTTGTCAATCGGATGCATGGGATGGAGAGACAGGAGCTACTTCGTCAAATAAACTTGATAAACAATTTCTATCCATCATATTTTTATATAAATTTTCGATGTCAATCATATTTTGAACGAGCTGATAGAAAACCGTAGCTAGCTATTGTGCTCATTGATCAAACTCGACAACCTGTTGTTCGGGCATGTATCAACAAATATTACACAATAAAGAGATATTTGTTTCTTTCGTTACACCCAAAGAAATTAATACCAATAATACACCTTATACTTCGCATGTCAGATGGCAAGTGAGAACAATAGAGCAATCGTTACCTCCCGGGCCTCGGGACCATGGATCAATGCAGCACTAGAGCACCTAATAAACAGGGAATAAAGTGTAGATTGTCCATATTAATTGTTGATAGATAATTACTTATTAATCCGTTATGCGCCATGCAAGAACACAAAATTGGCGACATATTTCGTTAAGACAGGTGCTCCAGATGGTAATGGCTTCGAGGCATCTTGTTAGAAATTCGCACATTTTGTTACAACATTAATGGGAATTATAGATATCGTACAAATGATGTGTGAACGTGGCGTGAACGTGGTATCGACACACGTTCAATATGGATCATTTTTACTTAATACCTGACAAACAACAACATAACATTTATGGGTTTTTTTTCCTTTTTGGATCAGTACCCTTTATAATATATATATACGCACTTTAATTCTATCTCGTATAACTTGCTAATAACTGTTTCAATTCAAACAATGTTGTTTATTCAAAGCTTTTTTAAATCTTGATCGATTCCTCTTCATAAACGATAGACAAGTTCGATAGACAAGTTCTTCAAATCTGAATTGCTCTATCAGTAGTATAAATAAAAAGCGCTCTCAATTTGCAACCGGAAGTCGTTGGTTCGAATTCCAGAAAAGTTCAAATCGAAACCTAGTGTCGCAATGTGACTTGCATGCTCTATAGTGATAAGTCTACCCTGGAGTGAGGGGCAGGCGTGGTGTTGTGGTAAAGTGCTTGGCTTGCGGCGCCGACGATCCGGGTTCGATTCCCGGGTTGCGCCACTATGTTTAAGAGGTTGGTAACCTCCTGCTTCCATGTTGCGATATAACTGAAATATTGTTGAAAGCGACGTAAAACACCAATCAACCAACCAACCAACTACCCAAGAGTGTAATAACCTTCTGTTGCAACGCGAAGGAGTTTAAAGCAGATCAACTTCGAAGTTAAACGACACTAGAAAAGAAACAATACTCATACCGAGGGCCATATGTGCCAATATGGAGAACAACACATGATTAACATCTCATATATATATATAAAAAAAGAAAAACCGGACTCGTAAATTTCTATTCCGTGTCAATTTGGCGTCGTGGTATAAGAAATAATAACATGACGTGCATTTACCATCAATTTGTAATCTTTAATAAATCAGTCGAAACCAGCAAGAACAATATGCATGTCATTTACTTGTCATTTTCATAATTTTTAATAAACAGTCTTTACGAACAAACGCTGCTGATCGCGGTGTAGTCAGGAACTCGGGCTATTCCGACTAAGGATTGATGTCCATGCTATTATTCAGCAATTGTGCATGAAATTTTCATCGTATTAATCATTGTTCCTAAACAAGATAATTGCGCCTAGGATATGTCCAATTTTCCCCGCTATGAGGTTCCTAATGACATGATTTCAGAAATGAACGCTTTATGCGAGCTATAATAACTGGTAAAATTTCTCCCAAGTCTGAATTTCAATTTGGGAAATGATCAAGATGATATTATAAGTTTACGATAAGGATGGTGAATTAGGCAGATTCGACGAGTGAACTTTATAACAAGCGATTTATGGAGAACAATCTGTAGAGAGTCGAGTAATTTGGTAAATGTCACCCGTCGAAAGGTTCTCAACGTAATTCTGTGAAATGCCTCTTAAAGAATTTCCCAGTATCCCCATCCGCTTGTAGTACGCAGCATCATGGTACGACCTGCTTGATACTCTTTGCACCCAAAATCTATTTTGAACTTCCTTTCGCCAGAAATTTCAGTGAGATACATAGAAATCCAGAAAAGAAAATTATTCATTGTTCGTATACGGGATTTGTGTTGATTTTAAAATTTTCTAGATTTATGACATTACACGGAAGCAGGAGACACTCAACTTTTTAAAGCATATAACTACAGCTCCGAAAATTGGATCGCCCACACTATCAAGAAGTCATGAACTACCATGCAACAAGATAACAAATGAACGAATTTACGGAAGGGTATCGAATTCATTTTAAATGCCCCTCCTTCCCCTTTACCCTTACTCTTTAAAATAAATAACTGCCCCCCCCCCCCCTCCCAGTTTATGATAGCATATCATAATTATTTAACAGGTAGCGACCAGAGTTCGGTAGTGGTCTGGAGGAACCCGGAGGAAGGAGTCTACCATAGGCACTTATTTTGGCAAATGTTACCATGTGCCTCAGTAAAGATTCGAACCACTACTGATTGAAAAACGAGGCTATAAGGAGTCCCCGCACATCACCGAATCCGTTCAGCCGTGTAAAGTACCAACAAACGATTGATTGATTGATTGATTGATTGATTGTTTTATGTCACACCTTGATTATTTCAAATATATGATGACGGCAACTGTCTGATGCATTGCAAAGAAATTTATACCTTTTCGACAGACAAACCCGAAGCAGTGAGGAATATTTTACATGCCACGCCTACCAAGACATGGAATATCAATTTTCACTGTCTCAGCCGAAAACAAGACATCCGTGTATCCCTCGCGGGACTCACCCCGGGACCTGTCGGTCACCAGCCGAGCACTTCATCCACTGAACTAAAACGCACAAATCAAAGCTCAAGTTATTACGTATATTAAATATACTATCATTCTCATCTTTAATTTACATTCGTACTACTCAATCATCTGATAAACAATCGTGTAATTTTTTAAATTTTATAATTGAAAAATCCAAGATGAAGCAGCCATCCAATGTAAGATGACGTTTGTTTGCTAGTATCTCCATAACTAGTATAGACCGCCAGTAAACAATGCTTATTTTCTACTATATAAATTTAAAAAATGACTAAGAGTAAAAGTTACCCTCTCATTAGGCAAGGAGATATGTATGGAGGGCGACACCGGGGACCTTGTCCGTGCATCTGCCGTCATTTAATATGGCACCTGTCGGCGTCTCGACTTACGTATAGAAAGAATACCTTTACAAGTTCTGCTTCAACTGCAAGGTGTAGGGCAACACAATAGGTGGGAAAGACAGCCTGCTTTGTTGTCAATATAGACCTGCCGTCAGAGGTCGAGATTCTAAAGATTTATGTCCGGTCATTTATAATCTATATAGACGCACGCGCAGCTGGTGGATATACTGTAGAATGTATCATTTTTCTTGCTGTTCAACTTTTCGACATAGAAAAAAACCTGACCTTTTCGAATGATTTATATTGTGTTTAATTGCACGAGTCTAAGATTAATGATAAATTAATCGAGAACTTGAAACCTCACGATGAACGAGTTCTCACAATGTCTTTCCTATTTTGTAATGAAAACAAAGCTTGAAAGTTATTAATACTGTTTATATTGTGTCCGTCATCGCCGACATTTTGTTCCTTGTGGTTTATTTTCTTTATAAGCGCTATTCTCACGAATGGACATTAAGGAAGGAAATTATCCAAGTGTTAAGATGCTTTGTTTCGATCCGAATTCACTTAAGTTAGTAACAAGTTTTAAGATGTCATTTTAAGTTTTAAGATCTCCTTTCATTCCTCAAGTTATTTGTCGTCAAACAAAGATAAACGTAAACATCAAAAAGTGACCGAAAGTTCAAATTTCCTTTCTTAGCTCTAGTGGCGGACGTGAATAGCGTCAGGGAAATCTTCCTCAGTATCTCGTTTTGTCTCAATTTTTATGACAATACATCCCATAATTGTCATTTTTCATTTCTAATTTCTTCACTTTGTTCTTAAGAACCCCCCCCCCTTTTTTTCAATTTCTAAAAGTCTGGATCCGCCACTGATCCATCATAACATCATCTAATATAAAACAATGTGACAGAACTAACGCTTTAATTATTTTTAACATCCCGCTGTTGTCAAGTTATGAACACTTTTTTCTTTTAATTTACAAGAATATTTAATTTATCTGTCTTTGCGATTTTTATGTTTAACAATATTAGAAATGACAGAATGTCGGGCCATAAAATCCTTCGTTACGTACAAGCCACACGTGACGCTGATACATTTAGACACTTTTGTTTCTCTTTATATGTTTTCAAGACGTCACCACCACGAGTATCATTAAATGCGACAGAAGTTCGTGTGATGAAAATGTTTGAAATGTTCGTATACGAAATGACTAAAGTGTGTCTCGTTGCAATTGATGTCTCGAAGATTTTCTCAGATGTTGCTCTTAATTTTACAATGAAAGCAGATGTTTTACAAAGGTGTAAACAAAGATGATAAATTTCAAATCTCATAATGGATTTAATAGAAACTTCTAATGTAAATATTATTCTCATACTGAAAGATCGAGTAATCTTAATGTAACTATGAACAGATGTTTCAACAAGGAAGTAAAACCTCATTACACCCCCCCCCCCTTTTTTTTTTCTCCGTTCTAACATTGTTAAGAACTGATTTCCTTAGATCCTCTATATATAACCAAATGTATGTCTTAATGAACGAAGTGGAACTCTTGAAAGCAACATTCTCTTCCTCCGACAGTCCCTAAATTTCTAATCATTATGGCCACATTTTGATTATCTTGTTTTAAACCAGGATGTTGTGCCGTTTGAATCCTATGGTGATTTACCGGATATTTGTTATTCCGTTCCACCTTGAGCGTTACAATACCTTAGCTTTACCAATACAGTATCGATCCAATAATTCATTTCACATTAGAAGAAATTTAAGCTATCACTGTTTGTTCCATGAATCATCCGCGTTCTATATCAGATGCAGGGCTTTGTTTTCACTGATAGTCTATGCTAAAAAGAGCTTGGACAAATACCTGAGGAAATGCAATAAAAACCTGCAATCATACTCCGGCCCGTTGCACAATCCAATATCTGGCGCAAGACAGAATCATATCGACTACTTTGTCCAACTCGGAATGATTCTTATGTTTGAATAAAAGTTTCATGTTAAAAGAATCCAATTTTAAAGTTCATACATAATGGAAGAGAAATAGATAGTTTCCTGTCGCGGTGATTCGTTGTTCTTTTAGCCTCGTATCGTCTTTCCCTATAACTTGATCGGTCCGTAATTCGAGATACCGGAATCGATGAAATTATAGTTATATTTTCTGCATTATTCCCCTATCCTCGCATCTATTCACATAGGACACGGAATCTTCTATCGCAAAACACCCGATGCATTAAAGATATGAAAATATGAAAAATTGATGCGAGCTATTCTATTGTAAATGCCAAGTCAGAATTCAATGCCTACGACGAACCAAACTCGCATAGTGTTCTCATTACGGACAACTTTCAGAATTTGTGATTGGAATTAGGGAATTACTTTGGGATTTCTTGGAGAGGATGGGACCATTGTGTTTTCATTTTCATCAATACTTAATGTATCTGGATAGATGATCTCGATGAGAAGTACAAATAAAGTCGCATGATTTATGCATATGCTAAAATGTTTCTCTCCACAAGCTTATTCATTAGTAACTTTAGGTATGAAGTTACGTAAACCCTTTCAAAAGAAAAAAAAGAAGCCCAGAATAACTTCGCAGGACCATTGATGCTTCGATTCAATTTTTTTCAATTACGTTATGATATTTATAGTCATTCAGTAAACCTTGCTCCATTACAGCCCGATTTATGTCCTCTGAGACGAATTCATTGCAAGGTGACTCCCATGAATGCCATAAATCATTATCATTACTTCGGTATTTTTTCTATCTTTTGAAAATTGGGATATTATTAACTCTTTTTAAAACTTTTGTTGTATTTAAAGCCATGGTACAGTGGAAAGACAATGAGCAATGACACTGCGCCTCTGTTTGAGATTTTACACTGTTCTAAATACCAAATCGAACACTCCTTTCCTTTGTTAGCATTTTATATGGTAATTCATTAAATATGCAAAATAGTTGATTTTAACAATTAGATCGAATTGTTGATCATGATATTCGATATCAGAATGAATTTTGTAGAATGTGAAAATACATTTTTAAAATGAATAAATAAAATGACAGACAAATGAATGAACACCTTTGTTATGAAATAATGTACCAGCAGCTTTTGTGCATTTGATTTAACATATGAATTCTACGGAATGATTTTATTCAATGTGGTTATTTGCATTATTATTATTATCAATTAGTTATTTAATTTCCTTCTTTTTTTCTTTCCATTGCATAATGTGACAATGGGAAGCTAAATCGAAGAATCATCCTTGACATTCATTCATTCGTTTATTTATTCATTCGTTAATTCATTCATTCATCCATTTATTCACTGCTTTTATCGAAAGTCATATATATGTATACACGTACATGTATCTTAGCTGTGAAGCAACATTTGATGATAAAGATAAAAATAAAGACTTCAAATCAATCTCATGTTTGAGCTTTGGTGCTCTGGTTATTCCATTAAATACCTTTCTAATGCCTATCCTTAGTATTACAACACGTATAATCAAAGAATCGAACAAAACGTGCAGAAAGAAACTACTCACCGGAAGTTGCTAAACCATTTGACGAGCTGTGCTGTGTTGTTCTTGTTGAATTTGACATCAGGGAAGTAGACTTTCAAGATGGCGGAGCTCGGATAGCGGACGTAGAAGAACATGAGCTTGGCCTTGCGCAGGTGCATGGGCGTCAGGGTACTGGTGTGAACTTAGTTAAGGAAACAAGGAGCAAGATGTACTATGGATAATCACAGCAGACATTAGTTGATGACGTCATGATTTGTAAACGTATTAAAGTAATTTTATATCCTATGAAACATATTATTTCAATAATGAATAATCCAGGAATATAAATTGATATTAAATATATTTAAAATTTGGTTAAGAGTGTTATACCACTGCTGGGGCATTTGTGAATCAAGACAAAAATATCTTGCATAATATCAGTTGCAAAATCATTGAGTAGAAAACGAAAGTATCTGGTGCAATGGCGCTGTGGTACTCATTCACCACACGAAGCACCACGGGTATTCATAGACCCCTGAAAATCAGACATGAAACCAGGTGTCCCGAGAGGAGTAAGCATCTCCCGCTTCGGTTGACACACGCGCCTGAAATGTCCCATAGATATAAAACTGTAACTTATTATAAAGTGATTTGTCGATAATCATACTTCTTATAGCATGTATGATCCTAATATCAACTATCATATGGTAGTCAAATTTTGATTGTGATCTCCATTTCGATCCAGGCAATATTGAAACACAGAAATGGAAGAAATGATATTTGAGACTCATTCACCAAAAAACTGACAGAACGAATAAATAAAACACACGGATCGTGGATGACAATTATTGCCGCTGTAACAAAAGCAGGATCATGGATAATCAGACGGCAACCAATAAAAAAGACGGAGAGAAAATACCCGAGCGTTATGAAGATTTACTCTTCCTGAAGTAGGTCTTAAAACATTACAGATGAAGATCAAATTGTGATTGGTAGCTTGTGTATTGCACCTATCACTGAGGAGATAATTATCGGGGCCCGTCCACTACAACGTTCTAATCTTCGCAAAATGCTATTCTCACCAGGGTAACGAAATGAAATTGTCATAAATATTGTTATAGAAAATAGAGAGCAATTGCAGACTTTCTCCTATGACAAATATTATTTCCTTTGATGTATGCAACACCGAAGAGTGAAATGAGAATTTCTTTAGCACTACGTCTTAAGCGGTCATATCATCGAGCCATATTGCTATTGTTTTGTCAATAATGAGGCAAGGCGACCCGAGTAGCTCCGACTTAAGGTCTCTAATTGCTTTTAATATTTCTATTCTTCAGAAACACAAGAGTTCCATGAACGCGATAAGATATAACGATATGCGAGAAACTCCAAGTCGATATGCATTTCTTTGTTTGAAGTTGCGGCAGAAAGATGTAATGGCTTTTCTCATTACATGCAACCTTTCAATTCTTTCAAACGTGTGAGATACGACAAAATTAAGAATCCCTTTGTTCAGTGGGTTGTAACTGTAATATCGCTGTTCAGTGGACCGTGACTGATATACTGTTGCAATAAATGAACATGCACTTGTTATTCAACCTAAATCATTGGACTTCTTTTGAAAGAAAATATTTAAAAACAAACACTGTTGTATCGGGCGTCCCTAGTAACATGAAATAGAAAAAGCGAGGGCTTTACTTGGTAATTCTTAAATTTTGGTCACAGGAAAATTTTCCATTTTCGTAATGTTGATGGTTTTAATCTCAAGGTGGTTACTAAAGCTGGAGTATTACATAGTAAAGTGATGACAGCACAACTGGTGTGAGTTACTTTGACGGATTTTCCACACATTTGATATAAAAAAAACCCCCAAAAATTACACCCCCAAAAATCGTGTTTTACTTCCTTGATGGACTGCAGGAAGTTCCATCTTTAGTTTAAACAATATTTATTTCTAATAAAGCAAGAAGTTATATTACATAAGTGAATATATAGGGATTTGGAAAAAAGTGAAACACTTATATAAACCCATCTCCCTGTGGCTGATAACTGACAAACTTAGGAGGACAATCTAATTAGGATTTCAGTATGATAAAGTTCATAAACAATGACAATACCAACATACAGGGGCAGGCTTGGTGTAGTGGTTAGGCGCTTCGCTTGCGGCGCTGACGATCCGGGTTCGATTCCCGGGTTGCGCCACTATGTTTAAGAGGTTGGTAACCTCCTGCTTCCATGTCGCGATATAACTGATATATTGTTGAAAGCGACGTAAAACACCAACCAACCAACCAACCAACCAACCAACATACATATTCCATCTTTGGTGCTGTCGCCAACATCTACCGAATATCTTCAAAATATATGTGAAAAGAAAAAAAATCTAACATTATCTTTGTCTGAAAGTTATCTTCGTGGTCATTTGATCATATTTAGTGGGGCGGGTGGGAGGGGGATTCCCCGTAAAATTTACCACATAAAACAGATACATGTGGTTGGCGTAGAGGTCTGATGTTGACAGATACCTACGATCTATGCCGATACTGTATCTACTCTAGCATTTTAACAGATAAGTTCCCATTGTTACAGTTGATTAAAACTTTTATCGATGCACTTGCGAACTGGCTCTACATGATAAATGAGTGTTCAATATATTTTAAGTTATCAGTACCTTTTCTATTTGTCGGTGACAGCTGGAGTAGAAATGAATAAAAGTTGAAACGCCTACAGCTTTCAGAAATTAAACAGTTATAAACTTCTTTTTTTATTTTTCGTTTAAAAAAAACCAAGAAAGTACGGTAATGCATTTTGTACTTTTTTATCCTAATTTAATGTCCTTTATTTAAAAAGCTTTTATTATCCACATAATAGGATGGCGGCTGTTGAGCTGAGGAGACGACCACAAGGTTTGGACACCCACTTGAAAGATATATTCCCCATTGTTGTTAAGAAATTTTATAGATTTGAATGTATGAATTTTACAGCATCTTTTACACCATTTAAATGACTCTTGCTGCAATTCTAAATAAAAACAAGGATATCGTGCAATGTGACAATTACTGCACGGAAACCAAAGAACAAACAAATAGTATTTGATGTAAAGAAAGAGCGCCACCTGTTGACCAGGATTCTCGACACACGGAAGTGGCGCGTTTATCCGACGGAGATTTGTCACCCGATCTCTAACAACCCGTGAACCCTGGATATCATCACGCAAGGGTTAAACGGCGAACGGATGTGTTATGTCATAAGTTCTCAAAAGAAGGGATTTGTTTTATCTGTTTCAGACATTTACGCACTTTTTGTGTTTCATATTTTAAGCAAGTCTAACCAAAACTTTTGAAAATACATGTATACTGTGTTTGTGTCCAATCCACTGAATTCTAGATTCCATGACTATTAACACGATTGCAAGTTGCGTTATAAAGATAACAGTCCCCTCAGGATGATCCTTAAGGCTGACAAAACACAAATGAAATATTCATCTCCTCTCATATCGAGTTATTCATATAGATTCGATTTCAAAATCAAATATATAGACCCACAATCATTTGATTGAAAATAATGTAATTCTTAACCGATAATTTTCATTTAAGACTTTTTTCAGCGAGCGTGCCGTCAACAGCATTGGTCGTGTATGGTAACATCGAGATCGGTAATTACAATTTGTGAAAAGGTTTTATTGTAGAGAATCTAATTTTCTTAATAGCTTTCGAGGCCCCAGCGCAGCAACATGGATGTCTTCGGTATAACGGACAATAGAGCTCCACGATTCCCCCTTGTGTTTTACGGAAGCGTACAAAGAAAACCCAATTAGAAAAATTTGTTGTGAATACCAGCATCCCAAGGGGAGAGTACCCTTTCTAAGATCCTCTTTTCATGTTATGTTTTGCCACTTGCTTTAATGTAAGTTCGGTCATTTTTAATTAATGTTTAATATCAGAGATAGCGCTCTCGACAGATTTCTATCAATTTTCTAATTCTAGATGGGGAAAATGGACTTCTCAGCCGATTTAGGAGTAATCAAAAATGATCAAAACGTAAAAATTATCCACTTGGATATAAAAGGAAGTCTAAAGATGTGATTTATACACCACTAAAATGCAAAGCAAGACGGATGAAAAGTTCCGTTATGGAGGGGAATCCCCTTCACATTAAAGCATCAGAATGTGTTAAGAAGCGAGAATGTATTTGATGGGACTAGCGAGATATTATTGCGATTTAAACCACTACTCTGTTTCCTCTTAAGTGCTGCATCGGTAAAATTCAATAATTACAATCCTCGACAAAATTTAATGAGAACTTACAACACGCTTAATCTCGTTTACTGCATAGTTGCACTTAAAGCATCCAAATAGATTAAAGTCGTGCCTAACTCACTGCAAAGAAGGAAAAAGACGCGCGTGTAACGCATAATAGATAGCGTATTGGTTCTGCTCAGAAAGGCTGTGGCAGAAAACAATTGAGTTTTAAACATCTATTCATAAGCACTTATGACATACGTAGGCAAAAAAAAAAAGAATAAAGAAAAAGAAAACGATCAATTTCTGTAAATGGTTCTCAAGAACACCGATTCCTTTTTAAGATCTGTCACTCCAAAAATACTTATATCCATCAATACCTGATTCAATTACATGTATATTAATTGAACATCAAAGACCAAAATAAAATATCCTTTTTCTCGAATCGAAGAAACTAAAAAAAGGTTTGATTATCAATATTATGTAAATTATTTAGATGTATATCGTATAGCCAATTTTAGATTCGTGACCAATCCCAGTTTTACATCTTATTCAGTCCAATTAATCGTTTATATCAGATTCGCATCTCCTGTCTCTCAGATTGCGCAACATCGTTATACGTTCATTCCATTTAAACAATTGAATATGGATTACGGCATTGTTAGTCAATTTTTCCTCGAATTACCAGCTATTATGCACCTGTTTATACATTTCAATAGATCACTGTCTAAAAGCAGTTTACAAGACAGCATATGTGGCCTTTGTAAAGTTGAAGTCAGTGTTCGAAATCTACAGGGCCCTCGATAGAATTGCGTTTGTCTTTGTTCAAATAGGGTGAAGCTTGTGCGCAGTATGTTACAGTCATATAACAATTAATTTTAAGGAAGCCTTCAATTATAATAGACCGTTCCGAACGATACTTTTGCAACAGGTGTAAGTATTAAGGGGAAGAATAGCAATTCTAAAACATTAATCTACTGTTGCCGTCAGCGTTACTTGTGGTAATTATTTATGTGAAGTCGTAAAATCATCCAGATACATAGTCGGATCTAGGGGCCAAGATATGTTACAGGCGCGGTGGAGAAACCTAATGGTATATATCTATGGTGAACTAGTACGTAAGATCGTGACACTGTGAACGAGAGCATATACCGACGAGCAAGGGGCGTAACAACCCTTGATAAAACGGTAAAAAAAATTCCTAGAGTTGTTGGTATCATCCCTTTTTATTTCGAAGAATTTATCCTTTAGAAATAAAATCAATCTTAGTAACTGAAAACATTCTAAATTTAACTAAGATATTTTCCTTTTAACATATTCCTCTATTTATGGAGTGGACCTTATAGAAGTTAATCTTATAGCTTTAAACTTTCTAAACGTTATAAAGTAATATTGTCCGAAATCCTTCCCAATTATTGCACAGAATTTAGTAATTATTCCTAAACAAAGCATTTTCACTGCTTTACAAACTTTCTAAAAATCGCTAAGAAATGTTGCCTCCCCCCTTTTTTTTCTTACTCACAGATTCGGTCTCACTATTAACCGTGAACCAAGTTATCCATTTTCTCTCCCAGAACTTAATCTATTTTTAAAAATATAAAAACTGGATTTCGGTAAGTAAACAATCTTGAATTCAATAGATAAATATTGGAAGTAGTAATTAATTATTGATACCGTGCATCTCAACTATTAATTAATTTATGAAGAAATCCTGGTTCTATAGTGAAGCATCGCCCCATAAAGTAAAGATACAATGTTACTTTTCAAGTCTAAATGAAATTGAATTATGCATGAGAATGCCAGTAGCTTTAATTTTAACCTCTTAGCGCGAATGATGCATTCAGTCAAAACTACTGATGCAGTTTCGGTCGTTTCTTGCTCTGTTTTGACTTAACATGTTACACAGAAATGTAGATGTTTATGGAATCAAGTCGGGTTGTTATGAGACTCAGCCTGGTGACATATTCCCAGACTGAAGGATATGTCAGCACGTGCGCTCACGGAGGACAAAAAATAAAGGGGGCAGAAATTCAAAGAATTTGAACTGGGGACCAGGTATCTTTCATGAAGTCTATATGATGTTTACGCACGAAACTGACAGCATGTTGACAAAAGACTCCAGGTGCCAAATGTAATGTTGAACTTCGACTAATAAACTTGCATGTGTCAGTAGAAATTCGGTACGTTGACATCGGTTGCAATTTTTTACGTACTTGTTCTCTAGCCTGAATGTTTTCCCGATGCTCTTATATCTATCGGTTACATAGAGATTTAGAGAAAGGTATCATTTATGCATGCTATCCAGTAAATGTAAAATAGATCATGATATATTCATGGGATAAAAAGAAAGAAATTTCCCTCAAAACTTGAATCAAAAGAGACTGAAACAACGTTATCTATTCTGAATTTTCTATTCAATAAAATATTTACAAAGTAATTTCTAAGATCCATGGGTCGTACCAACAGATCTAAGTCTTGCTTTGAATGTCTACAATGATAGATACAGCGAGGGTTGATTTAAGGGGTCCCCGCCTGATGTTTTATATTGCCAAAATAGTCATATAGGAAGTTTTTCATTAAGAATTTTACAAAATAAAAATAAAAGGAAATTGAAAAAAAATAAATAATAATAACAAAACACAAAATAACCCCAAACAAAACACATTTTTCCCATAAAACACGTTCTATAAATATCACCTCTGTGTGTGTCTGTGGCGACTTTTATTATACAGATAAATCAAATGTTTTCTTATGTATTTCTTATATATATATACATATATATATACATACACACACATATATATATATATATGATTCATTTATCAATGACCATTCCTTTTTTCCAGAAACCGAAGTAACCATGCATGAAATCCATGAAGTAATTTGGTACAACAGGGTCCGACTTTCCGTATTCCTGGAGCGTTCTGTTTCTTCATTGTATTGGGAAGGACTATAAAAGCGTTAGAACGAGGTTTTTATGAGCATTTAAGAGGACATTGGAGGCCGGAAAGACATCAGAAAACATCCTTACAGCAAAATCAATAGCGTTACTGACTTCATCAGTTGCATTTATATAATGTGATAATGGTGATTACTAATATGGCAAGATTTCATTGGGTTTCTTAATACTTGACAATGCCTTTAGTCGCATGGTATTTCACCTGCGTATAAGCTATATTACCTGTTCGTAATTACAGGTAATACATATGGCCAGCGAAATCGTATACGAAATAACAAAAGACCATTTTGGATTTTAGCACATTACGAAGGTATTATTACGAGTAATAGATACGTCGTCTGGTGAGTAGTCCTATAGTCCCCCCATTGAGTACCCCCAGATAACCGCGCAGGTATATTGATGACAAAGTAAGAATACCAAGAAGTCAATTTAGTCGTCTTTATCGAATGTAAATGTTGATCAAGATATCAAAAAGATCAATTCCCTTCTGAAACTCAACACAAGATCTATTAATAATGAAACTGATACCGCAAGGTGTATAAAGAGAGAAAGAGAGAAATCAATCTAAACTCTGTGATTACCTCGAGCTAGGGGTTCGTAAATGTGGAAGCGGTACTTGGGTGTGTTATGAAGAATTCCCGCCCTTCTGAACACTACCACAATGTGGTCATTTCATATTCTTGTACCTAACACATAACGTGTATACATCACATGTGTGTTCTAGTCTTGTTACAAAACATCTCAGACATCGATAAATCAAAAAATGACAATCGAACCCACAACTCTCTGGTCGCATATCGAACACTACGTGAAGTTAGCTTGGCAGGTTCCGTATTAAACAGATAGCTTAATAAGAAAGTGTTGTGTAAATTAAGATACAATACCTGTTTCTTTGCTTTCTATTCAAAAGTGCACAATTCTGTGCGAATTAACTCTGATCACAAAATATTAGAAGCAGAAAATAACATTCCATCATAAAGATAAATGAAAATAGGACTGACTTTGAGACAATACATTGTAAAATGTGTTGTTTCACAATTACTTGTATGAATATCTCTGTTTCAACATAAAACGCAACAAAGTTTTAACGATAAAGAAAGCACAAGAAAGCACAGGAGTTGAACAGCATGAAATATTTAATGAAAAGTCTTATCACGAAAACTCCATCAAGGGGAAAATCCAGAGAAATTTGGTCTATTTCTGCGTAAGAAGCCGATAATCAGCCATTGCAACTTGTAGAAATTCAATTAGTGTGGCCACTGGAGTAAGATAAGCTAACTATTAAAAAACACACTTGACTTTCAATGACTTGTTAATCCAAGCCATGTTTCTCATTTTCTTTTCTTTCAATAATAACATATAAATGTCTTTTCACCACGGAAAGACGGAATTAAGTTGCGCGACAAAGGGACGGCTTTAATATGACAAAGGCTAATTTGTAAGATTAATACACGATGCTTACTTCTAAGAAAGATTTCCGCTCGACTGCGCATGGCGAGGAAACCTATTCAATGCTGAATTAATGCAGTTTTCGTGTAACCCGGTTAGGTACATAAAGCCGCTGATACGAGGAGATTAGCAGCAGGTAAATCTCAAGAAATGCATAAGGAATTAAAGAGGAATCCGTTCAGCTCCCTTAATGTGCGAAAGTCACGTGATCTGATATGAACATCGTTAGAAGATGAGAAACTTCTTTTTCGCGTTTTCGCAATCAACCTCCCCCCCCCCCCCCCGCAATAGTACCTCAAAAATTGTAATGACTTTTGTCTTTAAAAATCAAAATGTCAACAGTTTTCCACGAAAGTTGAATCCAAATGATATCAGATATCTTAATGTCCACGGTCAAATAGTTTTCTGTTTCTAGATGAAAGAAATGTACCTCAGAATGGTCCATTCTTTATAAAGGGCGCCGTCTATATCTGCCTACGTAATTTTATAGGCTATTTACTTAAAATTTATTTACCTTGGAATAGAAAGTATCTCTGTGTTGGACAAAATGTGAGTCATCGATCAGTAGAGGTCTGTAGCTCTCGGGGTCTTGCAGATAGAATATTTGATTAAAAGTTTTATCGGCTAATTTTATGTCCGACATTGTCTAATATGGTAATATTTCACATCGAAGACAACCTTATCGTACAGCGCCATCCTTGGTATTTTGTCTTTGTGCTCAAAGCAAAAAATTATTCACCAAAAAGGTTGTATAATCACCAATAAATTCTCTGAGAAATTGACAAGAATGCAACTTGTGTCAAATCAGATAGCTTTAAAGGCAGTGAAGATGACTTATCTCCCCTCCTTTCCTCTTGTTTTGGGGAGATAAAACTTGGAATCAGTCAAATAATATGGGATGCAAAATTATTCGATCAAGAAAATTCGCTTCCATGCAAGATAACGACACACCTGGAAGGAATACTAAAAGAGAAAACCGGTAACGGAGAGGAAACTTCGTCAATAAAAACAAGAAATTGCTATAAATTACAACAGGCAGAAATTGATAAAGACTTGACAAGTATTATAGGCAGTTAATGAAGGAGGGTTATCACAGGAATAAATCTTAATCTCGGTAATGACCGGTGATTTTCTCATCTCGGCGGCCGTTACTCTGTCTTGAATGGTCGTACAATAGGGTAGAAATAGCGGCCATTAAGACATTGTTATCACATCATAACGCCACGCATACCATGTGACCAAAGGCAGAAATACGAGATTTCAATAAATGTTACCAAAATTGGTGTCATTTGCAAATCTCTATGTTCTTAGTGCTTGAGGGTCCTATGTTGTAATTAAGAGTGATTAAGGGCGACAACCATCTGCGGTAAGCATGGTCCGGGACAACTTTCGAAAACAATAGCACTTATTGATAAATCAAAAGGTGACTCGATAGTAAAATTAGTCATTGACAGGAGGTAAAAGTGCCATTTGTCATATGTAAATATATGTACTTAATTAATTGTTATGGAGAAAATGAAATCCAAAGCATGCACGGATCCAAAATTATCACATACAGATTTGAATTCTGAGTCCGGCGCCATAAACTGAGAATATACTTAAGTCAAAAATTCATATTCTTCTGTTCATCAATGAATTAATAACTGGGATTTGGATTTTATTTAGTTTTATTCTACTGATAAATAGAATTAAACCATTCTGCATTAAAATTTATTTGAACGTTTGATAATGGAATAAATTAAAATGAAATTTTTGACTTAAGTATATTCTCAGTTTATGGCGCCGGACCCTGATCATGTAATAAATTAAGTAAATGTTGAGTGTAAATCACGTGCGATGTGAATTAAAGTGTTAATAGATGTTTTCCACCCCTCCCCACTTCAGGATCCGAGAATGCTGAATCGCTATTACCACAGGAACAAGTAGAAAATATTTTATTTTGTGACTACCCCTAAGAAGATAAAGATCCTCTCTTGGGATGATTTCAAAATAAAAATTTATCCACGAATATCTATGGTTTTATGTAGCATATAATAAATATTTCTTACTTTGGTTAGCTTCATGCTTGACTTTATCGAAAAAGGATATCAGAGGCATATTATGGCAGTCAAAGCTATCGGAACTCTCCAAGAACTCGGATTTCATCATGTGGCTGATACTATCTGAGGGAGAATGGATGTTTCCCGGGGATAGGTGGTCTCCATGTAATGGAGAGTGGTTCCTGGATACATCACTGAATGGGGTGTGCTCCCTGTAGAAGCTGATAGGGTCCTGCAACGAAGGATTCGGGATGGCTACGCTGGTAGGCAGCACGGGAGGTATTAGCGAGGGAAATGACGAAGTAGGAATATGTCGGTCAAGTTCACCAGTATTGTTCATGTGGATAGGTTCATGACCCAGTAAAGCTCGAGCTGCCCTTGGAGAAAGTCGTGTGTCAGTGACTTTTGTGCGTTTCTTCTTCGGTGTTCCGCTTCCACCATTGTTTACGACCAATGGCAATGCTTCTGTTTGTTCCGGTTCCGGCAATGACGTTTGCGCGCATGTGTAAAGAGGCGGATGTAACATGTGATGCGGAAAGTATGGAAATGATAACGGAAAAGGCAGAGGATGCGGAGGTGGCCTGTGAAGCTCATGAGGCAGACGAGGGGTTTCGAAGGCACTTGCTTTCTCCAAGATCCTAGCCATGTTTCCTATATGGTCATGACGGTACATCTCAGGATGCATCGGTGAAATCCGAGGCGGCAAATACATCTCTTGCTCTTTGATCTTATTCTTCATCTCTTGCTTTTGTTGTCGCATTTCTTTAGCAGCTTCCTCTTGTTCTTTGCGCTGTTTTTCTTGCTCTTTTTCTAGTTTTGTTCTTTCGTCGATATATTTACTCACAATTGCGTCCACAGTGTCATTCACCATGTCAGAAAGTCCAGATTTCAAAGAATTTGCAAGATTTTCGAGGTCCAATTTCTGTAAAGGTGTACCAATATTTTGCTTGATAACAGTAGGTTTAGTTTTATTTGTTGAGCACTGTTTCTTTTGCACTGAGTTTTCATTTGAATCAAGTCCATTCTGAGGTTTATCTGTGTTTAAATCGCCGTAAGAATTCATTTTGAACTCTTTGTATTTCGGCACTTCAAGAATGCTTTTTTCCATTGTGACGTCAGTGTTTGGTTTCTCGTCACTGACGTCATCCTTGAGTTCGGAGTAACGCCTCTGCATGAACTGAAGTTGCTGTTGTAGTTTAAACAATTCACTTTGCAGTGCTATTTTCTCCTCGAATCTGCCGTACTTCGCCGTAGAATGCTCGGGCCAATTAGGATCATGCTGCATTGGCTGATATTGTTTCCTCTTTTGGCGTCGAACCTCTTGAGTGCTTCCGCCATTTGGGTCCGAGGAGTTGCGCGACCCTGGTCTCATTGTAGATAAAATATTTTCCACCCGAGCGCGCTTCGCTTCTTTGCTATCTTCAGTGTTATACACATTTTCGCTCTCCTCGTCATCATGCATCCTCTCCCCGGAACTCTCGTAATCACTCTCTCCTGACGGTCCCCCCGAAAGAGAGATATCGTCGTCATCATCGTCAAAGTCATCGCATGTTGATATAATATTTTTCACTAGATGGCGCTCTGCTTTTAACTGAGCTTCATTTTCGACAGTCTGACTTTCCGAGTTATTATTATTTTCTGTAGTTAGTCTGTCCTTACTTTGCAGTATTCCCCTGAGAAGATGTGACGGTTCATTATTACTAGGATTCAGTTTGTCAGTCTCCTCATTGTTCTCCATTTTATTATTGTCCGAATTCTCCTCCGACTTAGATGGTGACGTCACACTATCGTTACATCCGCTGTCGACGTCTGTGTCTTTATCAGTCGGTGGTCTGTTTTCCTCTGTTCCATTCAATTTATATTTTATCGAATTGTTAGAATGAATATTCAGAGCACAAATATCTCTGTGATTCGAAAATGGCCTAGAATCTATAGATGAACCATAATCCAAAGCCGAGAGATTCTCAACTAATGACGTCATCTTTTAAAGCAATTGTAGATTGCCAACCCTGTAACAAAAATTAAGTATTAAAAGGATAATTGGTAAATTAAAGACCGGTTCTAGAATCTATTTCAAGAATTTTGACTCAAGGGTAACATGGGACCAACTTTTTGAATTTTTAATTTTCAGTTGAAAACTGTAACCATGGGAGACTGTGAGAATGTTAAATTCTTCCCATGGGCGGCTAATAATAAAAATTCAATAATTAAGAATTTTACATATCACAAAAATTGTAACATCATCATTTAAATGCAAAAAAAATCAATCCTTGTATATTTTAATATGTATACACTACGAAGATCTGTAAAATACTTTGCTGTCAGGAAATCAATGAAGGATTTCTTTCCATGTGTAAAAATAGATAATGCGAGAAAACAATTCACTATAATTAATATTGACAATCACGACCCCAAAAATGTCTGTATTCATTTCTTGCACCATATGCGCATTTCTTACAACAAATAAATATATATGCCATATACATGTACCAGGTAAGTCCATCTGACCTATAATAGTTAAGAATATATCTGATGTACATTACAAGAGATAAACGCCAGGTTTATAAATAAATATGCCGTTGTTTAGATAGATATATCCTTACCTAGAGAGATAAATAAAATCTTTCAACAGATAAATAAATCTTATCTTAACGAATAAATATATCCTTTTTTACTATTCATTATAAATGAATAGTAAATAATAAATGCAATTTATGACAATCGTGGAGTTGTTCTTTAATGTAAATATCAGTAACAAGGTGAAAACGGAATAAACGATTTTAACAATAGGATTAAAATGGCATACTGATAAGATCAGCGGTATAGTTTGCAACTTCACAGATTTAAATATTTCTGAATGCGACTTTCTCTGCACAGGCCGTCCTCTAAAGTGAAAGTAAAATCTCATTTTCGAGGCACGTGCATAAGACGCGACATTGGCGCTGCACTGTGCGTGTAATAAACATGGAAATTGATTTTTCACGGACGAAATGAGTATCTCATGCTACATTCTAACTACTTTTACACGCACTTAAAAGGTAATTTATATGTTAAAAGTGATACACCTCCTCGTATCTTATTTACGTGTGTGGGGATTGGTAAAACACATGTTACCCGAGCAAACGTAAGGATCTTTCGATTGTATCTTTATCACTAAAGCAACAACCGCGCACCTGTCATAATTTTGCTACCTAGGGTAAAACGAGGGCGGTCGGGCCTCTTGACAAAAAGGCTGAGTGACCGAAAGTGAGAGATAATCCCACATTAGCTCCCAGCAGTGTTGCGTGTGCGGGCAGGTGAAGCGAGGCGTCCTTGGACGTCCGTGGCGTTTTCTACTTGTCCATAAATCCTTTGTGGATACCTGATGCATTTAACAGGACGTCATCATTACGAACGCATGTCCATGATTTCATCTTGAAAACAGACAGCAATAAGTGTTAAGTAATTACTTCGGATCCAATATTGAGTCCATCCCGTTGTCCAGGGGAATAATGAGGCAGTCTTAATTACTCAAGAAAGGTGGCTGCATAGCGAACAATGAACGAACAAGTTCTATCACTAAGGAACCCATTAGACGCATCAGATTTCTTTGTTGTCACTTACATAATTTTCTGTTCCGTGGCACGCGTAAAGGGAAAAAATCAATGTACTTAATAGTAAATGTTTTTAAAGCGAGACAAGTTGACAAACCACTCTTTATTTCTCGTATTTTCAGGTGTTCTTAAAATGCAGAAAGCCTAGAACCTAATTGCATTTTATCAATATTTTATAGAATTAAAAGATATCGCCGATTTCTTAAGCCACTTCAGAAAAATGAGACCTTTTTTATTTGTTTGTTAATATTAATGTTTTAATTCCGTGTCAACCATTCTTTCGTCATATGATACGACCGTCTATCAGCAATTGTTATCCTGATAGAGTTTTATGGATCACAGAGTCTTGGGATGCATTATAAGTTTGTAGTAATGGAATAATTAAAAGACAGTATTAAATAATATACAATTTCTAATAACTCTACTGAGCCATGAGGTGGAAATTTATCAATAACATACAAATAATATAAACTGAGATATATACATATATGTTCATACATATACAAATATGTACATAAATGTACATTTGTATGTACAGTGTACATAAATGTACATTTATGTACACTGTACATATTATATTATTTACAAGGATGTTTACTCAGGTAAATATACACTTGCATGTGTGTATATATATACATTGAAACTGATATCGGTGTGACGTAAGCAATGATACACAAGCACATTAGTATCCGTGGCTTTGTACCTATAAATAGTATATATATATGCTATTGTATACATATGCACTTTTAAAATATATCCAAAACAGTGGGTATGTCCGTCAGTTTGTCTATTGTTGATTTGTTGGTGAATTTCGTCCGGAATCTTCTGTTCCGTCCACCACCAAGTGGTGCTCGTCTTCATGCAGGGGAAGTAATCCTGATATAGGTTTGAACACCAACAAAATAAATATATATATTTTAAAAAGGTAAAAAATAATTCCCCTAAAAGATGTATGCCGGAAATGTTTGGAAATTGTTTGAAGAAAATTTTCTAACTAATCAAAGTACAATTACAGACGTGCTCATGCAAATCTATATCGAGTTCATCATGTACCTTGTACAAATACTTAGCGCTAACTTCCTTGAAAAAAAACCTAAAAGGTTAAAAGTACTAATTCCAAGATTTACAGAACAAGAATAAATCAAGATCAAAATCCCCTTATTACATGAATGTAAGTGTATTAAGAAAATATATAAAAGTATATACAAAGAAAATTTATTACTTAGGTTATTATAATTATTCACAAAATAAATCGATTTTCCTACGTCAACATTTAGAGTATAATGAAAGCACAATGGAGGACAACGAGAATAAAAGAAATCATACCATGATAATGAAAAATCTCATCCTTTGTTGTAAAACTTATAACTCATGTCACACCTTTCTTTTCCAGGGTTAAAATGATTCAAACCCATAACTTAAGATAATTCATACACAGTACAAAGTTCTTTTGGCAGCTTCTTTAAGATTTATCAACCCCTACTGCCTTCGACTGATCTCCCTTATGACCATAGTGTACCCGGGGTAACACGAGAGGTGAGATTTTACGATATCACTCACTGCAATCACTGGTAATCTGCATCAATTCGATATCTGCTCGAGACTTTTGCCAAGGAGTGACGACGGTTTTAATTTTAGATCGACAATTAAAGATGACAATCAAACTAAAGTCCCTGATACCTGTACTGTTTGATAACATTCACAACATACTTACGTAAAAGGAAAAATAGATACAAACGTTTTCCTTGTCTAACATTTAATTCTTAGGAAGTGGTGTCATAAGGAGCACATGTTTTCCATTTCTAATTATTGAAAATTGAAAGTTAAGAGAGAATCTGACCATTTAACTGGTAGAAGGAATTTCATAATAATCGATTTATTTTATTAAAATATCTTCGAATTCTGAAACGGCATTGGACGTATTTCTTCAAGACTCGTCGCTCGTGTAAGAAAAATAAAATGGAAAAAGTATAAGGATGGAGTTTTTTTTTTTTGTTTTTGTTTTTGTTTTTTCTTTTTTGTTTTCAATGGTAAATACTTTGATGCCGATTCACTCTTCGTAAAACAATATTTATTTATTGGATTTAATTTCCGTTTTGTTTTTGATTTATCGTGAGCAGAAAAGTCTGAAAATTTTGAGAAATTGTTCAATATTATTAAGAAGGACACCTGTTGTAAAGGTCTCCCCCACCTGTTGCGTTCATTTCTTGCGAATTAAATACTGTTGCGAAAAGACGGTGTGGCCTTTAATACAGGTATTGTTAAGGTGAGAAAAACAAATAATAAACTTGTTTATTTGCCTCCTTGTTTTTGACACTCTGTAATATTGCCGGCCATCGATGTTAGAATTCGATGAGAAAATAATCTGAGAAAGGGCGTGGGCTAGGAATTTATTTTTTTTTTTTATTCTTTACATTTAAATGACGTTATCTCCGTACTTTTTATCTATCTATATCATCATACATTGTGCTATGATTAAAATTCGATGACTGTGATAGAATAATCTGAAACCTATTTTACCTATAATATATTATAATTACAATACATATCATATTATATGTAGTATTCTTTTATCTATTATACAGTAATATTTTAAATCGTGTGTATTTAAAGCGGTTTAAAAGTTACATTAGATCGGTACTGTATGCGCGAACATTTTTTATATCTACACAAACGGATTATCATCTTAAATGATTGCGAAAGTTGTTGTTTCTTTTTAAAAAAAAGTTTTAAATGAGTTTTAAAATATGTATTATTGCATTAAATCATAGCACTGTATTAAATACTATAACTATATTTTCAGATTAAGAGCAAACGTGAACATGATGTCAATATATAAAAAAATAAATAACTTTAACAATGTCATGTAAGTACATTCTACTTACCCTTTCTTTTTCGCCTGTAGATACTCTTTTCAATATATATACTATGTATGTCAGATATCGTTAGTTGAACTCTTGCACGGGAAACAATGTCATTTCTCTTCTAACAAATACATCCGATGTTCGTCGTTCACGGAAGAAAAAACTGTTCCTCCGTCGCTCAAACTACAATGAAAAGATCATTTCCCTTGAAATTTCTTGAATTTTTCCTCCAGTGGAAGCCACCTCCTACTTGCACGCGACACACATAAGCAGATGTAAATCTCATTCATTTAATACTCGTGGACAACCATCAACTCCTTTCGTCTTGACAGTCTCCTTATTGGTTATATGCTAATCATATGGTAATACACTCTCCAAGCCACGCCCACTCGTCGTAGATGCCCGTTGATGAAGTGTGTCAACATTACAACAGATCTTTGAGGCGTCACGGATGATTTGAATTACAACCGTGACAAAAATCTGGATTCGAGCGATTTTAGCGCCTGATTTTTTTTCTATCTTGTGACTTATTAGGAAAAATACGGAGATACTGTATTCTTCACATATAGATTATTCGTCAAATGCAGAAATTTAATTTATGGAATGAACGGGGAATTTGTTTGTGACATATAATAAGTATTCACCGGAAAAATAATTTAAATTCTGATCTATACCATTTCGTTGATGATTAATATTGAAGATGCTATTGAATGGGGGAAATGCATCTACACGCCATTGGGCACATGTGGTTCGCAGTTTACAAAACTTCATTTCCCGAAACGCTTTCTCTCTGTATATGACTCATTGTCGTTATTCAAGTCGTGCCTGATAGAGACGTCGGCTTGAGTAGGGAATCGAACTTAAAGACTATCAAGCTTCAAGCTCACTGGATAGGTAAGAGGAGAACTGAAGTCCTCTTATTGTTTCCAGGAATTACTACTCCGGATTAAAAGTTTCAACAATGACTTGAGGAACACGTTGATAACCTGTCTATATATAGATATATCACTTGTGTCAATTTCAATGTCACATGATTAAATAATTTACACGGCGATGCGCGTGTTATTGCACAGATGCAGAAACGACGGTTATTGATGTTTATACGGACTTTTATTAATTGAAACGACAGAGAATTAAAAATTGGCGAAGTTGATCACAAGACGAACCGGAACAATTGTGAGAACACTAGCTTTGCTTTAAATTCCTGGCTTGAAATTATATTGTATCATATTGTTTTGATTTAACACTTTGATGTGGTACATGTCACATCTAACATACTGTATTTAAACGAAAACAAATACAAAAATTTATGAGAAAATAATTTCTGTTCTAGCATGGCTGTTTATAACTCTTCGTTTCTAGGTTTTGCTTCTAGGTATAGTATAGTATAGTATAGTATAATATAGTTTTGTATAGTATAATATACTATAGTATGGTGAAGCATAGTATAGTATAGTTTAATTAAAAGTCATATGTCTTATAATAATATATCAGATAAATCATAAAGATAATGCATAATAAAGGGTTCAATGGTGAAATATCAGCAGTGAATAAAGATAACAAGGACCTTCTTAATCTGGTAATGCTGAAAAAATATTCATATAAATATGCTTAAGTATTAAGCTATACTATACTATACTATACTATACTATACTATACTATACTATACTATACTATACTATATACTACATTATACTATACTAAAATGCACTGTACTATACTATACTATACTATACTATACTATACTATGTTCTACTATACTATACTATACTATACTATACTATACTATATACTACATTATACTATACTAAAATGCACTGTACTATACTAAACTATACTATACTATACTATGCTCTACTATACTATACTATACTACACTATACTATACTATATTATACTATACTATACTATATTATACTACATTATACTATACTGTACTGTGCATTAATATACTATAGTAGACTATATACTACATTATACTATACTATACTATACTATACTATACTATACTATACTATACTATACTATACTATACTATACTATACTATACTATACTATATTATACTATACTATACTATATTATACTACATTATACTATACTGTACTGTGCATTAATATACTATAGTAGACTATATACTACATTATACTATATTATACTATACTATACTATAATGCAATATACTATACTATACTATACTATACTATACTATACTATACTATAATGCAATATACTATACTATACTATACTATACTATACTATACTATACTATACTATACTATACTCAAATGTTGATCAAGTGTAAATGAGAAAATGGGCACTGATGTTGTAAACTGAATGTTGTAGATACTATAAGTTAAAAAGAATTAAATGAACAAATTTTTCAAAATGCTGTGTATACTAAAATGAAATAATAATAGTGAATAATCATAAATCTAATTGTTCTGGATTCATCAAGGTTTTATTAACATTTACAAAAAACAAGAGAATTCAAGGAATATTTTTTCATTTCCTCCTTGTTTTACTCTTTGGACTTTAAATAGCACTTGGACGCAACGTTATGGGTTAGAGTCTACTTCAAAATTATTTTCGAGCAGTAATATCGACATTGTTCTTTCATATCTGTTGATGCAGTAAAAAATTGATCTTTTTCACATTCAACAGTTGTGGTAAACTTATCTGAGGTCAAATAAGGTGTATCTCGATAAAAGATGTATAATGATAGACAGGTATGCGGACAGATCAACCAGGATTGTCATTAAGTTGTGATAATCCACAATTTCTTGCCTCAAAAGATGACTATTTTAAGACAATGACCACTTCAAAGTAAGTACCAAAAAATCTGTGTTTTACTCATAAGATTGGTACAAACCCTGAAGTTTTAAATATTGCTTTTTTCTGAGCAGTCACTGAAAAATTAAAAAACTTTTTCCTTGTATAAAATGTCATTAGAAAAAAAAAATAGTAAACATTCTCAACATATCTTGTTTTGAATTTTTTATAATTTATTTATCTATACAATAATTCATTTATTATTATTATTATTGTTATTATTATTATTATTATTATTATTATTATTATTATTATTATTATTATATCATCATTATTATTATCTTGATTATTGTCCCTTATATGGTGACGGCATCTGCCTGATGCAAAACGCAGGAATTTAGACCTTTGCAATGGCCTAACCGGAAGTAGTGAGGGGTTTTTAACGTGTCACGTTTACAGTGACACGTGACTTCGATGATTACTGTGTCATCCAAAAGAAAGGACACCGACGAGTCATCGGAGGGAGTCGAACTCGGGACCACTCGACCACCAGTAAAGCACCTCACCCATTGATTTTCATTGCCCCTTTCTTTTACTTTGTGAGCATTAACATCTGTTGGTCTAATTGGAAGGGTGAACAAAATCAAAAGTAAATTTATCAATAAACAAAATTAGTGATTGTCTTAGTTTTGTTTTGTTTATTAATTTGAATATTTTTTCTTGCTTATTTATTCGTTTATTTGTTTATTTTTTATTTTTGTTTTAGTTTTTGAGAGGGAAAGCGATACGTACTTACTTACTTACTTGGTTTTGACAGAGAAATGGATTACTCTGGGGGGGGTTTTTCAGATTAACTTTGGACTTCAAAAAAGTCGATTTTCACAATTTTCTATTCCTTAACAAATAATTTAGCTTTGAAATGATTGAAGAGATTTTTAACAAGATCAATACATATAAGTCGATGTATATAAGCTACAAGATAGCGGTAGGGTCATACATTATACTGAATACTCTTCATTTAAAGACACTACTTCAGGTAAGATCAGAAAAAAAGAAAACGGTTCAAGATCATTTTGTTTCGATGGAAAAGTATTAGAACGAAAAAAAAATAGCTCTTAAAATTTCATTTTAGTGCCTGTTGATTATTTTCACAATTTAAAATTTTCCACACCCCTCTTTTTTTTTAGAAAAATTACACATTCATCTGTTAATAGAAAACAGAGTAAAGCAGAGTGTGTGCTTTTCTTACCTTCTGTTTAAAGACAGATTTAGAGTTATTATGTTTAAGAAAGGGAAAATAAAAACGTGAATCTATATACCTCATTTGGCCTCACTACGCTCTCGTTGTACTTTTATCCTTGTATGAATAAAATAAACAAACATTCCACTAAGGAAAATGGGAATCATGTACATTCTTATGCAAAATCTAATTTTGTACGATAAACCATGGGAGCACTCAAAGGTAACGTGATGCGCACGCGCTTTTAAGGTCCAAGTTTTGGGGTCGTCTTTTAGTCCCGCATTGGTTGAAGGCAAAGTCCTGGTATCTGTGGTGGGGGAAGGGAGCAAAACTCGGAAACTCTCTCTCTCTCTCTCTCTCCAGTGGTGAAACCCACCCCCCACCCCCCCCATTTTCGCCACATATTTGCAAGGAAACATCCAAATTTGGCACCAAAACTGGCTGAGTAGTTTGGCTATACACATGTGCCCCCCTTTTCGGAAATCCTGGATACGCTGCTCTCTCTCTCTCTCTAATACCAGGACACGTGCCTGTAGCGTTGTCAACATGCATTCTGATTAATGTTCCTTAATTCATCCGTCTGTCAGTTGACAGAAGGTTCATAGAAAAAGATAGATAACTCGTACTATCTCATCCTTGCGGCACAAAAGGATACACGAATTAAGTAAATTATCAATAGTGAATACGGATTACAAAAACACTTTTTAAATGTATTAATGCTGAAAAGTGTTTGTACAACTATACTATACTATACTATACTATACTATACTATACTATACTATACTATACTATACTATACTATACTATATTATACTATACTATAATTCTATATAGAATAGACACATATTATGATATAGTATGAATGTTGGGGATGCAGCGATGTTACAAAACTAATGTTGTAAACCAGTGATTAAGTAAATAAGAAAAGAAAGAAAAGAGAGAAAGAACAAAAAAATGTCTATTATAAAACTGAGATAAAATCTGTGAATAATCATGGGGCTGGTAGATTTCGATTCATATAGGCTTTTTTGATATTCATAATAAACAAGAGATTTCTAGGAGTTTTTTTCTTTCATTTCCCCTCGTTTTACTTTTGGACTTTTGAAATATCACATGGACGCATTGTTATGGGTTCCAAATTATTTTCGAGCATTAATATCAACATTGATATCCTTCCATATCTGTTGGTGCAATGAAAAGTCGATCTTTGTCACATTCAACTGTTGAGGTAAACCTATTACCTGAAATAGGAATATCTCGATTACAGACAGACAGACATACGGACAGGTGAATCGGGATTTACTTGGGTGTAGTCATTTAGCCGTTATGTTCTAAGACTATTTGCCTCTGAAGATAATTTTTTAAAGACTTTTTGATCACTTTAATATAAGATATAAAAATCTTTTTGTTTCAGGTAATCCGCTAACCGTCCCTCAGATGGGTACACGCCCTGAATTATATTGCTGTTCCCAGATCAGGCACTGGAAAAGTCTGATTATTACCTTTGAAGAGATGTCATAAGGAAGGATGCTAGAAAAACATTCCGACTGCATTTTCTTTTATTTTGTTTGTTTCTCTATCTCATCGAAAAACGAGACACAGACAAATCATCAGAGAGAGTCGAACTTGGAACCTCTCGATCACATGACAAACACTTTAAAGAACTTCGCCGCCTTTTTACATTGCTTTGTATACATAAACATCTGTTGGTCTAATTGGATGGGTAAACAAACTCAAAAGTAAATCTATTAATGATTATAAACAAATTTAATGATTCTTTAAGTTTTAACTCTCAATTTCATCTATTATGTATTTTGCAATTTTAGCAATTTTTCCTTGTTTATAGATATTTATTTATTTATTTAGGTTCTAGTTTTTGAGAGAGAAAGGGATCATTCTGATTATTTTTAAATTAATCTTCTGTCTCAACAAAGTCAGTTTCCACAATAATCCAATAATGTACTTTTGATATTCAGTTAAAGTTTTAGATTGATTAAGAGGTAGAAATTTATAAAAGGCCAATACAGAAACCCCGATATGTAAAAGCTATGAAATACGGAGTATCGCAACTACTAAAATCCGTCACGGTTTGCATTTAGTCACCTACCAAATCCATTGTTCTCGATGTGGGGACTTTAATGTGGGCAATTTACGTCATAATTATATGACGTCATATTAATCATAAAGCGCGCGTGTATGTTGATGTTATTGTAGTTGGATTATTCCGTATTAGCGTCAGGAAGATAAAATACGATGCCTGTTCTTCATATGACATGCTATTCTAAGGAAGTTCTAGATAATATGTACTTATATGTACTTCCCTTTGAGGGACATCAATATCTGTATACCGGATTTAAATTGTTTATGTTTCTAAAGTAAAGTATTGAAAGGAAAAGGGTAATAGAATATCATTTTAAATGCTTGATTTTTTCATATCTTTATTTCTGCGCGCGCAATTTCTTTAAAGTACAGAACTGTAAAATTACATCCATTTGTAGACAAACAGTAAAAAATGTAACTATTTGTGTAAACAAATAGTAAAAAATGTAAACACTTGTAAACATAATTAATATATGTAAACAATTGTAGACAAAAAATAAAAAACGTGAACACTTGTAAACAAAAAGTAAAAAATGTAAACACTTGTAAACAAAAAGTAAAAAATGTAAACACTTGTAAACAAAAGTAAAAAACGTAAACACTTTTAGACAAAAAGTTTAAAAAATGTAAACTGTTGCAGACAAAAAGTTAAAAATGTAAACATTTGTAAAAAAAAATAAAATAGAATATGTAAACGCTTGTAGAGCGCGTGTGTAATACGTGTATTACTGTATCGATATCCTTATATTCGACAGCATCTACCTCAGTCGAACAAAAGTTCCTCTTGTTGCAGTTTTTAACCTTGTATTGAACATTCCCCAAAATCAAGTGAAATCAAACGAAGCTTTTTGAAAAGATTTTTATGTTAAACCAGGGTCCGGCGCCATAAAACTTAGAATATACTTCAGTGAAAAATTCATATTCTTCTGTTCATCAATGAATTAATGGATTTTATTTAGTTTTATTCTACTGATACATAGAATTAAATCATTATGCATTAAAATATATCTGAATGTTTGATTATGGAATAAATTTCAATGAAATTTTTTACTTAAGTATATTCTCAGTTTATGGAGCCGGACCCAGGAGCTAATTCAATGTCTCATGATGTGGACGTACTTTTAGGGTAGGCCAAGGGGGCAAATCCCAAGAAACCATCTCTCTCTCTCTCTCTCTCTCTCTCTCTAGTTCATAGAACAAGAAAGATAACTCATACTATCTGACTCTTGCTGTCTGTGTGTATTACTCTATTTCTTCTTCATATTGGTCGGTTTCGTTTGTTGATAGGGGGTTTACGCCGCTTTGAACAAGTTTCATTCATATCTCAATGTTAAAATGGGTAAACCGGCCTCTTAAACATAGTGGTGCTATCCAGGTTTCGAACCGGAGGCACACGCTCACAAGTGATTAAGTGATTAATTGATTGATAGAGTGACTCTTCGATTATGTCACGAATATGGCGACAGTAATGTATCTACTTGTTGCATTGCGTAGAATTTTAAACTGGCCTTTGCAACGGGACCTCTGTTTTAACTGTTCATTCATAAGACAGGATTCCGGTGTGCCGGAGGCAGAAGTAGAACCTGGGACCTCTTGGTAACGAGCCGAGCACCTTATCACATGAACAACACATTAGAGATCAATATAAATATAATTTCATACGTTTAAGCAAAGCGCATTAGAATGAAATTATTTTCTCCTGTATTGGGCCTCGTATGATAAACGGAGGTCGTTTTTCCCGCCTTTTTGGTTAAGGAGTGTTCGATTTGTTCATGAGGTATCATTCGACACGCAAACGCCGACCTGTAAACAGCTGTGCTATGTCTACTAATCAGAGTTTCAATGAAGACGATGTTTCTCTAAGAGACATATTTAACCTCGTCAAACAACAAGGAGCTTCACTACAAAATTTGGATTGTAAGTTTACTAGTGAACTTTCGACGCTCAAACATGAGGTTAGTGGGTCTTCTCAGGCGGTGAAAAAGTTAGAGTCTGAATCCTTGTTTAAGTGGAAATTTGAAGGCAATAGAGTCCAGCACAAATTTAACCTTGAACTTACAGACGATTTGAAACAAATTTCATGGGCGGTGGAGAATTCTAAATCGTCATATGCTAGTGAGTTGTTAGTTGCGGCTTTGAAAAAGGTAAATCAACGAAACAAACTTATTAAAATTGCCGATAGCAGTGAAGGAGGGTGGGAGACTGTGAGACAGTACGAGTCTAACCCTATCGCCAGCGATTCAGAAGATGAAAGTAGAATCATCAAGGCTGAAAACAGAGCTATTCGTAAGCGAAAACAATCTCAAGATGTCAAAAAATCTACAAAGAAGGGCAAATCTATTGATAAAGAGAGTGCAGTTTCTACTCATCCTGTATACATGCCTATGCAGCCCTTTCTCGGGCCTCGTCCATGGTTCAGTGAACACCGGGAATTTAACGGCGGCTTTGGACATGGCTACCCCAAGCAAAGAGGAGCATGCTTCGGTTGCGGGTCGTTCCAGCATTGGAGGAGTTCCTGTCCTTACAACCAAAAGTCAGCCACTAAATCCAAAGAATGAGTTAAAAGATGAGTATTTAGAGCTTTCACATATTATTCCTTTGACAACAAGTTATTTTGAATATGAACAAGGGATAGCTCAAATCATTGTGAAAGGCCGTTTAAAGTCATGTTTACCTTTTTGGAAAAAGATAGGTGCCTGTGAATTTATTTTGGACATTATTGAAAATGGTTATAAAATACCCTTTTATTCCACACCGGAGTCTGTTGTTTTGAAAAATAACAAATCAGCCATTGATAATTCGTCTTTTGTTACAGATGCCATTAATGATCTTTTGATCCGTGGTCTAGTGGTAGAGTGTTCGAACACTCCCTGGGTTGTGAATCCCTTGACTGTCTCAGTACAGAGTAATGGGAAAAAGAGATTGATTTTAGACTTGAGACATGTCAATAAACATCTTTGGAAACAAAAAGTTCATTTTGATGATATTAAGATCGCTATGCAGTATATAACAAAAGATTCTTATATGTTTAAATTTGACCTACATTCTGCATATCATCATGTAGATATTTTTGATGACCATTGTACATTTTTAGGTTTTTCGTGGAAATTTGGTGAACATGTTAAGTACTTTGTGTTCAAAGTTTTACCTTTCGGCTTAAATTCTGCATGTTACCTGTTCACAAAATTAACTCGCCCTCTTGTAAAGAAATGGCGTAGTGAGGGTAAACAGGTATTGATGTACCTTGACGACGGCTTAGCTGTGGATCAATGTTTTGATCAGTGTGTGCGCATGTCAGCTGACATGAAAAATGACTTGTTAAAGTCTGGATTTGTACCTAAAACAGAGAAGTCTCTTTGGTTTCCGTTAAAACAAATGATTTTTCTAGGGTTTTTTATTGATACTGAAAAAGAAATATTGCAGATTACAGATGCAAGAATGGAGAAATTAGATCTCACATTAGAATCTATACAAGAAGATTGTTTACAGAACAATCCTATTCATGTGAGGAGAGTGGCCGGTTTGGTTGGCCAGATTATTTCTATGCATTATGTTTTGGGAAATATAGTATATTTGATGACAAAGGCAATTTCTATAGATGTGCAGAGAGCGATATCTTGGAGATCGAGAATCATGCTTAGTGAGCAAAGTGTTCGCATGATTGATTTTTGGAAATCAAATGTAAAAGTTCTTAATCAGAGGAAATTTATTTCAGATTTTGCAAGTAATGTCATTGTGTACAGTGATGCAAGTAGCACCGGTTACGGTGGCTATGTTGTTGACACTCCCTACAGTATTGTACATGGGATGTGGTCAGAAGGTGAAAGTGCATTGAGCTCCACTTGGAGAGAACTTTCAGCAGTGTATAGAGTGCTCTCGTCTTTAGAAACCTCATTTGTTAACAAGAATGTTAAATGGTTTTCAGATAACCAGAATGTTATCAGTATTATTAGAAAAGGAAGTATGAAATTTCATCTGTTAGAAATTGCCTTGTCTATATTTAAGATATGTTTTTCATCTAGAATTAAATTAGAAATTGAATGGGTACCACGTACCTTGAATACCCAAGCAGATTTTCTGAGTAAAATTGTTGATATGGATGATTGGGCTGTTTCTTCAGAAATTTTTGAGTATTTGGATTACATTTGGGGTCCACATGAAATTGACTTTTTTGCAAATGAAAAGAATAATAAATTACCAATTTTTTATTCTAGATTTTGGACACCTTTGTCTATTGGCATTGATGCATTTACAGTGAGTTGGGGTGGGGTAAACGGTTGGTTTGTTCCACCAATCCCCATCATATCCAAAGTTATTAAATATATGATGCAATGTAAGAGTTACGGAACTTTGGTTATACCTGCTTGGTATTCGGCTAGTTATTGGCCTTTGCTTTGTGATGAAAGAGGAAACTTTGACAAAGCTATTGTTAGTTTTGTAGATTTACCTGTTAACAAAGAATATTATATTTCAGGTAGATTTTCAAAAATATTTGGAAGTTCAGATTTGCCATTTCGCATGTTAGCGATTAGATTAGATTATTCGCTGTTTTGATAAGAATATTAATGTCATGTTTACAAATGTTTTTGCAGGAGTTTAAAAATGACATTGAGACGCTCCCTGAGGCCTTAGTTGAGAAAATTCAAGTGCTCTCTGATCTCCAATTTGAAAGTCGGTCATCCGCAACCATTAGAGGCTATTTTTATGCATTCAAGAGATGGAAGTCATGGGCCGTTGCTCATGGCTTACTAGAGGAAGAAATTCTCCCAGCTAAGGCCTTTCATGTGGCGCTTTACCTTGCCAGTTTGACACAGTCAAGTCGATCACCCAGTCCAGTAGTGAATGCGTATTATGCATTAAAGTGGATTCATAATCTCGTGTGTGTTACATCTCCGATGGATTATGATCTTGTGAAAAATACGCTTGAAGGAGCTAGAAGGCGTCTTAGTGTACCGATCAACAAAAAAGACCCGATCACTCCAGAAATGTTGGATAAAATGTACGACACATTCAACATTGATTGTGATTTGTATAAACAAAGAACGATAACTTTATGTTTAATTTGTTATGCTGGGTTTTTCCGTATTAGTGAATTATTAAACTTAAAGAAGGGGGATATAAGAATTTTTGATACCCATATGGAGGTGTTTGTTGAGAAAAGCAAGACAGATATATACAGAGACGGAAGTTGGGTCATTATTGCTCGAACTAATACCAAGCTCTGTCCAGTTACAAATTTTGAGAGATATTCGCAATATGCATGTTTTGATTCAGATGAAATTTATGTATTTCAAAACTTAATGAAGCGTGGCAATATCTTTTGTTTTAGAAATACAAACAAACCTTTGACTTATTCTAGAGCTAGAGATTTATTTATTGAAGCATTTTCCCCCATTGTTTCAGATATTAGTAAATTTGGATTGCATAGTCTTAGATCTGGGGGCGCCACAGTAGCTGCTAATAGTGGTGTTCCAGATAGACTGTTTAAACGTCACGGTCGATGGCGATCTGAGAATGCAAAGGACGGGTATATTAAAGATAGTTTATCCAAGCGACTTTCCGTTTCCAAAAACCTTTTCATATAATGGGAATGATTTCATTTATAGAAATTTCTGCGTATAAAGATCTATATTTTGTTTACATAATGACATCATCCCGTTCTTTGGGTTTCGAGCTCGTGGCAGCGTTTCCGCGTGCTTGCTAACTTAGTATTTGTAGTTGTGTTTTGTTTATCATAGAGGTGTGTTGTACAGGAGAAATATAATTTCATACGTTTAAGCAAAGCGCATTAGAATGAAATTATTTTCTCCTGTATTGGGCCTCGTATGATAAACGGAGGTCGTTTTTCCCGCCTTTTTGGTTAAGGAGTGTTCGATTTGTTCATGAGGTATCATTCGACACGCAAACGCCGACCTGTAAACAGCTAAATTTTTGAATACTGATTAAGGGGTGATATGGTATGGGTGGTCGACTTGCTGTTGTAATTATTAAGTATCTAGGTAGATTAGATTGAAAGAGAGATGGTGATGAATGATGTTAATTTATGAATATAGAAGAAAAATGAGATGTGTTATCTGATTAAATAGCACTCGTGGCAGCGTTTCCGTGTGCTTGCTAACTTAGTATTTGTAGTTGTGTTTTGTTTATCATAGAGGTGTGTTGTACAGGAGAATACTATAGTTATGACGACAGTCATACCAACAACTGCATTTCTATACTTGTAATGAGAACTGTTTCTCTATATGTCAGCTTGTTATGGACCGGACACCAACTTTATTCATAGGCTTAATGTGACTATGACCTTAGCACTATGGCCTTGGGTCAAGGTAGTGGCAAAGTCTTTGTGTCATGGTAGAGACATACATACGTATATGGGTAGAGACATAGACTACTTTGAAAGTAGTCTATGTCTCTGTCATGGGTAACAAATATCAGATATATCAAAGCAAGTACATGTATGTGGATTTATTGACTTGTGTAGATATTTGATAGACACATACTCGAAATGTCAAATAAGCTTCGCCGGGCGAAGCTCATTTCTAGTAATTCTTTTATACTCAAAAGTTTATAACCTATGGTTTTTCTTATTTTGGAATCTTTCCTCAGTACATCTTCTTCCTAGCTAAGTATACGTCCCTGATGGCACTGGCAACTTTTACGTGTCATGTGCAAAGACGACCGCCGAACACTTTGTGTTAAACAAACAGTATTTACATATAGTGTGTATGTAAAACATACGGTACTATCTGTCATCTGAGGGAAGTATACTCAACAAGTTTGTATTTTATGGATAGTTTTTTGTAATTGTTCAGACTAACACTGAGGAAAAAATCCCTCGGTGTGTTATTAAAAATACTGCGCCCTTTCATGATCAAGGTAATATCAATTTTGTCTCAGAAGTTTCTTCTTTTTCTATTTTGAACTAAAACATTGGTCATCTCGTGATGAAAATTTCTCTGTAGGAAGACATAACTGTTTTTACTCAGTCGAAATAGAAGCTCATGCGATGTGATTTAACGCGAATAAGTTTCAAGGCGAGATGACAATTTCGTCTGATTTGTGAAGAGTTCCAAAATGTAGGAAAAACAAAACTAGGATCCGAAGAGATGAAAAATATAGATATTTTAAAATATCTTCTAATTTTTATGGTGGAAGGAATTAGTTTTTCCGATACTAAGAAATGTAATTCATATACTTGTCTAAATACGGTACAATATTCCATAATTTCCTCTGATCATCTGCATATTTTCTTTTTTTGCTCATCGAGCTATCTGGGCCGATGTCCCAGTCTGCCACAGTCGTAACACCTTCCATTCAGAGTTCCTTCATCAAATGTTTAACAGTGCACTGTGTTTGAATTATCCAGTGTTTGGATAGTCATGGCAGATGTGAATAGTGAAACTGGTGCTGCTTACGCCTCCCACAAGATGTTACTTTTTTCAGGTTGGGTTCAGAGCCAGTCTGGCTATAGAAAATATACCAAGTAATATACATGAATCCTCATTGGGCTGTATCAGCCAGATCTTGAAACTGATGTATAACCCAAAATGATTCATGGTTAGATCTAGATGTACTAGATTTATCCAGAACAAGAAATAATAGCTTGATCGAGCTAAGTACAGTCGGCGTGGAATTAGGAAAATCCATGTGCGCCTACGGGCAGTCCACGCAATGCCGCCAACGGACAGTCTGTCGGCGGCAGTATAAATTGTCCACTTGACCCTGTTACATGCCCACGATGCCACCGGCAGACAGTTGAACGCACTAATTGCAGTACTAACAGTGAGTAGGGTGAATTAAAGACCTCATTGTACATGTATAGACAGGAATTTCAGAAATCTATCACAAATTTAATACCAAACCAAATATCTAGAATGGCATGTTGATTCAAACACCACTTCATTGCATATTTTAAAAAAGAATTACGAGTCTTTGTTTTCACAGTTAGTTTCACCAGTGATGAAAATCTGTAAGAAATTGCGATATCTTTATAGATGTAAACAGTGCAACTGTTCTCAAGTTTTCTATATCCTGGATTGTCACTGTCTAATCGGCATGCAATGGACAAAAAAGATTGAATGTGTTGACATCTCGGGGTCATTTAAACAAGATGATTTGTTTTATGAGTTATTATTGATAGGGCGTCTAAAGAATCTCAGAATGGTGGACAAAAGCATGCGTTTAGCCATCAGAATACGTAATGATTTATTTGAACTTCAAATTGCCTTACTGTTAATTAAGTTCAACACACTTTGTCGCTCGGTGGCATGAACGTATTTTGGTTTGTTTATTCCTTAGGTAAGCGTTATCTGTGCAATATCAAAATGAAGAATTATTCGAAAGTTCTTTTAAGTATTGTATGCACATGAAGTACATGTACATTCTTTAAAGAAAACAAAAATATGTGTACTTACCTATTTTAAGTAAAGTTGTACAGGTGATCTCTGGAGCTTTCTTATACAGGTTAATAACAGTAACACTCCTTATGAGGGCCCCTTTTACACCCAATTGTATTAGTTGTTATTTTAAGCGAGTAAGCGAATCGGGAGCACACCGGCATGGACTAGGACATAATTAATTGATACTGGATAAATACACTGGCTTCCCTGAGTGAAATTAACAATTCTGTCATGAAAAGCTTACGTTTACGTCTTTTATCCTTAAAAGTTAGGTGATTTGAAATACATTGTAATTATCGTTTGCTACTAGCAGGGTTCTCATTTTGAGCCAGGGACCGGCGATTTCCCACCTGCTACTTCGGCCAAAACCGCCACCTACTTTCTATAGCAAAGTCAAAAAAAGTTTTACTATATCATGGATTTACTTTAATAAAACACAGATGCCACGGTCGGAGAAATATATTCAGTGAGTTTCAGCCGAAATTACAACACATGTCACTGGGCCCCCATGTCACGAACCTTATTTACGTTTAATCCCGATCCCGCACTGCAACACGTGCATGTTTTAAAAACGAAAGTAGAAATAATAATAATGAAGAAAATAACAGGATACTTTGCGGGAGACTATGAAATGGAACTCGAACTTGAGCAAAATTAAAGTTAATGTTCTGGGGCATTCCTGGATCTACTCTGAATCTACAAAATAAAACATTTTTTTAAAATAAAATTGGTTCATTACTGATAGACATAAGATAATATTTGAGTCAGCTGTGTCATTGGGCCCTCCACTTACTGCATTTACTCAGAAAATATTCTATATATGTCTATTCTGTGAACTTGTTGTGCCAGCTTAGAGATGAATCATCCAAGTTATTTGGTAAAATGGTTACCACCAAACTCTTATACCCAAGACAAAATTTATATATTATCATTTTAAACAGCACAATTTGCTCACATTTTACTGATCATTCTAATGTCATATTTTAGTGCCCAAAAGCCAGGAAATGCCTCCTAGTGCCTTCCAAATTTCAAAATTTTCCAGAGGGGGGGCATGCCCCCAGACCCCCCTAGCAGGGCTCGCGCCTTTGGCGCTTGCATATGTCACCTCGTACTTTCTTTAAATTCACCTGCTACTTCTAAACTTATTGAGAACCCTGTACTTGTACTATATGCGATTCTTGATGCTAGTCATGTAATAATGATTTTCAGTGAAAGCGTAAATTACTTCGACATGTATTACTGTATAACATTCTTATGAATAAGATAAGTACATTCCACCATATCTGATTCTAGCGCTAACTCCGATTATTGTCTGTCAGCTGCATTTTTATTTAAACCAGATGAGTGTATAGTGTCCACGCTCAAACGACCACGCTGCCCACGGAAAAACGGCTGAATAGCTAATCGCAAATAAAAATTCAGCCGATAAAGTGTGGACATCTACAAGTAAATTTATTGCCCACGTGCCCATGATGCCCATGTTTCTTTCGTGGGAAAATATATTCCACGACAACCATACTGTACAGTAGCTCCATTGGATTTGGTCCCAACATTTTATTTGTTTGTTTACCATCATTTTTTGTACAGAAATATGCTGTTTGGTTTAGACTAAACAGTACGAAAACATCATACACCTTCAATGAACAAAATGTAATACATGTACTGCATTTTGCATTTGTGAGCAGTGTCTTTGGTACTTAGAATTAAATACTAGGAATGGAAATAAATCATGGAAATATTTTCCTTCTTCATTGTGTCATTAATACAGAAATTACAATATCAATTCCTTCTTGTATGTGTTTATGTTATGATGATCATGTTAAATTACAGTGTCACCCAGAAATTGCCCTGGGCTGTATTGTGGAAAATTGGAATATGAAAATGGAAGTTACAGTGAGTGTGGGGTAAGTGTGTATCAGTCTGCATTAAATTTGCAAAATGGTAGTGGCCAGTCCAGTTAACATCATGTTAAGCCTTGGTAAGTGGTCTTACCTTAGACATTACTAATTGTTTTTTTTTTGTTTGTAATATAAAATACTACAAGTGTAAGGAAATATTCAATGCCTTTCGTTCAGTGCCCCATGATATGAATACATGCTGCAATTTAACAACTTAATGGCATAACTCGATCAGTTAGATATATTGGTAGACAAGTGCAATTTTTTCACAATTTATGTAAAACCACTGTAAAACAGTTTTTGTAGTTATCCACACCCAGGAATTTTCATAAATTAAAAGTCTAAAGCAATTGCAAAAAGAGAAAAATAAAATTGAAAGAAATTTGAATTATGAAAACCAAATTTGATTTGATTATTTATTACTGCATAAAATTTGAAAAAGGATACATGGAGTTTAAAGGGGAAACTTTTTGACCGTATAGTTGAAGTCATGTGATTACGTTGGGGGCATGGTTTTACTGGTCGCCGAAATGACTGCTTGTCTCCAGCTTGGGGTATTGCCTAGAGGCACTTGGTAATCGGGGTATTGGGTATGCCTGGAGGCACATGGTAATCAGGAGGTGTGAACATGCTATAGTTTGGTGTAAACAATGTGTATGGTTTGAATTGGCAATAGAAAGTACATTCTTTAGTCCCAATTATGAAGATTCTAGTAGGGTTTTATTTTTCTCATTTTGATTGGTTTTATTACTTTTTATGGGTGGGGTGTTTGATTTATTTGTTTGTTTTGATCTCTTTTCGGATATTTTTATTTTAAAAGAATGTGAAGACATTAGCCGATAATTCTCCCGTACTTTACGAATTACACATTTGGGCATAATTTCCCTTTATATCCATGGGACTGCCATACAAATCTGTTTCACCTTCTGTCCAGACTGACTTCCTGAGTGTTTCTATCTAAATATCGAGAATCATCCCACACACCACAATGGCATAGAACTATCCAGAACTTCTTGTATAGGACCTTTCTCTTTCCATGATTACGATGGTGAGGAGGGATGCTGCGGGTTGTATTCATCTATCATGCAGGGTGACGAAAAGCAAGCTGGGCATTCGTGTTCCCCTTCAAGTTGTGGAATAAGAGGCTCATTGTCAGGCGATTTGGTGTCCTCAAGGTCCTCTTTCAAAGTGCTGGCAGAGTATTTGTCCAGTCCCAGTCTTTGTATGCAAAAATGCCTGAAATGCTAGAAGCTTATCAGGTGATAGATTTAAAGTCATGGCGTTCATTGTTGGGTTTTAGAAACAGAATGATGATATGTGGAAGAGATTCAGGTATATTAAAACGCTTTGTCATAATTAATTTCTAATTGAAAATTTGACTTTGTTCTCCTGATTACATTAATAACCTACATGTATTATCAATTTCTTTTTCTTATAAAAACAACGCATTAACATTTTTGGAGAAAATAATAAACCCGAAATTAAAAAAACGTTTAGACCGTTGCTTATAAATTTTGATGATTGTTAATATTTGCGTTCATATTGAATAAGGCTGTTGATATAAATTTTATGTCGCATGGTTTTGCATGGTTGACCACAATGCCCCCGGTCATCTGCTCTTGTGGTCAGCATGATGAATCGATATGGGAATGACAGCTTCAAATTATCGCTGTCCTCTAGCTGTACAAGTAAGAGGGGGGCTTACACCTTCCCCTTTAAGATTAACATCTTTGACCATAAATTGTGTAACCAATACAATGTAAGCTTATATTTTTCAGATTGTGAATGAAACATCATGAATGAAAATAATAAAGTAAAAACTTCTGTATAACAAGTCAATTTTTCATAAACAATAAAAATGTCTTTGTATATGTACCAAAACTACTTTGTACCATAACAACCTTAAATTATATACCAAAATGACCATGTACCAAAACATCCTGCATCCTGGGGTTTGAAACCTACAATTTGCATGTCCATTTCCTGTCTTTCAAATAAGGTTGTTAAAACCAATGTACAGTTTCATGGTAAATGTGGTTCATATGGGTGGGTCCGATACTTAGATTGTAATTTCTGTACAATGTATAAGGAGGATGCCATAGTGCAATAATTTTGGAGTGACGTAAAACACAAATCAAACAAGCAAACAAAATTAACAGTTCATGATGCTGTGTTAACTAATGATTTAGGATATGTGCTTTGTTGATGTTGTAATTTATATTGCTGGAATAAAGAATTAAAAAAAGGACTTTGAAAATTAGCCTCAGGGATAATTATACATGTATTAGGAAGAGCATGAGCTGAATAGTAAAACATGTTTTTTATTTTGTGTAGGCATGTCCCCGAGGATATCAGCCAGACGTGAACTCCATCTGCAGGAAATGTACAACAGAACCAATATTCTATGACTGGATGTACCTTGCCTTCATGGCTTTACTTTCTCTTATGCTGCATTGGTTTTCCATAGATGCCGAGAACCAACTAAATCTCAAAAAGTATGTACACAATTATTATATTGGAAAGATCTGAACACATACCGCACCTTTGACAGATATTCTAATGGCTGGGTGTTGGCAAGAACACATATCTGAATGAAAACATGAAACTTCCATGATCCTTACAAGGATTGGGGTTCCATCTTCTCTTATTAACCCCTCACAACAGCGTTGCAGTGGGGATATAGTAATGGTACTATTTGTGTTTGGGTGCATGGATGTGTGTGCCTGTAACAAAACGGGGGCAGGCTTGGTGTAGTGGTTAAGTGCTTGGCTGTCGGCGCTGATGATCCGGGTTCTATTCTTGGGTTGCACCACTATGTTTAAGAGGTTGGTTACCTCCTGCTTCCATGTTTCGATATTACTGAAAAATTGTTGAAAGCGACATAAAACACCAATCAACCAACTGTAACAGAACCTTGTAGGCACTCCAGAAGTCCCAGTTTTGGCCTTATTGGGATCAGGGATCATACTTCACATGTAACTTAAGTATAAAGAGAGAAAAATCCCTATTGATTTTGGAGTTAAAAGGTCAAAAGCTAAGGTCACTAGAGGTCGTTTTATGAAAACATTTTAGACACATCAGAAGTTACAGTTTTGGCCCTTTTGCCAGTATTGGGTTCATACTTCACATATATATTAGGTATAACACGAAACAATTTGGTGCAATTAGTATTAATTGGTGTTAATTAGCAGACATATAAAGACCTTGATGATAGACCACAGATGTATAAATCTCCAGTTTCACCTCCGTTGATATTTCAGTTAATGCTATATATTTAAGTTCATTTTAGACCCATTCAGTATATAAGGCAATAGCGAATTTATAAGTCTTTCGGATTAGCTTGCATATTATGGTACGGAAATGTACTTTTAAAATTACTAGCGATTTCATCTACTATTTGTTTTAAGCTGGTGGGCTCAGTGGATGAGGTGACTGAAAGGTCTCGGACTCGACCCCACCGTGGGCACATTGGTGTACTGTCTTTCAGATGAGACAGTAGAAACTGAGGTCCCGTGTCACAATAGGCGTGGCATGGAAAAGATTATTAGATCCCCCACTTCTTCAGGAGGGTCCGTCACCATAAATGTATATGTGAAATAATCGTGAAGTGAAGTGAAACTATCTACTATTTATTTTTAACAACAAAACATAACCAATCCATAAACAACTGGCTGTTTGCCAGGGTGACCAACCCTTTACCGGTTAAACATTTGGTAGAGGTGTAGCCATGTTGGTTGGCAATCTTTTTATTTTTACATTTTAATTCATAAACAATAATTAAGGTTTATCGTCTTGCCAAAAGAAACAATTGTAGATTGGTCCTTCTTAGCGTGGCATTCTTTATTCTGGAAATTGAGTAGGACTTACATCACGCTATGATTAACCAAAATCACTTACTAGGCAGCCAGATAATAATTTTATTATTATATTATGAAGAAAAGGTGTCAAATAATCTAAAATTGTAAGGTAACACCCCTCCCCAGAAAATATTCCAACAAATTTAATACTCCCCTGCTGTATTGTAAATCAGCGAAAGTCTTGAAGATACTACACCTACATGAAACTGTCAAACTGGGTCAGCAAGATGACACATGCTCTCCCTGAAGTAAACATCATTAGTGTAAAATCCGTGGGGGTGTTACTTTATTTACTGCAGAAATGCATCCATCTTTCTCAAATGTATATCAGGTAGCCGGCCCACAATGAGAAGAAGATCCCTATTGATTTTGGGGTGATAAGGTCAAAGATCAAGGTCAATTTAGTACCTTGGATTTTGCTGCCGTGCGAGATGTCATGCTTGGTGTTGATCTTGTTACAATTTGACATTTGCATCGAAAACCCCACCACCAGTAGTCCATCAGAGGTGGGATATTTGGTCAGATCTTTCAAACTAGAATTAAAATTGATCAGTTTATATTATATAATATCATTATTAATATTCACTTCAATGTTTGAAAAAATGTAATATCATTTACACTGAAAGAAATAATACAAACACTCTTTGCCGCAAATTTTCGGCCTCCTGGCCTTTATCAAACAATAGTTAGAATAGTAAAATACTATTCTAACTATTGCTTGATAATTTTACTATTATAACTATTGTTTGATAAAGGCCAGGAGGCTGAAAATTTGCGGCAAAGTCTGAGTGTTTGTGTTATTTCTTTTGGAGGACTACTTATTATATCTGTTACAATATTATTGAAAAGTACTGATGATTTCAATTGTACAGGTTGATGTAACTCAGTTTCAGCTGGTGATTTGTTGGTGTCCTGTCTTTCAAATGAAAAAAGAGGTTAAAACTGAGGTCCCATGTCATGGTAAATGTGGCACGTAAAAGATCCCCACTTCTTAGGATGGCTGCATTGCATAGTTCTATATTCCTTGGATTAGACAGATGGCAGCACCTAGAATTTCAATGATCTTGCTGTGACATAAAACGAGAATCAAACAAACAAGAAACAAAACTCTGTCTGTCTGTCTGTCTGTCTGTCTGTCTGTCTGTCTGTCTGTCTGTCATACTTGTGTTTAACTTTCTGTTAAGGCAGTACCTGTATATGTTTCTTTAAGCCTTACTATTTAGTTTACCAGTGGTAACAAAATATCTCAAGAACACTTTGGTATTTTCAAAGGCTTAGAACAGTGTTGAACAGGGCTGGTTGTCCAGTGGTATCGCTTTGGATTTCAGATCAGAGGACACAGGTTTGAAACCAAACTGTCGTCTCAGATTTTCTTCTGCCTTCCTGTCTGTTCTTTACAGAAGACAGAGTTCCTTTGTCAGGGTATACTTTGGCAGTTACAAATTCTCTTATTGCAGTTGATGGGCCTGTAGCGTAGGCCAAACTTACAAAGCAGTGCACCAGGCAGGTCCCACTACCTTTATATGTACTGTTATTTAGAACTGGAAAGGATATGCCTTCCCCCTCCCTCGTTATTGTATAATACATACTGTGATTTGGCAGAAGCGATACAGTGAATTTTAATACATGTATGATACAATACTTTATATTTTAAAGAAAAACTGTATTTAAATTTTTCGACATCTGATCAACATCATCAAGTTATGCTGATGAATTACATATATGTGTATAAACTGTTGAACTGGTGTAATACAATGTGTGAGGTTTTCAAAATTTTAAAATGGACATTTAATGAACCTTTTGAAAATCAGAGGCAAGACCCTGGCTGTTATTAAATGCACAAGAATTTTTAATACAGGTATTTTAATTTTCAAAATAACAGTCAAAGAAGTTTAAGAATGAAGTTACTAGAAATCAACATAAAATTCGATTTGACTGGAATCAACTGTAAAATTAACCTAATATTTTACATTCTAATGCATTTTGTTTGTAACATGCGATTTCATTGACTGTCCGATTTAAAAACTGCAAGGGTATTCACAATACCCCTGCAGTTTTTGATATGACGTCAGGATACCCTGCAGTTTCTGATTTGTGACGTCAAGATACCTTACAGTTTTTAATATGACTGTGATTAGCGACTTGGCTTAGAAAACCATAACTCTATGCCTCTAGTTGTAATTATTTTTGTCAAATGCATTAGAATGGGGTTACCATGCTAGTGTTTTACAAAAACTGACAGAGTATTGGCGAATACTCTGTCAGAAATTTCCGTTTCACAGCTCGGCTAACACCTCGCAGTGAAACTCAATTTCTGACAGGGTATTCGCCGATACCCTGTCAGTTTTTGTAAAACACTTGCATGGTAACCCCTAAATATTGTACACAGGAGGAATGGAATGCATGTGCATTTCTAATTTTGATGTTGTTATTCTCGGACTCCATTTTTGTGTTTATTTCAAATAATCAAAAGATTGAACATCTTACTATTATTATGGTTATTTTTTTTTTAGGTGGGAAGTTGTTCTTAAAGACAAATTTAACTGAAATTCCAACAAATGTATCAAACACCTAATCAAAAGCAGCCTTTAGCATTATTGGTCTTCATTTAAATTTTTGTATTTTTTTTTCATTCTGTTCTAGGAATCTTTGGACTCTGCATGTCTCAGCATTGGTGGAGAGTGTGGCAGCAGCAGTGGTGACATTACTTTTGGTGGAGCCACGTGGATCCCTACAGATCAGGTCGTGCCCCGTAGAGAGGCTGTCAGATTGGTACACCATGCTGTATAACCCCAGTCCTAACTACACCACCACGCTTCACTGCACACAAGAAATTGTCTACCCTTTGTATGTCGTTACAATATCTTTTATGACATCATATGACATTATATTTTCATAAGACTATATTTATATATGATGATTTCTACCAGAATATTAGTGGGAGTGTTAGAGACAAAGTAGTATGTAACTATGTCAAAACAAAATTGTTGTCAGGATTGAGGCATTATGCATTATCCTTTAGGGTTGTGTACTGATTTTATTTCCTGTTTTTAGATAGGACATATTAAATGGTATGGTGCTGGCCGCCCACTTGTCTTGACCATATTTTCTTATTACTTTAGTTTGTTACTTCATACTTGATAAGGCAGTGTGTCATGACCTTGACTCAGGCTTTTAGTTTTAAGGTCAAGGTCACTGTAGACTTCAATGGAATATCATGGTTGTTACCATATTTTCTTAATACTCCTTACACATTTGTTTCTTATGACAAAGAGGTATGTCATGACAGAGGGTCATTGCTCCAAGGTCAGGGTCACTATTTGGACAATATTTTCTTAATGCTTAAGTTCTACAGCTTCATACTTTGCCCAATTATTCCGAAAAGGCAGTGCACATTTAACTTGACCCAGGGTCATATCTCAAAGGTTTTTGTCTCTGTCAACTTGGATGAAATTTTCTTTTCCAGGCAGTTTTCTTTATTTTGTTAGGTCTCCTGCTTTATGCAATTGTTCTTAGGACAAAGGGGTGTGTCATGCCCTGTTTATGGATGACTTTGATAAAGTCATTGTAAAGCACAATAATTTATATAAGTAATAATGAAATTTAAATGATGACTTATACAAAGGAATGACAGCGAATACAAAGTGGAAACAAATTCAGACACTGCACAAAATATAATTTACATGAGTCTAATATTTTGTGGGTTTTTGAGCTAATGCAATCTGCAAGTACAAATATTGCTGATTTCAAGACCAAAAATTATCAACGAAACATAGGGATTTTTCTCTTATTGGATTGAAGGGAGAAAAGTGTTTCATTGAAGAGAATCATTGAAGATGACATTAGCAAAGCCCATAAAACCTAGAGTAAAATAATAAGTAGTAACTTTTCCCCTGAGTGCAGACCAATCTAGAACAATTAGCCATTGAAAACAGAGTTGCTAGACTTTAAGTGTATAGCACCTCCAAAAGATGCAATTAACATGATATGTCGAAGATTATTGCTTTAAGATCTTCAGATAACCCTGTAATGGTAGACAAAATGATGAAAACCTGTTAGAAATTAGTTCATTAGATGAGGTAGGACCAGAGAATGGATTATGTGTTTAAACTTTTGCTCGTTCAAACTCACACTGTGGATTAACATCGCAATTTTTATTTGATTGCGCATATTGTAAAAGTAAATTTACAGCATATATTTGGTGTTATACAGTAACAAATAGTGATGTTTACTTGATGACAGATACACAGTGGTGCTGATTTTCTACGCATTCTCCCTCCTCTTCATGATGCTGCTGCGACCAACTGTATCCTATAAGTGTGCAGGATGGAAGGGAACAAAATCCATATATGCAGGCTTATATTTTCACCCAGTGCTCATTGTCATTCAGGCGGTGTTTAGCGGCTTGCTGTGTAAGTTTTTTAAATATATATATCTTTTGACGAATAGAAAACATTGTAGGAGATCTTTTATTGATGTATTGTGAAGTGACTATAATCACACCTGTTTTATTAAAATGTCATAAATGAGCTGGGTGTAGTAGTTAAGCCGTTGAATTGTGGTGTCATTGGGTTCAAATCTTAGATTACACCACTATGTATAAGAGGTTGGTTACCTCCTGCTTCCATGTTGCAATATAACTGAAAAATTGTTGAAAGTGACGTGAAACACCAATCAGCCAACCTGTCTTCTGGATGAGACGGTAAAACAGAGGTATGTTGTCATGGTAGATATGGGACTGGAAAGGTCAGTCACTGCTTTGGGTGGGTCCATTACAAAGGTGTAAATATCTATGCAATGCATCAGGCAGGTGCTGTCTTCATATAAGTGAAATGATCTTGGCATGGTGTAAAATAAGGATCAGAGCACAGCTTGTACAACTTGGTTTAATATTGTGAAATGAAAGAAAAAACGAACAATACTGTGTCAAGCTGACAGGCACTTTCAGGCTTTTAAGGTGCTCGAGTCTAGATTTTGCTTTGGAGGCTAAAGGTTTATATTGCTTTATAAAATGAAGGTGGTAATGTTTGGTAAAATTTTGAATGCTTTGTGCAGAGAACGAAATTTTACTGAATATGGCAAATACAAACAAGGAAGCAAAAAAGTAGTAAGTGAAAGTGATATCATAATGTCATTAAAAGTTTGTGTTAAATTCCTGACAACCTTGGCCCCATTTTACCCCAAAATTTATGACAAATAGCAAATTTTTGATCCCAGAATTAAATAAGTATTTCCTTAATATATACTCTAAACTAAATAGAGTTTTCAGGAAAAACTAGGAAAATATACAAGCCTCAAGCAGAAAATCAGCAGATATATATACATTTACAGTGTCGTCAATTACTCATGATTTATCATAAGTTCTCTAATAAAAAATGAGCCTGAACTATTTTTCTTGGAGCTTTGATACTTTTAAGAGTATATTATATATATTTATTTATATTTCAGATTATTCTTTCCCATACATTGTCATTGTTGTGTCTGTGATTACCAGTGCTATATATTTGTCCGGATTTGACAATCGTGTAAGAAAAATTTACTTTTCGATATAAAAACATATATGATCTGAGATTTTATCATCATTTTTTGCCAGTGAGATACAGTAAGCACATCTCGTCTCTATCTGTTTGTTAGATCACCAGTTTTTTTGGTTTTCTTTTTTTTTCACTTCCCAATATTAGAGTTATTTGACATCATACCATTGTAACATCATACAATTTCGATATCATTTCCTGTAATTTTAGTCCAGTTTCCATAGAATTGGTTGACGTCACAGTGGTTTGACGTCAGATACATGTACCTGCTAATATAGGAAATAACTCTGTATAACAAAAAGCCCCAATATATATATCCAGATGTTTTCCATCTCAATCAGAAAGAGTCTGAAACAGTCTTTACTGTGTTAACACATCACTATTGTGTTAATATTAACACAGTTACAGTGTGTGCAAAACTTTGTTATGCTTTACAGGACATTTTTCTGGTAAAGCTTCGTATTTCAATGAAGTAATAGTGAAAATTTTACCGGACTGAGCCAATTTTTAGCTCACCTGAGCCAAAGGCTCAAGTGAGCTATTGTGATCAATCACCGTCCGTCGTCCGTCCGTCGTCTGTCGTCCGTCGTCCGTCGTTAACTTTTCACATTTTCGACTTCTTCTCCAGAACCACTGAACAGAATTTGATGAAACTTGATAAGCATGTAGTACTCATGGTCCCCTACAAGTGTTGTTGTTTTTCGTCCAGATTCATCAACAGGTGGCGCCACCACAGGCAAAAGTAGGTCAAAGAGGGTACCCTCCTTTGACAAACTTCTTCTTCAGACCGGGGGCATACAGAGACAAACCAAATGCATAGGAATGATCTAGAGGGATGTGTGAAGAAGTGTTGTTATTTTTGGTTCCATTCCGAAATCAAATTTTTGACGTTTTTTTTGACGTTTTTTTGTACTTGGTAATTTTAATGCAGAAAAGAGGTATTTTTTTCTTTTAGTAAACATTGATGCATTAATTTGGTTTAATTTGATCATTTTGATGGTAAGAAATACTACTGCGAAGAAAATTTTTCAATATTTTATGTTTTGGATTTTTTATGAATTTTTTAAGACTTTCAAGAAAAAGGGGGGGTGGGATAATTGGTGTAAACATTTCACAGTTTGAACTTTTTCTTCGGAACCACTTGCTGGAATTCAATGAAACTTGGCATGCATCAAATACTCAAGGTCCACGACAAATGTGATCATCTTTGTCAGGATCCATGAACAGGTGGCACCACCACAGACAAAAGTAGGTCACAGAGGGTACCCTCCTTTGACAAACTTCTTATTCAGATCGGGTGCATACAGCGACAAACCGACTGCATAGGAATGAGATAGAGGCATATGGGAAGAAGTGTTGATATTTTTGGTTCCATTCCGAAATCAAATTTTTGACGTTTTTTCATTTTTATTTTGGACTTTGTTATTTTAATGCATTAAAGAGTTATTATTTTCTTTTAGTAAACATTGATGCATTCAATTGGTTTCATTTAATCATTTCTATGGTAAGGAATGCTGGTGTGAAGGAATTTTTTCAATATCTCGATTTTTGAATTTTTTATGAATTTTTTAAGACTTCCAAGAAAAGGGGGGGGGGGGGGGGTGGACAATTTTTCATATCTTCAACTTGATCTACAGAACAACTTGAAGGATTGTGATAAAACTGGGTAGGATGCAAGTACTCATAGTCCTTTTCAAAGGTTTTGTTTTTTGTGCGGATCATCCAAATTGGTTAACAGATAATGCTACCATGTCTAAAAGTAGGTCTCACAATGGTACATATACCACTTGGTAATTGAAATATGGAGAGTAGCGGTTCAAATCCAGCTGTGGTCAAAAAAATTTTTTTTTTTTTTTACACATCTAAATAAGTTTTTAGATGTTTCTCAACACTCAACATATGAAATTAGGAATTTTACGTTTAAGACTTCCAAAAAAAAAAGGGGGGTGGGGGGGGGGGGGGGGGTTGGCCATTTTTCACATTTTCAACTTTTTCTACAAAACTGTTTGAAGGATTTTAATAAATCTTGGTAGAAATAAGTCACTTATGATCCTTTTCAAATTCTGTTGTTTTCGTCCAGACCTCTTTACAGGTGGCGCCACCATAGTCAAGAGTAGGTCACAAAAGAGTTCCCTCGTTTAACAATATTCTTTTCATACGGGCTGTATACAGAGACAAACAGAATGCATAGAAATGATCTAGAGGGATGAGTGAAGATGTATTGTCATTTTGGTTCCCTTCCAAAATCAAATTTTAGAATTTTTTTTCGACATTTCTTTGGACTTGGTGATTCAATGCAGAAAAAAGTGTCATATTTCCTAGTTAATTGATAATGATGATTTTTTATGGACTATTGTGATCATAATTATGGTAAGGATTGTTACTTTGAAAGAATTTTGTCAATATCTCAATTTTTGGATTTTCTATGAATTTTTTAAGACTTCCAAATGAGGGTGTATAGGAACAATTCAATCACATTTTTCACTTCTGCTGTTATACCACATGAAAGATTTTAATGAAACATGGAATACATGAAGTACTAAAAGTCCTCTATCAATTTGGTAAATTTCATCCAAATTGGTTAACAGATAATGCCATCATGTCTAAAAAGCAGTTCTCACAATAGTACATATACCACTTGGTAATTGAAATATGGAGAGTAGCGGTTCAAATCCAGCTGTGGTCAAAATTTTTTTTTCATTTCTTTACACATCTAAATAAGTTTTTAGATGTTTCTCAACACTCAACATATGAAATTAGGCAATTTTAAGTTAGATCTGGACAATATTTGAAACAATTGTTGTTCATGACCCAGACTTGAAATCAGTCAACAAAAGGCCCCACCTAAAGAAAATGACTAACTTGTTGCCCTGAATGACTTCTTGCAGAGACAAAGGAAATGCTTAATATCAAAATCACCTGAATGGATGTGCAAAAAAGTGTTGTTTTTTATTCTAGCCTGAAATAAAATTTGACATATTTTCAACATCTGTGTTGACTTAGTCACATTAATGCAAAAATAAATGAATTCTTCCTTCATGCATGACTGATAATATAGGTACTCAGGTGAGCGATATAGGCCCACTTGGGCCTCTTGTTACCAGAATTAACAGGTGGTCAGGTGGGTTTGGGAAACACTACATTTAGCATCAAGATGTTGTAAGGATGGTTTCAAAATACATGTAATGATAAAAACCACTTTATCCCTCCACCACATAATTTGATAGTACATTTGTATTTTCTTTTTAACATGGAAGATAAGCTAACCAAGTTTACTTCTTTTTACAACATGTTACAAAATACTCACTATTTATTTGGCATTTTGTATCACAATATGATTTTTGTTGAATTTTTATGATTCTTAATTCAACAAACATTTTCTTTCACATGGGCTATGAAGCTGACCCATATTTTCTCTAAATTCTTGTGTTGTATTAAGGTATTTTTTAAAAAAATGGATTTTGATCTTTGGTTCTGTCAGAGATCTTAGACTATATTTAATCCTAAGAGCCGATGAGGTCGCCGGTTAAAGTCTCACCAGCAGCTTGGTGTCCTGTCATTCAGATGAGACCGTAAAACCTGAGGTACCTTTTCATGGTAGATATGGTTCTTTAAAGATCCATCACTGCTTTTGGTGGGTCCGTTGCAAAGGTATAATTTTTTTGTGCAGTGCATCAGGCAGATGCCATCACCAAATTATGTGCAATAGTCTCAGTTTGCCATAAAATAAGAATCAAACAAGCAACAAAATAGACCCCACTACTAGTGCATTAAATTTGACAGTGAAGGTTCAGATATATGCAGCCATCTTGTCTCTTATGACTGATTTTTGTGTTCACTGCTAGGCATAGTGATTTTTGTGTTCACCGTTAGGTGCAGTGATATTCAGAGATCAGGGATCCTCTTTTTATCTTCTCTCTTTCACTAATTAGTTGGGCTAGCTGAAAAAAAATGCTAGCCCAAGTATAAATTTTCAAATACTTGGTCTTTTCTAAGTGAAATAAATAATGTCAAATTATGAGGTCTGATAACATGTTACAAAAACATGGATTTTAAAGAGCTTGTTTTTTGACATTGTTGATTTAGTTGGAAAAGCTAAGTGCTTGAATATATGTGAATTGAATGTCTTCTTATACATAAAAACTTGAATAAACTGATGCATAAATTACTAGTCTCTGACTAGCACTAATTTTAATCCTGACTGTCTGTATATCTGACTATCTATCCATCCGTCAGTCTGTCTGTCTATTACATGTTCCTTTGTTGAACTTGATTTTACCAATTGCGTAAGTTACTAATCCCAAGTTAACCCTAATTTGGTACCCCAACTGTTTTATGTGTCTGTCTATCCATTCATTAGTCAGTCTGTCTGTCTGCTACATCTTTGTCTTCCTTGGATCACATCATTCAATTTTTTTTAATGTAGCATTTCACTCACTTTTAACTTTAATGATCATTTGATGTCTTTATACTGTATGCCAGATATTGTTATAATTGCCTGTAACTTTGTATTACAGGAGATACAGGATTCTTACAGTAAGCTGTTTAAGAAGACATTCTGTGACCGCCGTAATCTGATTATAGTAATCGCTCATTGGATGCTTCATGCATTCGGGATCATCGCCATGACGCAGCTTCAGAATCCTACCGTTGACTTTGCTTTGATGGGATTGGTGCCATTCCCAGTAATCTTCTATATCCTGACTGTCAAATTCACGAACCCGTCGACGCTGGACAATGTGTCATGACATGAGGCCTCGTCGTCTGGTTATACCGTAGTTAACGTCAGATAGATATATCGTCTTGACGATACTTTGTAATTCTTTCCTTTACTCTTTACCCTTGTTTCTTCTCTTTTTCTTTCTTAAAATTTCTTTTTCATTTTTTTAAATCCTAAAGATGTCTTTCACATTCATAATGGTAACAGTCTAACAAAGTTTCAGAATTATGCATGAATAGATATACTTTCATCCAATTTTACATGATGTAAGTGGTCCAATTTCCAACAAGCCACTTTTTGTTGGGATTTTCATTACGATGTTATTTTTTTAATCGTGACATCAAAGTAATTTGATGCGAATTTGGACGGCAAAACATCATATGTTGGATATTGCCCCTTACATCATGTAAAATTGGAGGAAGGTGAATTATTTGAAAATTATATTTCTTTTTTAGCTGAGATCTGTAAATTAGATTATGAAAATTTAATTTACAGCAAAAAAAATAAAAAAAAAATAAAAAACAGAAATGTGAATCATACTCTGTGTATTTGAAAATCGAATAATAATGTCTAATGAATGTCTTGATAAAATAATAAGAAAATATTAGCCAGTTTTTATTACCAGATTACTGGAATTACAGATTTCTCTCAAGTTGTATATAGAGGAATAGATATGCAACCATCTCTCTATCTTCTCAGTAGAGATTTTTTCCTGCTTTTGAAGTATCATTTGCTTCCTAGGTTTTCCTCTCTTTTTTTCATTCTTCTAGCTAATATATGACCAGATGGCGAGGTATGCATGGAGGATAAAAAGATTTTATCCACATTATGAATGATATGTACATATATGTCGAAGATAAGATTTTATTGTATTTTACAAGTGTTGTATGTATGTTTGTAAACATGATTTCTTCAGAAGTGAGTGAAGGAGAAATTGCAGATAAGAATGTATAAACATGTTTACCTGTTATTTGTAATGGATTGGTTTGTTGGTGCAAATGGGAGTCGAACCCGGATTATCGGCGCCATTTGTGATGGGAGATTCATAAGCAGTTGTGTGATTTGTATATAACGTAATATTTCCGGATATGTGGAATTTTTTATTTTTGACATCAAAGAAGTTTTTGATATTGAAATTTATAAAGGTAAATAAAGAAATTTCTAATTTTTTATTTTTATTTCTAAACTGATATGCTGCTCTTTTCATTTGTAAGGTATAAGTTCAAAATTACAGAAATAGATTTTTATACACCAACTATGTAAAAATTGTAATGAATGCCTTTATTCTATTGATAGGAAAGTTGCAAAAATTATATGTAAGAATTTTTTAAGTTGTTGCATGATGCTATTACTCCGTTGAAGATAACATTTGTACATATTATACATATTTGCTTTCTGTTTCATACACATAAGTGAAAATACACAGCATCTGTATAACACATGTAATAAGTATTTTTCAAATACTGGAAATGAATGTATTGTGCAATCATCACTCATAACTTTATATTTCCATTTTCAACATATTTTTTTATATGAACTGTACAGAGGATGGTGGAGTTTATTTTCCATGAATGCTGCTATGGCATGTGCACATTAATGACGTAAATAATGGGCGGAGTTATTACTTGAAGCTTTGAAAATGACGTTAGGAGAATTTAACAAATGGTCAGCATACAAATCAGATTTATTTTAGGAATGAAAGTATTTAAGGAATGAGAAATCAATTTTGTAGATCACAAAATATTTGCAAAAATACTTTGTAATGGAAATATAAGGAATGAGTATCTTATTGTTGATGTTCATGGAAATGTAATCAGCATGTCATGTGCAAATTCTCCCAAGAACCATTTTGCAGTTCCTGGAATTTGCCTGTGACTGGCTTCATTTACCATGAACATCAACAATAAGACACTCTTTCCTTAATTCTAATGCCTTTTGTTCTTAACACATGATCTCATTGGCTGTCTGATTTAAAAACTGCAAGGGTATTCACAATACCCTGAGATTTTTTATTTCATCTCATGATACCCTGCAGTTTTTGATTTGTGACGTCAAGATACCCTACAGTTCTTGATTTGACGTCTCAGTGATTAGTGACTTGGTTAAGAAAACCAGAAATTTGTGCGTATTGCCTCTAGTCATAATTTTTTTTTGTTAAATGTATCAGAATGGGGTTTCCATTCTTGTACTTCACAAAAACTGACAGAGTATCGTCGAATACCCCTGTCAGAAATTTACATTTCACAGCTGAGCTTACGCCTGGCAGTGAAATTCAATTTCTGACAGGGCTTTTGCTGTTACCTTGTCAGTTTCTGTAAAACACTCACATGGTAACCCCTAATTATACCTCACACCAATAACATTTTGATGGAAGTATTCTAGTATCACATTGTCCATTTGTCTATCCATAGACACAAGAATTTCCAGATTGTAACCCAATAGCTTTATAACCTAGAGTCCGGATGCCTCGTACATAGAATGCCAGTGACCAAAGGAGGATACTTATTGTATTTGGGGTTCAAAGGTTGACAGGAGTTTACAGCCTTGGAGGAGGAGGAGGGATGTGTGTGTATTTGTATCGTTTTTGCAGCTCTAGTTGTCGTTTTACAATCTCATTGTTGCTTTTTATGGATACATGTAGAATATACCAGTGGATGCTGTCGTGTGTTATCTACCAGTGCCAGTTGATGCTGTCTTGTATTTAATGCCGTAATATGTGTCGTCATCATAGTATTGAATTATGTCAGAAAAATGGATAAATAAAGTTTCTTACTGGGAGATCTGTGAGGCAATTATGTTGAAACTCTTTCAAATGTTTATCTTTATCATTTATGTTTTACAAGATGAAATACCCATTCACAGCAATCTGTCAGCTCAGTTTTCTCTATAACCAGCCAATATATCATTCTTAATCAGTAGATAATAGTAGTAACCTAACTGATTATTGATAATTATTGACAACCTTAATGTACTCATTTCAACTCCACTGACCAGGGTCTATTTCTGTTACTATGCAAAAAGGACAGGTGTATTTAGTAACATTGACGTGTATCAGGTCTCAAGCCGGTGTGGCATAGTGGATAAGGTGCTCGGCTTGTGATTGAAAGGTCCAAGGTTGAACTCCTGCACAAGGCAGACCGGTGTTCTACCTTTGGGATGAGACAGTAAAATCCGAGGTCCCATGTCATGGTAGGCGTGGGACGTAAAAGATCCCTCACTGCTTCGGGTGGGTCCGTTACAAAGGTCTAAATTTGTATGCAATGCATCGGGCAGATGCCATCGCCATATAAATAATGGTGGAGTGACGTAAAACAATAATCAATCAATGTATCATGTCTCCTTTTTTTTTTTGCACTGCTGCTTTTCACAGATTTTGAGCTGGTGTACCAAGTGCTCGACTTGTATCAGGTCTTTTTTTTTTTGCACAGATTTTGAGCTGGTGTTCTAAGTGCTCAACTTGTATCAGGTCTCTTTTTTTTGCACTGCTGCTTTTCACAGATTTTGAGCTGGTGTACTAAGTGCTCAACTTGTATCGGCTCTCTTTTTTTTTGCACTGCTGCTTTTCCGAGATTTTGAGCTGGTGCACCAAGTGCATGACTTGTGACAAAAAGGTCCCAGGTTTGAGTACTGACATTTGCCTTCAAATGATAAAAAAAATCAAGGTCCTGCATCACATCGCTCACTGCTTGGGAGGGGTCCATGCATAGGTTTAAATTTTGTACACTGCTTTGAATGGATCTATGCATAGGTCTAAATTCTGTACATTGCTTCGGATTGGTCTGTGCATAGGTCTAAATTTTGTACACTGCTTCAGGTGGGTCTATATTTTGTATATTGCTTCAGGTGGGTCCATGCATAGGTCTAAATTTGGTACATTGCTTCAGGTGGGTCTATGCATAGGTCTGTATTTTTGTACACTGCTTCAGATGGGTCCGAGCATAGGCCTAAATTTTATACATGGCATCAGGCAGGTACTGTCACACCACATAAGTGCAGTACTGTTTGAGTGATGTAAAACAAGAACCAAACAAACAAATCAGTGATTTTCACCAAAAAAAAAACCTAGAGCAAAGGGAAATTTTGATACATGTACCAGGAAAATGTTTTATTCAAGTGCCACTTGATGCTGATTCAACACTTGATACTATGCTAAAGTGTATTGTTAATAAATATTACACAGAATTCAAGTTTAGTAAATAATACAAACCCTTTCCTTGCAAGGTTTTGAAAGCAACTGTCTCAGAATTGTAGGTTAGTAATTTTGGGATTTCTTGTACTTGTTAGCAATAAGAAACAGCCAAATTTTGGCAGGCCAAAATCAGTATGAAAATCAATAGTTTTCATTTGCTTGCCCTAGTCTGGCTTCCCTAAGGATTTAATAGCCTTCATTTGTGCAAATTTCTTCTGGAGATAATTGCTTAACGTCGTGATGTTAAAAATGCATTGATATAAGTAAACTGGTACTGCAAGAAGCCATTTTTTTCTGCTTTTTTGGTTTCCAGAAAACCATGGCTGCCAGCATACTGATTATATAATCCAAGAGCCACATTATCAATAACCAAATAAAATCTGTTATCTGTTGGTTATTCCCTTCCTGTCACTAGCTGTCATTTATAAATATGAACACCACATAGTTGAAACTGTTTATTTTTGTTTTTTACTTCATATAGATAAGTAAAATCTACATTCACACAATTAAAATATAATCGATCTAGATCAAAAAAATTGATTATTGCTTAAATTGTACCTAAAAAAGGTAACATGTTAAAAACGACACTAAAACAGCTGAACTTAAGGTGATACATGAACGGATGCCTCAGGACTATCGCCCTCCCTGGGACTGTCTGTCACAAACAAGAAACAAAACGCAAAAAACTAATATTTCATAATAAGTAATTGTACCAGATTCCCCTCAAATATGCAGAACAAGTTGAAAATCTGAATCTTGGACTGTGCTTTGATATGGGACTTGTTAATGCTTTTCCTGCTATAAATAAATATACTTGTCTATTATGGAGTAGAAATTTTTGTTGATTCCATCACAATATGTATAAATTGCATACAGATATATAAAATAATTAAGTGTAAATTGCTTTATCAAGTGATACTTGTTACAGGTTTCATTAAAGTGGGTTATCTGCCCTTGATAAGAACTCTTCATATAGGGCCACGTGACTGGCTGTATCTTACTATCAACAAATGACCATACAAATAAGAGAAGTAGTTTTACTTTGTTAGAAGTCATTAGACAACTTGTATGACATCTCTTTTTCCACCTCCAGGGACTATTCAATCAAACAAGGGCAGGTAACTCATTTTATTAAAGTGCCCTACCACTGATGCCCTTTTGTTTGTATCATGGTCTCAAGAGATACACAATTTAATGTCATAAATAAAAATACCGGTAACCAAAAATCATCAAGGTTCAAAACCAGGTGTATAATTCCCTATTGAATTAATGGCCATAAACAATCGACTCGAACATATTCCCAAAATAAACAAGGAAGACGTACTGCAGCAGTGCTTGAAACATATAAATGAAATTACAAATATATATTTAAAAATGTTCACCAGTTAATACAAGCAATAATACCAAGTTTATAAAAATTGTCACATGTGTGCCTCTGCTTCACCTTTGTTTTATTCAAAAATTATATTCAGGCACAAGATTTAATTCATCATTTTTGCTCCGGGACTGTTTATCATAAAAAAGATTGTGTGTAATGATAAAAAAAATCATGCAGTCCTAAAATAGATTTATTTTGTTCTGAACAAATAGGAGTTCAAAATAGAATTAAATACCTTATATGTAAAAACTGATGCTCTATAAAGAAACATTAAGTTATTCTTCTTTCTTCATAGCATATTGAAAAAAATTCATGATTGTTCAGTATAAAACAAGTCTAACAAGCTGATTTAAGCAAAAAAAAAATATGTTATAATTATTATACATGTACTTTAATTTTATTTTTCTTTCAAACTTGATTTTAAGAGAAATGAAATTTCAAGAAATACCTGAGACTAAAAACTGCATATTTCCTCCTGAAATGTCAGAATAAGCGAATGGCGAATAAGTACTCAAAATAATTTGGACAAAGTATGAACTTTCTGCATAGACATACAAATGTGTTTATGTCTCTGATTTCTGTTAATACCATTTATGTTGTATGCTATAATAAGGGAGGCTACTCTTGTGCCAAAGATATATCCTTTAGATAAAAATTCTTAAAAAACTTGTTTGCATTTTTGCCCTTACAAATTATAAATCGGCCATATTTTAAATACCACATACAGAAACTCAGTAACTGAGATCGACTAAACCTGCCTTGTATTGAACAAAAAACTAAGAATACAAAACAAAATTCAAACAATGTACATACTGAAAATGAGAGTATTGGCACAATGGTCTAAATGTACACTTCAAAACAAAATATGACAAAAACAGATGGACAAATTCAACAGGAAAACTCCTCAATATGAATTCATAGCATCTTTACATTCAAGTACATATGCAAAATAACCCTGAATTCAAAAATAAGTGTACACTTCCAAATGATTGCATTCCCATGTACACAATGAAGTTTCACATTTAATTTATGTGTAGCTTAAATAATATATTCAACAAACCATACATCACTGGAATTTTATGCAGGGTGATTGACTACTTTTAAAATAATTTGCTTTACTTTTCTTTCAAGCAAATCTTGCAGAGGTAAAAACGAACATTCTGAGATTGTAATATATACAGGTACAAAATGCATATACTAATTTTCCAAAATTAAAATAAAAAATAACAGAATGTTACTGAAATGGGACTCTTGCACGTTCATAACTGAATGTGCACAACCATGCTCCTGCGTTGACAAATTTTGAACAGTGTCGATATTTCTGTAGGAGTTATCTTTCTTGCTATACAAAACGTGTGTCACAACCATTGACAAATCACCGACTTTTCCTAGAAAAATAAGATGAAGACGATCCATTCTCGCTTATCCACCGACTTCACAATCACTCTGACCACGCCCACTCAATGACGCCCATCTTTTGCACTTTTAATGAGAGTTCGCTGAGACGATTTTTAATTTATAATGTGGATGCTTTACGTAGGAGTTCGTTGATAAATGTCTGGAAGAGAAAAATATTTTCATATCAAATTCTGTGTAAAAGCTGAAACATTCTCGAAGTCGGCGTGACGTCACTGTCTCTACTGCTCTACGTAGATACCCGATGAGTTTGATCATGATGCTTGGGGTAAAATTCGGCGTTTATCGTTAGCGTTAATACAACTTCCTCCCGGAATATGCATTGTTCTCTATGATAAAGTCCGATGCTTTACCCCAAATGTTCCGAATACTCGATATCAAATACCCGGATGTCCGGCGACAAGAATACAAAGCAGGTTTCGTAAAATGAGTGAGTGGAAATACTACACTAAAGCTCGTGTGAGAATATTTGTTATATATGTAGATGAAAATAACACAACACGCCTTTAAGAAGTAGCAAACTTTTGAAATGAAATTTCTAGCTTTCCATGTTTAAAATATTTTAAGTGGAAAAATCAATATAAAGAGATATATACATGAGACACATATAACCACATTGTTATATATCTGTAACCACCTGGTTATATGTCTGTAACCACATGGTTATATATCTGTAACCTCATGGTTATATATCTGTAACCTCATCGTTTTATGTCTGTAACAACATGGCTATATATCTGTAACCACATGGTTAGATATCTGTAACCACCTGGTTATATGTCTGTAACCACATGGTTATATGTCTGTAACCTCATGGTTATATATCTGTAACCTCATCGTTTTATGTCTGTAACCACATGGTTATATGTCTGTAATCACATGGTTATATATCTGTAACCTCATGGTTATATGTCTGTAACCACATGGTTATATATCTGTAACCACATGGTTATATATCTGTAACTTCAGGGTTTTATGTCTGTGACCACATGGTTATATGTCTGTAACCACATGGTTATATATCTGTAACTTCATGGGTATATGTCTGTAACCACATGGTTATATATCTGTAACCACATGGTTATATATCTGTAACCACATGGTTATATGTCTGTAACCTCATGGTTATATGTCTTTAACCACATGGTTATATATCTGTAACCACATGGTTATATGTCTGTAACCATAGGCACATTTTGACAACTAATGCCTCTCCAGTAATGCTCAAAGCCGAAACTGTAGAAATTCAAAACATGAATATTTGAAGAGTAAACCAACTACAAAATTGACTTTTAATAATTGCTAAATAAGCAATCTAAGGACAGAGCTGTACATGAGTGAGATACCCCTCATTTTAGAATACTTTTCAAACTCAAAGAGCAAATTACATGTATGCTACAATAGATAGTAATATACATGTATTTTACTTTAACTTGAAATTAACTTACACTTATATCTTCGTGTGACCTTCTGGCTTCTTTTAATTCTTTCTGTAATGAAAAAGTCGTACACATTATTTTTCTTTAATAAATGCAAAATTTAGTTGACAAATAAGAAAACAAAACCCCAAAATGTCTTTTGAAAGTTATACATTCAATAACCTCAAGATAGAACTATTCATATCATAATTCTGCTTGAAAACAACGAAAGGTCCTGTTTCTGCAATGTAATTTATTTCCTGAAAGTGAAACTAGCTTTTATTACAACACAAGAAGTTTTACCACATTAAGGATTAGAGTTTTCTTCTCTAGCTAGTATATCGTTCTTCATATACAACAGAGATTGCATAAGTAAGGTTTCCTAATTGATACACTATTCGTCTGAAATCGCACACAATGAAATTGTAGGGGTCTAAGTGGAGGGAATCCCTAATTTTTAGCAGAATCCTTATTTTACGTTGTTAACTCTTTTCTAAAATTGCTGACCTTCCAAATAAAACGATTTATTATGTTGTCGGTGAAGATGATATGAATATGAAGGATCTAATTTATTTCATAGCTACATGTAAAGTCTGATAAAGTAATATATATTGCCTGTTGCCGTTCTGGTACAGCGCAATCTGATTGAAATCGTGTCTATCAGATTTACTCTACGAGTTATCGTCCTTTCTATACACAAACCCCTATTTCTTTATCTAGAAAATCGTAACTAGAACTTGTCGAATGCTAGTTTCAAGCAACTTTTTCTCAGCAGGTATCACTAGAAAAATAATCAGTGCATCGAGTTATTGTGTGGAATACCTTAGAGTGACTGACAGACGGATAGACCGAAAATCATAAATCCCATGGGCGGATCTAGAAACTTTTCAAAAGGGGAGATTGCAGCCTCCCAAGATTAATGTTTTACACCATTCGGTCCGAAGAGAAAGGGCTGAACCCTAAAACTGGTCGAAAATTACCTTAATCAGGTAAAATTTTCCAACCAGTGGGGGGTTGCAACTCCTACAATTCCCCCCCCCCTTTCTAAATCCGCCAATGTAAAACTATCCCTCCTTCCACTTCGATACAAATAATAAATAAGATTAAAACATGATACTAAGTTCGTATCATAATGGTATTTAAAAAGAAAGAACGAAATGTCATTGGCCCGGTCTCAGGCCTATAGTCCGTGAAGGTCCCAACACGCTTTAAATATGACGATTTTCAATCTCGGCAAACATCATTATAAGAAGGCAAACTATGACACAGTTTTAGTCCTTTTCATTGTTTGCATAATGAAACGTTTAAAATCTGTCTAAAATGAATATTTTCTTGAGCAATGTAACCAACTTGCTGAACGAAGAAAATAATTACTAGTAATTGTCCATGGAGCTATCCACAGAAAACTTTGCATTTTAAGACCCACTTTGCAACTAACATTCGGGCATATCATAACTCGTGATTCTACTGACATCCTCTAGATCTGGAAATAATTTAGCACAAAGAATCCATCTTTTCTTTTGAAGCAGTGGCGGATCAAGGATTTCCGAAAAAAAAGGGGAGGGGCACATGTGAAAGTTAAGTGTTAGCCAAAATATCAGGTCATTTTTGGTACCAAATCTGGATTTTTGTTCTTATTATTTGAGTGTTTTCAATCTTATCATCTATATATACCATGTAAATTTGTGTGTCAAAAAAAGCCCCCGCCCCCGTTTCTATTAAATCCGCTACTGTGAAAAAAAGTAATGATTTTAATAGGAAGTGATAAGTCATAACACAGAGACTTCAATTAACACGTAGACCTTAGCTTTTCGCACGTCTCTGTGGAATCTATGATCATGAAGGATGACGCCGGATGCGATGAAAAATTAACATCAAAACTTCAGCGTCGGGATGGGTGTTGTTTACTGGAGCTGAACTATACACTAATTTACCTACGTTCATTTTGAACAAATTACTCCGCAAACACTACTCAGTGGATTGTATGGACGGTTGATTATGCTCTATATCATTCCGTTAATGGTGGGAATCGGAGAGAGAAAAGTCCATATTGAAATAAAGATCAAACGAAATATGCGCAACAATTTCAGCATGATGTAATGTTTAATAACTCATGGTTCACGATCTATTTCGCAAATTTAAAAAAAAAACTTCTAAATATTTATCACTCAAACTACATTTGTGCTGTAAATAAAGTGACAGAATCATTTATGAAGAAGTTGATTGTTTTCTCCAGTTCCCTCCACCACTAAAATAAAAATTTGGTCATCACCATCCAGTGGCAGTTCCAGGGTTTCCGAAAAAGTTTTATTCATATTATTTGAATGTTTTCAAAGGGCCCCATTGTCCCTTCTAAATCCGTCAATGCCATCGACATTCCTACCGTGGTGTAAACGATGAACATAGTTGATAACCGGGTCGAAATGAGTTTCTAATTCACACCCCCCCCCCAATAATTTACACTAGTCCCCATTCTCAGTGTGCTAAGTCCGTCACTGTAAAGACATGATTTACTATGAATAATGTTAAATATGAAGCAATAGACAGGGCTCTCATCGTATTAACCATTACTGTTGACTTTATACACAGCGAGACATTGTCAATTATTCACAGGGAGCAATTATCTAGCAGATATCTGCACTTGATTCAATTAAGTATATGAAAAGCAGTAGCGGATTTCATGGTAGAAATAAGGAAACTGTGCAATCAGAATTTCAAGGCATGGGCTCATATATGTTTAAGGTCGCACCGCGGCTTACTTCACCTGTAAGGCTGCGACCAATTTGGGTGGTAGAGTGACCAGAGAAAGCCACTGACTTCTGTCAAGTATTGTGCGTCACTTTTATTTCGCGTGACTTTATTATCGCGATGTACTCACTTTAAAATTCTTAGTGAGATATACTTTTCGCTAAAAGCCACAGGCAAGCCTAATTCAAATGTGACACTGACTTTATTTCGCGCATAGTCATACTCGCCAAAAATGAAATCATCGCAAATAAAATGTGTTTTACAGCATTCAGAATCTAATATTTTTTTCTGCGGAACAATCCCAATGATCAACAAAAATTTCGGCTCAACGTCTCATTCACAAAGTACACCCGATCACGTGAATGAGATTCGAACACGCGATCTCTGTGTCACGTGTCGCAATGACGTACTCTCCTGAACCAACCCGGGTTCCCATCTTCCACAGATCAGCTCTATATGCTAAGTCACCCTTGTACATGGGCATGAATAATTTAGTGATTTTCTCAGGAACTTCTTTAAAGCATGAAATAACGAGCCCTTAGGGATACACTCCGAGTATGCAGGATGCAACTTAAGTTTAGCAATAACACAGGCGGAACCGGAATATAAATAGAAAAATCAGAGACACCCCCCCCCGAAGGTTTAATGAACTAGAGGCCCTATTATCTGCACTTCTTAATATATCCCTCTAGAACACTCCTATGTTTGTAGGTTTGCTGGTCTATGAAGCCAGTATGATAAAAATTTTCATAGGAGGGTACCCTTCATAACTTATGTCATCCCGCCTCTGATCCACTCCCTGAAGGATCTGACCGGAAAACAACGATTTTTTAGAAGACTCTAAGTACTTCATCCCTACCAATTTTCATCAAATCCCTTCAGTGGTTCTGAAGATGTTGAAATTATAAATAAGGGGGGGGGGGGGAAATCTATGGCCAAAATTTAAGGAGAAAAAGTTGCTCATCCTTAGAAGCTTTTCTAAATCTACGACTGATACGAACAGCACTGGCCAGAAAGGTTATAGGCCAATGCGGAAGGGATTCCACCTCTAGAAATCTGAAATCCGATTTACACATACGAAACTATTGGGTTACCGAGTACACTTGTACTCATAGACAAAATATTCAAAACAGATGTGTTTATCTATAACCATGACTGTGGCCCATTTGCAAGCGACCACAAACTTAATTATGACCTGGGATGGGTTTTTTTTTTTTTTGTTTTTGGTTTTTTTTTTTTTTTTTTTTTCTTTTTTGGCTTTTTTATTCATACGCCTATGGTTTATCAAAAGACAACATAAAATGTGAAAGCATTTTCATTTCTTTCACATTGTGTCCTTATACCCCAAATTAACAGTCTCTCTCTCTCTCTCTCTCTCTGGGTGGCATTTCATATCCACGTCGCAAAAATGAGACGAAGGGATTAACAAGGAATGACACGGATGGGATCAAATATTCAGTGCTCTTTCTAAAACCCTGCTTCGCATGTGCTGACGCATGTAAATATTGTTTTATATACGTTATAGAAATGTAGGTCTCTCTCGACATCAAACATTTTTGTAACAGCAGCTTATGTTGATGGCGTCCCACATGGACTTGTTTATCAAGTGCCGAGTGGAATCGGTCCCTTGTGCTCAATCTAAGAACGAAGTTCTTCACACTTATTGCGATCTTATCACTTTTCAAAAGCAAATATGACCAGCAGGGAACAAATTGAACTCGAGAGTATAGCTAAATCCGTCACTGGCGCTATCTCAGGGAATGGGACTCGGGATCCATTTTTCGTCGACTTCTTTCATAATACAACATAAAATCTGTTATAAATCATGTTTTTCTAGGGGTGTTACATTGTCAGTTCTTTGGTCTCCTTATTTCGCCTTCCAAAATTATCTTGGAGCCGCCACTGTCTATACTCAATCTTCGAGGGTCGCTTTGGAGTACGGTTCCAACCCTCCAACCCATTGTCATCCCCTGCACCTCTCCTCCCATGTCCATGCCTCCTCTTTCTTACCTTTTCTCGACTCTTCCCCTCCAACCCCTTCCTCGCCTTCCGTCTTCCCTCCCATCCCACTTACCCTGTATGCCCCTCATTCATCATACATATCAACTTCTACGAAACCTGGTTCTGCCTCTGTAACAATTTGAAGCTTTTCACGCCATGCATATATTGGTGTTTCAGAGTCAGCAGCTGTACGAATCACGTGTTGGAATTCATTAACTTGAGAGGCTTAACAAGCGACAGTGACAGAACCAGAGAAAAGGATACACATGTCTAAGGAAATAATCCCCTTTACACGTTGAAGCTTACTAAATTCGGTGTACAGACTGACCCATGGGTAGTAGGTAAGGTAAAAGTAATGAAATCCCCTTTCCTCCATATACATATAATAATGGCAAAACTAACATTTTCACTTGGTGCCGAGCACCGTCGATTTTAACGAAAGTCAAATCTACTTACAACATAAAGTATAGCTTTAGGTCTAAGCTTCTGATTGTATAAACTGTTGCAACACGATCGGAACATCGCTCGACTCGAAAAGGCCGAGCATTGGCGGCTTTAGAGGAGACCCGGGGGTGCCCCCCTTTTCGCCACATACTTACAAGTAAAAATCCAGATTTGGGACCAAAAATGGCCGAGTAGTTTGGTTAATTCACTTGTGCCCCCCCCCCCCTTATCGGAAATTTTGGATCCGCCACTGCCGAGTGATGTTCCGGCTGTATTGCAACAATGACCAAAGGTCCGGTGTTGTGGTTAAACGAGAAGAAATTTACGGAAATCTGTGAATTTCACTGAAGTTGCTTATGTAGGATGCTCACATTTTCAACTAGATATTTCACACGCTCCGTCACTGGATGTATACTTAATGTTCATTCGGAGAGCCCATATTGGACAGAATATTATTTCGTATATCCCTAGGCCTAGTGACGAGTTTGCGCATTGATATACAAATCACGAACGCTTTCCCGTTTCTAAGAACACCTCGTAGGTACTGTTTATTTTAAATATGTTTCTTCCTAGGAAATATGCAAGCAAACTGCGTGGTTCGAATCCCGTGGTTTCTGCCCTTCTAGGACAGCCCCCACCCTTTCTCCTGGATCCGCCTATCGATAAGTGTACCGTAGAATAGACCAATAACTTTGTCCTAACTTGCCAGTCAGCATGTTCTTGTTTGTGCACCTGGATATATCCCATCCATGAATTGTTTATGCATAAAGCCTCCACTTGTCAGTGAGATAGGTCGTTTACTTCAGAGAAGAGCTTCCATTCTGTGTGTATGACTAACTCCCGCCGGTGGAAGTGAACCAGCAGACCAGTGTTGGGAAACAATTCGCTTTTGTGAGACTTGGCAATTTAATGTTATTTGCCTCAATTAGTGATAATTTTCCAACTTTGTCTATACTACGTGTACCTAGATCTGGATTAAAGGAGCATTAAAAGAGGGGGGGAGGGGGGTTATCGTCGCAAACCAACGGGCCAGAGTCCTTTAGTTTTGTGGAATGGTTCAAATTTTACTACAATGGGGCAGTGGAAGCCCTCCTTACCTTGTTTGTTTAATAACTTTCTTAGTTTGATACGTTTCTAATTTTCTGAGTGTCGTAAAATCTCAAAAGAAACAGAATTTTCGACAAAAGCTTAGACCTCCATTTTGCCACTTACACAATACCCATACATCCGCTTACTAAACGCACTGTCAACATAAACATTCAATCTGGGTACAGATTATACCATTACAGATAACAAATGGGGTCTACCACCTTAACCTGCTAACGAGCAAAGGGAACGAGCTTTGGTATCAAGTCACATACCACCCACTCCACTGTTCACAAATGGTCAGTTTGTTACCAGGATTCTGACCAAGGGAAGTTCGTGGTCACATAAACATCCAATATTTACCATGGCTAACGTCTCTGGCCACGACTGGAATCCACGATGTTTCGGGAATACCTACTGCAAATATTTTCACCAGTGAATGTTTGCTGTATATGACAGACACCTCCCCCCTTTTCCCGAATGAATAAACAATTGTTGTGCTACGATCCTTCTTTCTTTTCTGTTTTAAAACATTAGTAAAATTTTAACACCACCACCCCCCTTCCTCGATGGTTTAACATTAACATTGTTTTCAGATTATGTAATTGTTCAGAGCTCCATGAATATAACTAAGCAAGAAATAAAGAAAATATATTGATAATTTTAATAAAAGTCTAAACAGAAGATATGATTCCAAGATCCATATATACCCTTTTGTTGAAGTATTAACAATTGCTTATTCATCAAGAAGTAATTTACCAATTGATCACTGCTAGTCTATTAATAGAAAAAAGAACAAAATCTAAAAATAGATATTTATCAGGGAAGTTCGGTCTTGTTATTGATCCGTGGATCGTATCAAGATAAAAGAGACATAAAATCAATTGGTGTCCCGTGGAGAGAAATCTACATGGAGAGATAGAAGAAAATGCCTGAATTATAAGGATGGACGGGGGACCATATTCTCTCTTCATCTTCTCTTATCGCAATTTCTCTATCTTCCTTAGCTTCGGCTCCCTTTGCTGTATCGTTTTCCTTCATAAAAGAAGAGCAGAGCTGGAGTACATTGACTTCCTTGTCGTTAAGCCCATCCCATCCCATTGTTTTACTATCCGGTTTCGATCTCTGAATTTCCTTCCTCTCATTACATTGTACCGTTTTTCTTCATCACAGAGGACTAGAGTTTAAATGCTGACTTCCTTATGGTGAATGCCATTCCATTTCTCAGAAATATGTCGCTATCTTTAAAAGACCAGAAACCGTCCATGTTCCATGAAAATGTGTTGAAAGTGAAGTGAAATCGCCAACAAACCAACCTGTCTTTCTCGAAATCCGGCTTTGATTCCCTAACCCATCCCCCTCTTTAACACTCTATCCCCCACCCTTCGGCTTCTTTTTTACTACTCATTCCCTCAACCCATCACTATTCACTAGATCCACCCCGTCTTTTATTGGTCAATATTACTTAACGGACATATTATCACTATTGAAACAGATTAGAGCAGCACAAAGACATCCATACAATACATGGCTTTACGCTCTCCAATGGGACATAACTCTACAATGAGTAAAGAGTTTGTACTAGACAATCCGCTAAATGGCACATACGAGATTACGTCACAGTGGCTAGGTCGCACTCCGGCGACGGCACAAAGCGACGTAACAAGGCCTTTATAGTTCGGGATTAGCTGATTTAACAGCGCTGCGATACTGACGTACTGAATTAATTAAGATCAATTGGAGATTTATATTTAGATGTATCGTTAATCGTATCATTGATTCCCTTTCCCTTCCACAACGAGAGCGGTTTAGTTGGTTCATCACCAATGGGTTCGTTCTGAATGTGGGAGACCCAGGGGTATTATGGTCTATCTGAAGACATTCGAGACCGGTGTGACGTTCACCAAAATGGGCAAAAACGGATCAAGTGACAAAAGAGGTTCAGAAACTTGATCTTCCTTCGAAATAATTTCATGTTCCTTCACCTAATGCACCTTTTTGTTTAATCATGATCGAGAAAGTTTGAGAAAATATTCCCACATTGTCGATTTCAAGTTCGTGTCTATCCCTGGGAAAATATTCCCCATGAGAGTTTTCTGGATACGCCACTGAAGTAAAACAAGTTTACTTAAGGAGGGTACATAATATATATTTGATAATGCCATGGGAGGACCTGCATCCCTGTGTAGACCACGAGATAGGGACCTTTATCCAGGGGGCTTAACTCAGATTTCTTCCTATCGCTTCTAATGAGTCATGAAAAGAAGTGCCGACGTGGAACATGAGCTCGCAGTGTATGAAGGTTTCCATTCATATGCAACTTGCAGCTTGTGCAGTGTTATCATCTAGAATATCGGTGGTTGTATACAATATTTTTTCTGTTCTCGTCAAGAACTGAGATACAGAGCCGTATTAGTGGCGGATCTAGAACCGTACTGAGTACTGTAAACATTTAAATTCGCCTGGATCTTATTTTCGTGTCATTTCGCGTGTACGATTCTACGCGAATAATATAGTGCTCGCTTCCCTTCATATGATCATTTACCTATGGCAAGAATTTTGCTTCTCACGAAATGTCTCCCGACTATACATGTATATTCACAAAATCGCGAAAATAAAGCCACGCGAAATATAAGTGATGTACAGTATCAGATGCGGATCCTGGGGGATATAAAGGATTTTTCATTATTACAAATAATGTATGAAAATGGCTAGTTGGCATTATTGGACCCAAGTATTAGTCAAGCTTGTCTTACGTATGTTCTATGCTACAAAATGTGAACCTTCGACATACCATTGCTCTACTAACCGAACCTTCGACGAAAATTTCCGTTCTCCATAGTCTATTAACTGAATATTCTATTAACCGAAACTTGCACAAAAATTCGCTTATTCTCATTTTAAACGGCCCGTTGAAACTTACCTCTGCGTATTCTCGTCGTTCTGTATCCGAATCCAAATTTAATATGTCTTCTAAATCTAAGTTACAATTATGATCGTCTTCATCTTCCTGCAAAACAAAATGAAAGTAATAAAATAAACGAATATATATATTATACAAAAAATGCATATTTTGTATCTGTTTAATGGATCAGCCATGCACATTTCATTCATTAAATGACTGCTCTATCCTTTATAGTGTAAGATTTTTAACTTCTAATGTCACAGGGATAGGCTTAGTATAGTGGATAAGCGCTTGACGTGAAGCGTCGGGGTTCGAATCCCGGATTGCGCAACTATGTTTTAGAGGTTGGTTACCTCCTGCTTTCATGTCGCGATATAACTAGGAAAAAATGTTGAAAGCGGCGTAAAACACCAATCAACAAATAAAATAACGTCATCATGACGCATTACCAAACATCTCTGAGATACAGATTTGCTTTGAGTTTTGCGTCAATTTTTCAGATAGATCGTGATATAAGGGTATCAACCTGTTAAATCTATGGCGCAATATGGGGATTAAACCTCTATCACCTGCATCATAAGCCAACCGCCAAAACCCAGCCCCTTTTCGATACGGAGAATCCTTGGGACCTACTTAAGAAATGTGCAACTTACATAGTCAATAATTCGACAAGATTCGAATCCACGACCATCTTTAATGTCATATCGATTTCGGGTTAACGCCGAGCTATAGTTCAATATAAAGAAAGCACTCTGTTTTACATAAAATCTATACGATAGTCAAGGTCGGTTCGCTTAACGTACAGAAATGTACAACCTAGCATAGTTTATAAATCGGCAAGATTCGAATTCACGACCATATTTAATGGCATATCCATGTCTGATCAACGCCGAGCTTTAGTTTAATGTAAAGAAAGCACTCTGTTTTAAACAAATCTATATGAAAGTCAAGGTCGGTTCGCGAGTGCCGTAAACAGCTTTGATTCCTTGCTATTTTACACTAATGCTTTCTTTGGACCCATGTCATTTATCCGGAAGAAGCATTCACTTGAATAATTCAGATTTTATTGGTGTAAAATGCATCGAGTGTTACGAATTTCGTGTTGCCGTATATACCGTGGTTTGTCCCGGGGAATCGAACCAAATGTTATCATCAAACACGAATTTATACTCTGCAGCTTCTCATAGGGAATCTCGACATTTTATTTTCGAAACTGTTTCAAACTTGGGAATAAGTTATTCCGAAAAATCATTGTCTTATTCTGGATATTAGCCTCCTTTTTCTTTTTCTCCTTCTTCTTCCATTACGAAGTGTACTCAAAATTTGAGCATTATACTTCATAGACCAGACAAGATAAACCTCACAGTTAAATGTTAAAAAACAAGGTTATCTTGGAGGGAATGTGTCTTTTACCGTGAAAACAATTTCTTCTCAAAGGGGATTCAATGTTTTATCCCATTAAAATAATATCTTATTATTCACACCCCCAACAAACAAACAACCATTCCAAATGTCAATTTCTAGGGACATTTCTTATTCAGGGATTGGGTACGGATGGGAGTGGTAAATGACTTTTGCCAGGAAACAATGCTTTATTCCTAGGAATGACCACCTCCTCCCGCAGAAAGGAATTTGTCTCATGCAAGAAATTCATTTCCTTATCTTCCTGGAATTCTTCCTGGGGGTATCAGTTACTTATTCAGAGAAACAATGTTTTATCCCTTGGAATAAATCCCATACGCCAGAGAATCAGCATGTTATCAAAAGGGAGTATAATGCATTATTCAAACGAATAAATGTCTTTGATATATATGCATATATATTTTTTCGGGCGGACAAAAAAATCAATAAATGAATAATCCACTGTCTAATTTGCACAAACATTTATATAACGGCAGACGGAGAGGAAACGAAAGATCTGTTATTACATTCATATTTATTATCGTGGTGTATTCATGGTGAGAGTAGATCAACGTAGTATGTATCCACCTGTTATCATAGATCTATCACCACCAAGGTGAAGTGGTGCACGTAACGTCTTCTACTCGAGATGGATCACATATGTCATTCGCCCGATAAACACAGAACGAATTTTGGGGGATGGGTGGGGGTATTCCATAGGGAGGATGATTGTGGTGTTCTTCTTGATTTAGATCGCACGAAGAAAGCTGATGAACTGTGTTTGAAGAGTTCGTTACTTTAAAATACTATGGAATAAGGGAAGAGATAAGGGCACTTGTACTTCCCCTATTATACTCCGCTTAATGTTATTGAATTTGTGTTGGGAAGTAAAGGGGGGGGGGGGGGTGTTAGACCGACGTGGAATCAGGAAGTAACCTCTCAAACACTGTAGCACGATTCGGGTGTCGAACACGTTTGTCCACGACGCAAGCGTTTAACTAGTACACACAAATGTTCTCGTACTTCTTGCAGGAGATTTCACACGAATTTGTTTACTTAGAATGCGATATTCTATGTGAAGACCACCTCAACAAAGTCCTGAATTTCCTTTTGCTAGTTCTCCAAAATGGAACATTTCTTCAACACTGCGTCAGATTTACCTTACTGGATGCAGCAGTTTGACGCGCATCTTTTCCTCTTGCTGGTTCATACGAACTCACTTATCGGGACGGTAGCGATTAATTGGCCGGCAGGGATAATCATTTGGAGAGATATGTTTGTACAATTTTTTAGATTGAGGTTATCCACTGTTGATTTTAATCACATTTTTCTTACTTCGGTTTGTACTGTAAAGGAAACACCATTGTCAAGATGGGGCGAGGGTCGTCTGCTGCGTGGCAATGCGAGTATGTTCTCTACGGAATGGGGTGACAGAGGAATGCCGGGTAATACTAGCTGTATCACACGCAAATTAGGGAGAATTGTAACAAATTAATGTTGACAAAATGAGCAATACCCAACGTAGTAAATGGGAACACGTAATGAACGGTGTAATCGGCGGCTACCGCTGTAAACTGCAAAGTTCAAACAGATTTCAAAAGTTTAAGTCAACAACCCCCAACTTGGTTAAGAAAACAAGGATTTAAAGGTCACTTTCTTCAAAGAAACGCTAATTAAGATGCAGCCACGTGCAGTTTAACAATAGGAACCTCGCGATATTTTTTTTTATCAGCACTAGTTCAAGAAAATACTGGAAGAGTTCAAACTGACTGGTCAAAGATCTGAAGAAGACGAATCTAAAGGGCTTTCTGTCCTCTTTAGAAATCCTGCACAAAATTAGTGTGGTACTGCTGGTGAATCGTTTTGTAGATGGCCGACCAGACAGCAGGGGGAACATGATGTTTTGTAGATGGCCAACCAGACAGCAGGGGAACATGATGTTTTGTCAAGGTTATATCTCTTCCTCTTTATTTGTTTCTGTTGCTTCGGAAACAAATGGCAGAACTTCCAAGTGATGTCCGTTGACCATGCAGCGGAAGGTCACAACTTATTCTGACCACTGCTGATTGATATAACAAAGCTTGCCCTTAAATGAGGGTAAGCATTTGACCACCAACTATTTCGGCATTCAAGTTTTAATAAGAATCGTTATAACAGAAGCGAGGGTATATCGAGATCCACGTGTGTGTGCTCGTACGGAACAGTTACTATTTCAAGACGATGAAAGGGGGTATGTTTGAGTACACAAAACAGTAAACTCTTCCACTGGGATGTCGTTGTATAATAAATAAAACACTTTTTCACAATTGACATCCACTTCGTCGTTAATTTCGATATCAATTTCTCAGCTAAGTAAAATCCATGACAATGTTACTAATCATGCGAGTAAATTTTATGAAATCTTTTTGTTGGGTACATATTTCCATCTGTGGCAATCGAAAGTGCATAAACATAATTTTCAGGTTATGGACGGTGTTTGGGGAGGGGGGCGGGGGTCTTGTTGTTGTTTGGTTGGTTGGGGTTTGTTTTTGCTTTGTTTGGGGGGGGGGGGGGGGGTTGCAATGGCTTTTTGTATATATATTAAATTTCGTCAGTTATAACATCAAAACATTCTTCTTGTATGGGAAACATTTTAAATTATTTTAAAAGGTTTTGCATATTTTTCGAAAAGTTTAAAACGAGTTATATATAACACTTTGTTATATACCATACACATCATTTTATTCTGGTATAAAATGTTTTCATAACATTATATATAATGATACATTAAACATGTTAACACTTTAAAAAACGTTTTTACGTATTAAAAACACCTGATTCAAACATTTAAAAAATGTTTTCGAACCCTTTTAAAAATATTTTTAAGATATATTAACAACATTTTTGTGCTAACTGGGTAAACAGACAGATACATTTTAAGATTGCAAAATTTTTCAATTACATAAACACACAACCATTAATCAAGTAGTCAAATGTACATATTATACACATTTATTTATAATGATGCCAAATAAAGCAATCCATTTCGAACGTACAAAGAAGTCGGAATAGCGAAATTCACTTTTGATAGTTTTCTATTGGTTGTGGTTTACGTTATTGCCCAATTTATTTAGAATTCACACAAATTACGTTTTAAATTGTACGTGTTCTTTTGAACAAATAATGCTCATTCCAAAATCCTAGCAAAGAATTATGTCCGGTATACATAAATAGAATCGAAGTCAGAGGAAATTCTTGCATTTTATCAAAAACACACTAGCACTATTATATCATGGACCTCTCTATACACTTCATTTCACTATTTTTCTATATATTTTAAAGAGCACTGAAGGATTTTTTTCTCAAGAGAATAAAACGATAATAAGGAACAATCCGCACAAATAAGAACGTTTGCTGAATTTGTAACAACATCTTCTCAACTATATGACAATACTGTGTCATTTGGCAACCGGAATCATTTACAATAAAACTTGTATACAAATACATGTATATGCATTTCCACCCTCGGAACAATTCGGACCTTTTCATTTTTTTCCCTTTTACTTAAGCTTAGGTACCAACGGGGCCGGAGGAAACATTTCAAAAGTGAAGGGGCCAAACCTTGATTTTCGTTTAGTTTTGTAACGTGATAAAAATGGTCCATGATTGGCCAGAAAATTGTTCGGGGGGAGGGGGGCTGCTCCTGCTATCACACATGCTTGCATGTTCAAGCAGACTGACACGGTTCAACTTGCCGCAACTAAGTCTACTCTAGCAGGTATATACACCCCGCTTCGCCACTGAAGGCGATCATAGTCATTTTAATGCCATTATGACATCCTCGGCTTCCTACTCCTGCTCTTTGTAAACCAGTTTACATTACATAAGTGTAACAATAAAAGTATTATCAGAACACAGTAAATCATTGTGTGAATGAAGTTATTCAAGGTAATGTCTAAGAACACAGACATTCTAGTATATTTTCTAGTCAATCCGCCTTCTAAGGTGCATCCAACTTGTACAAGGAACTTCGTCACTTCTGAGACATTATGGGAACTTGTTTCATTTTTCGAGCACCACGGGGGGAGGGGGGGACTGTGACTGACATGGGGTATACTTGTGTCCTTTTCTAACTTTAAATGTTTGTAAGTACATGACTATAAACAGTCATATGCTCACTTTAAATTACAAAAATTTAAAGTTAGAAAAAAACATTAGTAGGGTAATCAAATACAGGAATGGGAATAATTTTCTCTTAAAATATATATCAAATGGTATTAATTCAATACATGAATATATCAACCGGGAAAAGTACGTGTATATCATAGATGATATAAGTATCCTAGTTGAATACTTGAATCCGGAATGCAGCACAAAATTCTGTTGGAGTTACTTCCCTTGTGACAAGTTGTCCGCCATCTTTGAGGTACATAATTAAGTGAATATCATTACTAAACTAACCAAGTTGTGAAAATCCAAACTAGAAATAATTCCTCTCTTTGCGCATTGCTTGTACAAATTTTGAAGTATTAGACAATGTAAAACGTTTCCAAAGAAGTGTAAATATTAACAACTTTCTAAAAGAAATTAATTAAACTGAGTATGGATATGAAGCAAAAAATCATGCTTGACCACAAACATGGCCGTCAACGGGTTATAACTCCAACTAAATAACAGCTAATAAAACCTTTATACTCATAAAAAGTCTATAAATTTGAGTCAAGTGTTCATATATGAATGGGCATGCTTTTCACTATGTACATTATGAATAGGGCGCTGACGACTTCGACTACAACCGTGTGTTCGTACCAAATATTAGTTCAAGTTAAACGGCCCCCTCCCATCCCGTGGTTTTTATGTATATCAATATTGTTTATTACCAGTGTGCGAAAACAACACATTCATTTCATATCAAAACAGGAAGATGGACGCAACTGCAAACTTAACTGACGTCCGACATCAATCATAACAGCCAGAGGGTCTTTATTTTGGTTGGAGATGTAAATATTTACGAAATGCACCGGAATGACTATCTCTATTCCAAATCTAGGTTAATTGTAGGGCAGGTTGTGAGATATAGGTCTAGAAGGTCAAGTCTCTCCCGAAAAATCAACAAAACGCAAATATGATACATTATGCGATCACGTAGTTCCTGGTTCACGGCAACATCCTTGTCAGGACATACCATAAAGGTAACAGAAATATACCACCCCGGGATATGTCACGCGCACCTTGTTGCATATACACGAATAAGTGCAATGTAAATCTGTAAGCTACAATTTCATTTGACTCATCCTATTCCAAGTTATTCATCAACGCCTCACCTATTTTATGGGCAATAGCTGTAATCCCCGGAAATATACATAATCAAGGCACGTTTTATGCAGTTCTATACGAGGATATTAGATTTATTACTCGATTTAATCCTACCTAAACAGGATTATAACTCCGAAGGGGTTTCAATAAGATACAGGATAAAACGAGCATTGTGTTAATGACAGCAAACAAGGGGATGTGCTACGGAAACTACAATGTTTTAATTTATATCGTTTGTTATGAGAAGGATATCAAATCTAGATCAGATGACTTTGGAATAATCCTATCATTGTTCAAATACTTATGGTGGGGTGTGGTGACAGGTATTTTTATAGAAATTGTTTTACGTCATCTATATGATAACGGTCTGTGTTGAGTGGTGTTAAGTAGTGGTAAGTGGCGTTAAGTGATGGAGGGAGCCACTGTACACGAAGAAGACCACCTATCATAAGTAGGTACACTGACTCTCCCACGTATCTTGACCAGCGCTCGAACCCACATTTGAAAGTGGCAAGAGACTGTTGTGAGTTCTCGCGAATCGCTTTAATCCGCTTGACTACTAAGGGACATCAGCATATTGCCATATATAGTCCTCTGCAAATTGTCATATATGGTCCTTAGCACATTGTAATGTATGGTCCCTAGCACACTGTCATATATGGACCTTAGCACACTGTCATATATGGCCTACATGTATATGGTCCTTAGCACATTGTCATATATGGTTCTTAGCAAATTGTGATATATGGTCCTTGGCAAATTGTCATATATGGTCCTTAGCACACTGTCAATTATGTTCCTTAGACAATTGTCATATATGGTCCTTAGCACATTGTCATATATGGTCCTTAGCACATTGTCATAAGCCGGCGTGGCCTAGTGGTATCGCGTCGGACTCCTGATCGGGAGGCCGGGGTTCGAGTCCCGGTCTGGTCATGTCTTTCGGATGAGACAGTAAAAACCGAGGCCCCGTGTCGTGGTATGCATGGCACGTTAAAGATCCCTCACTGCTTCGGGTCGGTCCGTTGCAAAGGTCAAAATTTGTATGCCCCGCATCAGGCAGATGCCGTCACCATATACGTGAAATATTCGTGGTGTGACGTAAAACAAAAATCAATCAATCAATCACATTGTCATACATGTATACGGTCCTTAGCACACAGTCATATATGATCCTTAGCACACAGTCATACATGGTCCTTAGCATATTGTCATACATGTATACGGTCCTTAGCACACAGTCATATATGGTCCTTAGCACACAGTCATACATGGTCCTTAGCATATTGTCATATATGTTCCTTAGCACAATGTCATATATGGTTCTTAATAAATTGTCATAAATGCAAGATGAGACAATAAAATCTACCATTCCCATCCCTCTCGTTCCCCGTCTCCCTCCATCCCTTTCACCCATTTCTTTACGTTCTCCCGACATTTTTCTCCCCTCCTTCCTTCTCAAATCCTGTTCGTCCCTCCACAATTACTTCATCGAAATGGTGGCGGTTAGTAAATCAGTGATGGTGGTGGTCAGTATATCAGTGATGGTGGCGGTCAGTATATCAGGGATGGTGGAAACCACAGCACCAGCATTTCTACCATATGTGGTTCCATTAGGGGTTCTTATCCAGATTAGACAGGATAGAGGCTGCAGTAAATTCTTACGCAAACCTTTTGCGCAATATATAACCAAGTCTCCAATGGTCATTCATCAAGTGTAGTGCTTTACTTAGTTCACCCGGTCTAAGAGATATCTTAAACAACTAACAAGCCACTCGTTTTGTTAAGTAAACATTCCTGTCTATACTGTAAAATTGCATATTAATATAGTATATATACATAAACTTGGGCTGGAATGAGTCGCGCGTTTAGATCCCATTGATTAAAGAGGGGCCTTGTCAACCAATGGTACCAGGAAAGGAATGTGTGATTTGTAAATATTGACGAACAGTTGAGTGCACGTTATTTATGATATCACATTATCGACTATAATCCTGAATACTGACGAACAACTGAGAGCATGCTATTTATCATGTCAAATTATCGGCTATATATTCCATGTACCTGACATCACGAAATATGCTATCTATGCAGAGACATTTCTACTTAAATCATACCATGGCTATTCCACGAGATAATGAAAAGTAAAAAACAAGGTGGTATCACTGTAATACCACAAACGTAGATAATATGGCATGATATTATTGCCAGTTGCCGTTTGTTTTCCACTAAATGCCAAACGATACGAGCCATGTTGCCCATCAGGCGCTGCAGGCCTACAGGTGTGGGACTCTGTTACGTGTAACAAGCCACAGTGTCCGCACGACAGGGAGATAGCAAAGAAATATAACCCTTGGCTATAACATACTGACAAAAAATAGGTTGTTCACATCTACCCCAGCATGCGTAGACGGGATACCGACATAACATTTGGAGAGGAGTGTCAAGATCTTTAGATAAATAGACACAATCTATATATGATCTTCAAAACGGACTTTGAATTTCGGTGACTCACGTTGATTGCCTTTAAACTTATGATGAGTTTCGTGATGCTTTGTTTTGGGGGTTTTTTTTTTTTGGTTTTTTTTTTTTGTTTTGTTTTTGGGGTTTTTTTTCTTAATCCCCTTTAACACGAACTCAAACAAATTCCAATGTAAAATACAGTCAAGCTTGTATATAAAAGTCACTTACGGGAAGAAATAAAACCAAAAATGACCTCTATTCAGAGGTGATCGTTATACAGAGGTGACTTTTATTATACAAAAGTGACCTTAATACAATGGTTTATTTTGCAAGAAACATAAAAAAAAATGGGAACTTAAAATGCGACCTCTATAAACAAGTGACCTGTTTATAGAGGTGACGATTAAAGGCAGGTTTCGCTGTATTCATTGTATGGGAACCGGATTGTGAAAGACTCTAAAGCATACTTATTTCTGGGATGGTTTATCACTGGTCTGACCTTATGAATGTAGGTTACATTTCAATTTCTCCATGGCACTGCTGACTGTCATTTTCGAAACATGTAATCAGAGGGTTGTGGGTTCGAAACTTTTTGGACATTCCACTGTGCATACATGTAATGAGATTTCAGACTATAGTGCATTATTAAAATTCACAATATTAACCAGAAAGTCAGTCGCCAAATAGTAATCGAAAGTATGGCATCCGTGCCAAAGACTTAATCGTAAGATCAGTGGTTGAAGGTTGTCACCATAGCTCGTACTACCTCTACACATATATCTGTACGTGTACGTCTTATATGGTAGATAAGGATTGCAGCACATGCAATGGTTTTTCAATCATTCAATGACATCAAAGCAGGCGATTTCCAACCTATTATACATGGTAGTGCAAGCCTAAATTGCCTTCACTGCAAATCTAAAGTTGAACTTTTACACTTACTACAACAACCCCCCCCCCCCCTTCCAATTAACACAAACATAACTGCACAAATAATGCACAGAATATTAATATAATGGAAAATAAAATGAACCTGCTATAACGGCCACTTATACTAAAAAGTCACCTGCTCATAAAGGTCGTTTTAATTCCAATTTTCCACGTTTTCTTGCACAATAAACCTTTGTATATAGATCTCTTCTATATAAAGGTCAGTTTTAATCTAAATCTTTCCTATGGGATCTTTATACATAGGTTTAATTGTATACAAACATTTGAGGCTGCGAAGTCGGAAATGCAGTCGCCCCTCCTCCGCGGCTATGGCCCATTAGTTTCCTAAAGTTCCGTGGGTTTTTTTTTTCTTTTAAGCAGTAAAATATGCCCTTAGCACCCTATCCTATTCGGGCAAGTGGGACACTGGATACTGGATTCTCCACAATTTCTCACTTCTGCGGACGAGTACCCGTTCTTTGCACAACATGTGGCAACATACACAACTACCATTGTCATTACATCACTGATAAATTAAAGAAAGCGCCGGATAAACGTTAATAGAGTACATTTTCACACATAAATTGTGAGAAAGTCGTATTCAAACGGACCCACTGAGTTCATACTATTGATTTACCTTTTCTCTTGTTATGTGAATTGCATAATTACAAATATCGTAAAGGGAAACATATGTTCCGACGGTACTTTACAGAACAAAGCCATAAAAACACGATATCGATCCTATTGAGCAAAAAGGACCTTTGCATAACCCAGGCCGTTTTGTAGATCTCTAACCAGATGTTGACGAATTTACATAAAATATATATCATCTAGTCCTATAGATTCATCTTCGGTGATAACATTTTTTTTTCAATTTCAGTTCGAGAACGTCACGTATGTTGATGCAGCTGCCCAAGTGGCAAAAGCGATTTTTCCGCCAATACCCATACGGAACTGACCGGGAAGTATCGATGACTGGCCGGGAAATAGCGCTTATTTAAATAAGAAGTTGCATTAACGAAACTGCAATAATAGCCTATAGGTGTAGTGTAATCTAGGAAAGGAAAACATCGTAAAATAATGAAATAAAGTCGGACAAAAAACCGGACGGCAACAAACTTCTCAAGAAAAATTATCCTCTCAAGAACCACTGCTTATCCGAATTTAATCAGAGGATTTGCATAAAATCTAAATCTTGATATAAAATTGTAAGGACAGGAAATGGAATAAAAGATCAACCTGTAACAACTTCCACATAAAATATCACCGTTGTTTACACAGCTCTGTAAATTCCCGATTGACTGCAAGTATTTGGTTTGTATGAACTGCAAACTATCCTGGAAACGACATGGCATTGATCTCTAGCGAAAACTTGAACTGAAAACGTTCATAAACTGAAAATTCGAACGTTCGTATGCAGCAAGCGTGATATGTACTGTCCTAAATGATAGTCTTCTGTGAACAGAATGGTGTTATGTCATTTGATATTTCAAATGTGGCGGCACTAAATACACTAATTCTATATATATACCGGATGCAATAATATCCTTCGTTATGGACAGCCATATCGGAAATCGGACCTTGAAACCAAATTTTTTGCGAGACTTCAAACACATGTATAACTTTAACGATGCAATGTAGAAAACGTGGACGAATTTGCTTTTCATGGCGTCTGCATAAACGTATAAATGAACTTTGTGGTAAGGGAGGGGGGGTGGGATTTCATAAGCGTTTCTACAGGACATGACATGATATAACGTTATAATTGGTCCTTACTGAAGCGGAAATCGAAGAAAGAAAAGGGGATTCACTCCTTCCTCTTTACCCAGATATCATCATAATACAATAATGTCAATGAAAAGTTAAAAAATATGCAATGAAAAGTATATCTTTATGGACAAGGGAAAAGGTGGGTTCTGGCCACGAGAATTCGAGGTGATAAGAAAGGTCTATCTTATCACCTCGAATTCTCATGACCAGAACCCCCAACACCCACCCCCCCCCCTCCCTTTCCCCCTCCTCTTTTTTTTTTTTATTTAAATACAAAAATTAGAACACGACATCTAATTTTTGTGTCTACCACCCCCACCAAGTAAATTCAAAATTTAGAACATGACATTATACTAAAAAAGGGGGAGATGATTGTAAACAATATCAAAAGTGAACGCAGTGAACTAGAATAAACATGGTGATGTATCCAGGGAATGTTGATGACCTGATGCAAATAGAAGCAGGTGTTCGCTATCTTCTTCACTTGTTTACATTCAACTTATATTGACAAAATAAACACGACCAAACAGTTGTTTTAGGCTAATGAATTATTGAAAGTGTTTTCCCGGGAGTACCATCGTATTTTCAGTGAAATTTGGTTAAATCTATCGAAATTTTGAGTCCAGTTGTAACCACAGTAATGCAGTGTCTGTCGATATAATGAAACCGTATGCAGTTTGTAGCACCTCACTGTCGTCTGCGAGTTGTAGGGCAATAACTAGATCTGACGCAGTGCTCCTCGAGATCAAAGCCAACGCTGAACAGATGGTGATGCTGTCTGCGAGAAATCGCGAACGCAAACTTCCTCAAAACACTAATTTCACTCGAAGTGATTCTGTTCACAGACAATTTACGCTTTCCCCTGACTGGTTTTTCAGACGATGAAGCTACGGACTGACGTATGACTGACAGCCAGTTGAAAACTGTCCGAAATATCAACCTCGAAGTATGCTTCTTCGATTGGGTTTGGTTTGCAGGACTACTGAGACTATAGAAGAAACAGGACACCCTCCGAAACACGATTTTCGGGGGTTTTACTTTCTTTTCTATCAGAAACCAAAAATCTTGGGATTTTACGTTTCATATTTACATATAGTGATTCCTAAAATATTGATTGGAGTTAGTCATATTTACACCTATTTGGGCATATTTTGCATAAAAGCATTGACAAGTTATTGATTCGTTATTAGTATTTAACTAAGATACCATCCCCCAACTTTTTTTATATCTTCTTTCTTCTACATGACACAATCTTCAAGCCCACATCATCAAACGAAAATGACAATACACTAACAGACTAAAATCGAATTGGTGATTTTGCGATAAATATAGGTCGCCATTCGTGGGAGTTGATTGGTGTCAATGTATATATGTAAGGTAACGATCTGGTTATAGGTCATATGTGTGACATGTACACGTCAACTGACGAATTCCAACGACAGATATATACCACACCACCTCCAAAGGGGCCTCTAACCTTAATAACGGTATTGCAGTGACGGATTCAGGAGTGACAACGAACGGTGAGCCGGGCCAAACCCATTTCTTTCCGCGAACAGTTTAAATTTTTTCACAATTTATAAGAAATAAAGTAAATGTGATACCTAACGACCCGCAGCGAAAGTTCAGTTTGGTTTGTTATGATTTATGATGCTTATTATTTGGTTTAGGAATAACTGATAAGGGTTTGCATGGTACCAGAAATATGCATTTACGATCCATATTATAAATTTTGTCGAGATTTTAACGATGCACATAACTCTGTCAAAGTCTCGACCATTACATTTCAATCAATTAAAGTGATATCGCAGGCGCGAATCCAGAAATTTTATCGAGAGGGGTCCACCCCTAATGAATTTCCATAGAGGGGGGGAGGGGTTCCACCTAAGTTTTTTTATGTAGAATTACATATTTTACGACGAAAAATTAAATAACAAGGAAAGTAAATTTCGCCGAATCTCATGGGGAAGGGGGGACGAGTCCCGACCCCGGTCCATCCACCTGGATCCGAGAGTGTATCACTACCTTTGCCAATATACTTATATACTATAAGAACATCTCTGTTTACACTCCTATCCCGGTTTCATCTACCACTAAACACCGGCCGCCACCATTCTGATGTAACGTCCATCTACCCAAATTCAAACTAAGGACTTACAGTCAATTATAATAAACCAGTCAGTACATCTTTTCTTGAGGGTGAATTTCGTATAATTGGATGTAATTTATCATTTACAACTTTTAATGGAAACCCAAATGACCGATTTAAACACCGGCGATAATCCCATATTGTTCGTTTACCCATTGAAATTAGGTCCGATTGTTCACTTCACGTTTGGAAATCAATGAATATTCAATTTATTTTCCCTTTGTGTCTGTTGTTCTCTTTTCTATGTTATATTGACAGTCACCGATAATCAAATATAAGTTAGAGTTAAACGGGGGACTTGAATGCCAATTCTAAATCGTTTGTTTAACCAATACTAAAGGTAAACCATATTTTCAGAATTCAAACCCCAAACAATTTGTCCTATGTTGTTCAAATCCGTTTTCAGAACGCACGCCTTTTTACGCCTCTTTGAGCTTTATGATAAACCGATAGAGTTCTTTCAATAGTCCCATCTCATAATTTCTTTGTTTAAATTCGGGACATAGAAGTCGTGATACCCTAGTCACAAATAGCGACTCCGGAGTAACATTTTAAGTTCTTTGCTTCTTTTCTTTACGAATTATCTCAAAGCATACAAGAATTTTTTAAAGCGATTGATAAGAAGAAAAAAATGTGTAGTTTATATAAATGTTAAACTAGATAGTGGCATAGAAATTTTTATCAATAAGTTGACCTGGTTTTTACCCTAGATCTATTCAATACTTATATGAATAAGAACTTAAATCGCTCTGGATTAAAAGTTTAAAAAGTACACTATATATCGCATACACATCCCGTTACCTTTAATAATAGGTTGAAGTTTATCATATATTGCGCATGTTGAATGTATTTAAAATAAATACATGTACTATAGAAACAATTATAACTAGCCGGCTTACCTTGCAGCAATATAAATTCCTCAATTGTTCATAAATCCAATCTTCCACAGCAAGTCTTTTTCTTATCAGCATCATTTGGTGCTGTCCATATTTTGCAGTCAAATATTTCTGTCTTTTTTCCTTCTCTTCCTCTTTATTTTTGTTAATGAAACTGACGTGTCCTCTAGGTGAATTAGAATCCGCTGAATTTTGTCTTGGAGGCTGTGAGTTCCCTGGGAGTGAACTGGGTTGATTTGTCGGTCTATAACTCTCCATTGGAGTGGAATAGCTCGACTCCGTGTAGGTCGCCATAACGTTGTAAAATCCTACACTTCTACCTGCTCGGGACTTTACGTTCATTCTCTGTGCTCCCTAGAAACATATCATTGCGCTCGTGATTTACTCATTGACATGCTCACTGTGTTTGTTGAGAAGGTTAACAAATGATTTCAGTCAATATCTTTTACAAATGATGTGAGTGTAATGTTGCGATAGCCTTGAATATAACTTATAAACCTCGGATTATTTTTTTTACCTAATAACAACTTCGTCGTACGCTTTGTTTATGTCAGTGATTTATACAATTTTAAGACTTAATGTAGGAAATCGAATTTTGTAGGTGTCCGTTATAAATCTATACTCTTCGAGAGGTGGAGAGGAAAGATGGATCATGGAGATGGCGAAAGGGGGCTGGAAAAGAAGGGTGGAAAAGGGGAAAATATAAAAAAGATGGAGATGGGAAAGAAAGGCAGAGAGGGATACAAACAAAATATTGTATATTGTAAATTAGAGGACATGGATGGGAGAATGTAAGTAAAGAGGGATCTACAGATGGGAAACTTTCCGGCTTTGTGATCTATTAAAACTAGAAAGATATTCATTGGCGGATTTAGAATGGGGTTGTAGGGGTTGTAACCCCCTCTGGTCGGAAAAAATTACCAGAAAAGGGTCATTTTCGACCACTTTTAGGGCTGCAAACCCACCCCCTTTCCAGACCGAACGGTGCAAAACATTAGTTGACTGCCAACACCCCCTCCTCCCTTTCAAAATTTTCTAGATCCGCTTGTGATATTGATGCCTAAATTACTGGTCAGTCTGAATCATTGAGAAAAGAAGAATTTAGCATTAATTCGGAATGTAACTACTCCCGGCTTGTTCCTGTCTCAGCCATATTTCGGATTTGTAACAATTTCATACAGAAAGAAAGACCAGCAATAATTTATTTTGTTTGGTAAATATAACTCAAGTTGGACAAATTGTGACATTGCCGTATTAAAAACAATGTATTTGAACATTTAGGACAGGGAAATAGAGTCTGATTTGAACATAAACGATTCGTGTATTATTTGTTTGACTTCAAAATAGGCCTTGTATTCCTAGAGAAAAGTCCAAACGATGGCATGTACATGTACTTGTAACTGCTTTAATAGATTGGTATACCATATGGCAGGTAATCGTCGTGTCTCCCTTTTATAGACTGGACACCTCATCCAGCATTCACAATACTCAAAATGACATGAGAAGGGAAACGGTATCATACTATGAGTTCATCGTCATTAAAAGTGTCCAGTGGCTAACTTCTGTCTCTGAAGACTGGTTCACGCCGTAAAACTCGCCGCCGCCGTCTCAGTAACAAAAACGACGCCATATTTACGTGATTACTTACGTGACTTAAACACCTTTCGTAACTTACGTAATCTATGTTTAAGAGTTTTAGTGAAACGCAATTTTGACGTAATTTACCTTTACGTCTACGATCGCTCTTATGATTGTTAGTGAAACGGGTAACTGACTCCGATCCTCTCCGCTCTCTTCGACCTCAAGTAAACGGAGTCAAGAGTCTGAGTGATACAGCGACTAGCATGTATTAGGAAAACCGAGAGGCCAAAAACAAAACAAAATCTTCCACATGTATATTTCTGCATCAGTCAATGTATTTAACCATTTTCCCTGAACAAATTTTTATATAGTGCTTCGATCATTCTCGGTGTTGGTCACATGACCAAATATGCGCCATATTTGTTGGGGATAAGTCTCGGAATTTCTTATAGTTTTATACGAAGAGTCCGATATTTTGAATTCTCATTATTTCAAACTTCGGCCATGAATATCAAATTTAAAGAGGAAAATGATGTCAATGTTCATGATTCCTCAACGAATACCTTAAATAGCTCTTGTGCTTAAACTATAATTCAGCAAATTTGCATTATGATCTATGATAAACCCCGAGATATTCCTCGGGATATCCAGAATGTTTCAGGAATTATCTTCATTCAGATCTTAATGTGATGTCATACCGTCTTCGAGAATAGTTAGTACTTGAGCCTAATTGTTATTTAAATTCGTTTTGTAAAAACTAAATTTCATAAATTCTATATTTGCATGCGCAGTTTTACTCCGGAAGCCATGTAAGCAGTGCTGTCAACAGAATTGTCAATAATGCGGTTAATAGTAATTTTATCCTCTCTGTTGATATTCTCAGAGAGTGCGAAAGAAAATACTGAAAATTTGGACAGTATTCTGAATAATCGTAAACTCTGGTCAGCTATCGAGAAAAGATTTGGTCTCTCGGATGATATTGAAGACCACAGTGAAAGTGCAAAAAAGATCAATAAATTTCCAAATACTGGTAAAGAGAACTATGACAGTACAAATAATGAGGAAAAAGATGAGGATGATGACGATTCGCATTCTAAAATGACTTCCTCGGATTTATTAGCGATGGAGGACAGCTTGGGAAATCTTTGCCAGTATAAGCCTAATTCAAGTCTCATCATTAGATCCAAGGCCTCTCTAGCTGCTGGGGCATTATTTCTGAAGACTTTTGCAGGGATTCAGCAGGAGGAATGTGTTGACTATTGTTGTTATACACAAGGCTGTAACATGGCCATATATGAAAGCAAGGTATATACAAATAATTTTGTTGTATATATATACATGTGTAACAGGCAGGATCCAGAAAATGATGTGGTTAGATCTGGGAATCGAACCCAGAACCTTCCACTATCAAGATGGATGCTTTCACCACTGAGCTATACCAGCATCCGTTACTACAATCACTGGAAACCCAAGAGATAAATAAACCCTGGTTCACGTTCACATGAAGTGAATTGCACCAAATGTATCAGACTTGGGAATCAAACCCAGAACCTTCCGGCGTTCTGCTATCAATGAAAACGCTCTCACCATTGAGCTATTTGGATTGATACTCGGCCTCGCACATATTTTAAGTATGAATCCAGTCTTGCTCAAAACTTGCTAACCTGACACCCAGTAGAGTTCCACCAAAAGTTTCTTGGGGAAACAGTGTAAACTAGCTCAACAAAAAACATTCCACACCTTTTGAAATTAAAATAAAAATAAATTTACACTGAAATACCAAATAATGCAATTTCATCCGAGTCAGTTCTGTGAATTACCAAAAACCTAGATATTTACCAGCAACACAGGATAAGGTACAGAAAAGACTTTGAAAACATGTTTTGGTTGGTGCTGCATGTACTTGTAATACCTTTACATTCCCATATTAATAGGTAAAAAAAAGAGTGTTTAAAGAGTACAGTCCAGCCTCAAATACATGCGTACAATCATTTTTGACAATTGTTCATAACCTCTTACAGAACGCGACTTATTATTGTATTTTTAGATTAAAATTATCATTTAATTTTCTAGCACTTACAATCAGTATTTCGCAAATTCAAGAAATTTAAAAAAATGTGGTAAAAACTTTTAGAAATTGCCACCCCGTAAAGACACCTCAAGATCAGGCTTATATGTAAATATGTAAACCGCAGTGCAACAGTTATGGCACATAGTTTTTTTTCGCTTGTAGGCGCTGTAGTTGTTACGAGATATAATATCCTATTTACTGAAAATTAGGTCATGCGAAAGAATATTAGTGTATTTTATGCCCCCAGATTGATAGATCAGGGGCATATTGTTTTTGACCTGTCTCTGTCTGTCTGTTTGTCTGTCTGTCAGTTTGTTTGTCGTTTGTCAACTTTAACCTTGGCCATTACTTTTGAAACGTGGGGGATATAGATTTCATATTTCACATGCCTGCTCAACTAATGAAGCCCTTTCAAATGACACCAAGGTTGATAGCCTTTTGACCTTGACATTGACTTTCATGCTAAAAATAACTTTTTGGACTTTGTTGCCACTTGGAGCATTAGTGTTTCACAAACGCAGCTTGATGATACTGGAAGCCTACTAATTTCTAATCATGTTGAGACTGTACATTTAGGTATTTGTGTAAGCACTTCATATGAAATGTTTTGGTTTTGTTACTTTAGTTGTTATTATTGTAACACCACAATTTACAACATTCTTATCTGTATAAAAAGTTATATAGACTGGCCTATCTCAGTATAATGGATAAACTGAGATCATGGATAAATAACATTTAAGAATTCAGTTGATAAATGTCAACAATTAAATGTCTATGTCAGGTTAGTAAAATCTTTGGCTCTAAGGGTACATGTACTAGCCCTGCAGGCTAGTGGTAGCAAACATTTTTCAGAAACAATGTCGGTTTTTTTTATTATGTTAATATTGTTGAAATTATGGTTTATATTGACAATACATGAATGAATGAGAAGTACATATGTATATTTTAACAGGGAGGGAAAAAGATAAAAAAAACCCCTTATCAATAAAAAGAAACCCAGAATCAAACAAACACACCTCAGAGATACATTCTTACCCATGTATAATGTTTCTGAAAGAGTGTCCATATATGCATATGCTTATGACTGTAATGACTTTTAGTTTCCGCTGTTTATTTCAATCGACTGCAGAAATTTCATTGGTAAATGACGCTGAGGAAATACTGATAATGAATAAAAATGCCTTAGTAATATACAATAATAATGATGTATATTCATTGCAGGATGAACATAATTGCTACCTGTTCAATTGTGGCGCACCCAGTAAATGTTTATTTGCTGTCCACGCTAACTATACATCGATGATGTTTCCGAACCACATTCCTCCCAAAGGATCGGTGTCAGCTCATCAGAAAAAACACGAAGACGAGCTGCAAGATTTAAGTGACAAGACAACGGCAAAGCCGACAACAACAACAACTACCCCTGTACCAACTACCAGAAAACCAGGTAATACATTCTATGTACATGTATATCGGATGAATTCTCATTTGTCATCGTTTTTTATATCAGAGCAGAGTATACATACACATGTACATGAACTTGTACAACTACAGGACTTGAAATTAGCAGTCGTTTGGCCATCAAAAACAGCCTAAAATCTCTTTGGGCAAACTAAAATTTCATTAAATATAATGGAGGTCATCCAAATTTTCTTTAAATTTGCCAATTTGACGACCCAAAATTTTTGCCGATTTCGAGTCCTGCAACTTAACATATAAGTTATTTATTACACATATACATGCACCTATGTTCAGAGCAAACATTGGGCAAACATTTGAAAAATGAACAGTTAAAAGAAAAGTGACTTTCCTTCCTATACACTCCGTACTCAGTCAGTGTGAAAATGTTGAATTACGATACAGCACACTAACAATCCTTGAAGGATGACTTTCTTACCAGTTACATGTATGTATTAATTTATTGTGGTATAAACTATGTATATTGTGTACTAAATATTTACATGTGTATTTGTCCTTTTAACCTCTCAGTGGGATTCTCCTTTATGTCTTATTTCATGAGTTGTTTCCCTTTAGGTAAAGTTTCTAATCTCCTAAAAAGCGTTGACTTTTTTCTGCACTAGTTTTAAATTCCTTATCTCATGTAGAGGGAACAGTCGATAAGATGAAGGTACATATACTGAAGGATATTTTTGTGATTTTTATGGCATCATATTTCTGCCATTCACTTGTCGGGTAATTATGTCGACTAGGCTCATGTTTTAGGAGTCATCGTAACTATTAACTTTAGACAGGTTGACATGACATCTGACAAATTGAGATAGTATCAGACAAGTTGACATACATGTAAAATCTGACAAGTTGACATAAATCTTGACATATCTATTTAATATCTGACAAGTCCACACAACACCCAGTGTTTTTTCTTCTTCAAATCAGGTGTGTTATAAAGACCCTTCCCAATGAAAATTTCATTGATTTTTCCCAAACATTGATCTTTTAGCATTATGCAAATGGGACAGAAAAATCTCACATGAAAAGGTACCAGCATTTTTGAAAAATAAACAACAAAACTGACATCTGAAAAGTCCAAATACCATCTGACAAGTCTATATACCATCTGACAAGTCTATATAATGCCTGACAAGTACATATAACACCTGACAAGTCTATATAACATCTTACTAGTAGACAAAACATCTGACAAGTCTATATACCATCTGACAAGTCCGTATAACATCTGACAAGTCCATATAACAGCTGACAAGTACATATAACACCTGACAAGTCTATATAACATCTTACTAGTTGACAAAACATCTGACAAGTCTATATACCATCTGACAAGTCCATATAACAGCTGACAAGTTCATATAACATCTGACAAGTTCACACATTACATCTGACAGTGTAATTTCTGAAAAGACTATCAGCTCAGTTATCTTACCATGGGGTGACATAATTATATTGCTGTTACTTTATTTTCAGAAAAGACTATCAGCTACCTTACAATCGTGTGACATAGATATGTAACTGTTACTTTGAAATTTAAACAACATGAAAAATCAGGATAATGAGTGATTATTTGTTTTATTTTCTTTACTTATTATGTATATTAACAGTAATACACCAGTTAGCATCAAGTTACCTCTCTGCTGCAGATGTTTCAGTTAGTATATTTAGAGTCCATTATGATAATTTGACTCATTTAAATCTTTTATTTACATAGATATACTCTGCCAAAAATGTTTACCTCTGAATGGATGAAAATTACTATAAATTATAATTTTGAAATTTGAATTTCCTATGTAATAATGGAGGGGAGGTATAAATGTAACTCTTTCCATGTGTTCCATGCGTGTCAATGAATGTCTGTATATCTTGTTTCCCTTGTTTTGTATTTTTTCCGCCATTTTCAGATTTTATATTAGTACATCACTGCATGTATGACTATCAAATCATGTGTACTGGATCCGAGTGTGAAATGAAAGTCTAAATAATTTTTATCATACATGTATACTATATAGATTTTTTTTTTTAATTTCATTTAACTTTCAACCATTAGAATCTTGATCATTATACATCGATGATGATCAGTATTGTATGGTACATGAATTTTTGATAAGCTGTATAAAAATTATATACATAAAATCATACCTTTAATGAATTCCAATAAAGCAAAAAAGTCTTCTCTCCTGATGAACTTTTTTTTAAATGTTTGCCTGCTAATGGCAGAATTTAAGATCCCATGTATTTTTGCTATCACATTACGTTGTTGAGATAAATTTGAATTGCAAATTATACAGATATTTTGTATGCCTACTTATACATACACACAGAATTTTTGTAATTGTTCACCACAAACTCCTCTAAATATATACTTAAAAACAATTTCCAAATAAGCGAAAAGTTCCACTGAGTCTAGTCGCCTGTTATAGCATGTGATAGTTTAATTTGGCAAAGATTCCCCTTTCTTCCCGCTATCATAATTTCTGTATTTAGAGATAACTCGAGGATTAATCTTGTGTCAATAGCTCTCTTTTATTTTGATTTACGATATACAGTAAAACCTTCAAAACAAATACTCGACTTCATAGGATTCTGTACGAGTGTATTATATACAGTAATTATACTTGGCCTGTCTTAAGTGGTCATTTATATCTAATGGACATTTGAATATTCCTTTTCCCAGTTTCAGAAAATTGTTAATATTTGATACTAGAGTGTGTTTACTGAGATTAGAGATAAAGGTAGGCGAGGCTTGTTTCTATAATTACACATATCAATACAAACAGCAGTACTCGTGGCTTATCAGTCAGAGGTGTACTTATGGATTGCCTCCCTTTATCTTTGACAAATAAAAATTTGTTGATGTCACTATCTAATGACCCTTTTGTTGAACTTTATAGAAGATACAATCCCGTATAGATAAACACAATATTTTTTTCAAATAATCTTTCTAGAATTCACCTTGTTATCATGCTATACAGTTAGTCCAGGTGTTGTGGAATTTTACTGATAGTCACAATGGTCAGATCCAGATGAAAAATTAGAAATAACAAACATTGTGGTCTTATACAGAAGTTGGAAGCAGCACATGTAATTTAAGTCACACCTGAATTCTCAATGTATCTTGGGTAATTTCCCCAACAACAGAAGGTGTTAGATTAGCTAAATTTCAAAGCCTATTCATCTCAAGATTCGATGACTTCATATTTGATGCATAGTATTTCTAAGACATTTTGTATAGTTTGTTCACAAACAGGGTCTACTAAAGTATTTGGCTTGATGCTCAGGTAATTAGGTCACAAATCAAAAGCAGCAGTCATTGATGAAATAATATAGGCATGTAGCTTATGAAAATGGTCTTTTTGTTCTGGTTCTGCCTTGTACAGTTGTAGTTTGAATCAAATGTAAAACCTGTTTTTTCTGCTTCATTTTGTGTCCATTTAATAATGGGCTTTATGCTGAAAACTATATACATATACATATTTGGCTAATTGATGATAATTTCAAATGATTGAACATTTTCATGGAAATTTTATGTACCAGTTTAAAGATTTCATTCTTTAACCTAAGCCGGCGTGGCCTAGTGGTATTGCGCTGGACTCCTGATCGGGAGGCCGCGGTTCGATTCCCGCTCTGGTCATGCCGGTGTCCTGTCTTTCGGATGAGACAGTAAAAACCGAGGCCCGGTGTCGTGGTATGCATGGCACGTTAAAGATCCCTCACTGCTTCGGATGGGTCCGTTGCAAAGGTCAAAATTTGTATGCCCCGCATCAGGCAGATGCCGTCACCATATACGTGAAATATTCGTGGTGTGACATTAAACAAAAATCCATCAAATCAAATCATTAAATCATTCTTTAACCTTCTATATTTTTCAGTTTCTTTGTATGGAGCTTGCGACATAGATTGGAATGACAGATGTGTTGATCCAAATGCGGAATGCAGAGACGAACAGTGTAAATGTGTGAAAGGATATCATGCCAAGTATGGAGTTTGCCGTAAGTAATTTATTGACACGATAAGGTCAGACTTTGTGTAGTGGTCAAACACTTGGCTTTTTGTACAGGCAGTGATAATTTGGCAAATTTCAGATATTCCATATCAGTGATTTAAAGATATGAGAATGTTTTATTTCAGAATAGTGTCTAATCAAGGAAAATTAAGACTTTTTGTATTGACAATAAATCAGGTTTAAGGTGAACATTAGTTACATGGAATGTTTGTTGATAACAAAATTTGAAAAAGTTGAATTATTAGTTTAAACTCATTTATGTAGATTGTGCGAATATTTGAATGAAGTGTTAGTAACCATGGACACCACATTCTGTCTTATTTTAATTTGGCAAGAGTTCCTTTTGTATCCCCACCCAATTTTTAAAAGGACCACTCCATCTTAGTATCTTAAAAGGGGGGTCCTCACTAGACTTAGTAAAATCAAGAGTCTTCATAAACTATGAAGTCTTGGGACTCAGCTTCATTACAAATGTTGAAGAGAATACAAAGTTTGGTAAGTCCCGAACTCATTTTGGGGAGTACAGGACTCATCTAGATTAGGTAAAGAGAACACTGATTATTACATGTATATTCGTTTTATTATCTTTATCATCATTTAATGATGAACCAGTAAAAAATAATTTTTTTTTTTTTGAGTGGGTGGTGGGGGGAGTGTTACAAAATGGACTCTTACTTTCTTGTTTAAAATGGAAGAAATGAGCAGTCTGCACTTGTCTTTGAAAAGACCACTTGCCGATCTTGATAATGGCAGTCTTTTTGTCCGATCTAACATCTTTTGGCGTTGTTTTTCATTGTGACGTTACAATGAATTTATGTCACGTATTATGATGTCACTGTGAAAAACAACGCCAAAAGGTGTTAGCTCGGACAAAAAGACAGCCATTAACAAGATCGGCAAGTGATCTATTGCTATGGGCTTATCAGAACATTATTTATGTAAACAGTAGTTCATTGTTTGTAAAGTCATTACCAACCTCGGTCAAGATCATGTTAAGTGGTGAAGGTGTCACAAAGAAGATGTTTGTACCTGAAAATAGACACCTGAGCAAAACCTTTTCATGTAAGTGAGATTAAAAGTCAGCATTTCCCACCATTTTAAGCCAGGTTGATGACCTTGAGCATACAACCTTTGGTACGCTATCAAGCACTGAAATGTCACAATGCACACAAGTGGACAGATATCGCTTGATTTAGTGTTTGACCTAATTCATTGACTTTTCAGAATGTTTTTGGTCTTTCATCGCAGATAAGTGTAATATTCCCAGTGTAACATAAAACCAGTACATTACATCAATGTTTTTGGCTTTATTTAATTTCTAACCCAGAAATATAATTTATTTGGTGAATTAACTTTCCATGAAATACATGTACTTCTCGTTGAATATCACCAATATATCCAAAACAGTCTTTGAATTTGATACGTGTTTTATATGTACAGGTATGTGTAAAGAATATACAACTGTAACATTGACATTTCGAAGAAATTTTCGTTACCACTTAAATTTAACCCCTATATAGAAAAAATCATACATGTATTAGATTCAGAACAATATTAGAAGAAACTTTCACAATATTCAATACTGCTACAAATATTTTATTGGGAAACTTATCATCTGAAATTGCATTCATAAACATGTTACATCATTTTTCTGTTGTCAAATCTTTTTCTTCAAAATTTTGTGTTAAATATCACATGCTGTGTATGAATGTTCAAACCAAATCTATGTAAAGATTTGATACTGGTATTTCTTTCATCCAAAAACCAAAACATCAAAATAAAAAGAAGTTCCCAATCCAGTGTTTTGTATCACATACAAATTTTCATGTAAGAATATCTTTGTTTAGAATAGCGTTCAAGATTATGTATAAATCTGCATGTAAAAAAAAATTTTTTCATGTACTGATTGGTGCACATACCTCATGATTTTAAAATGAGCTAAATGGGACTTAGAGTAAGATTAAAATGTTTTCAATAACTTGTGTTTGAAGTGGTTGAAGTGCCATCCACTAGAGCTGATTACCGCAGAGGAAATTGTTGACCAATTTACTCATGTTGACTTCTGTCGTTTTAAGAGGGAAAGTGTCACTTGATCCCTTGTGCATGGGGTCGACAACGTGCCACTCTGTCCTATGGAAAATCGTGACTTCAATCTTTGTACTTTTGCCACACCACTATTACCATTACATAATAATTGGGTCAACTCTCGTTTTAGATTTGAACCTAAGACAGGGTACTTTTAGGTCATGTGTTCCTTATATTTCTTTGGAAGATATCCCACACGTCATTGTATCTTTCTTTAAAAGATCAGTTGCTCATTCAGTTTTGGTAAAGTCATAACTTAATTTTTTTTCATATATGATATAAAGATTCAAATCCAGAATCCTTAGATAGTGCTAAAAACATTTCTGTAGAGATGACTTCCCACCAGAATTGGCAAACTGTATCTTGTAAGGAACTGAAGGGTTAAAACTATAAACTTGGATACTTTGAAAATATATATTAGAATAGTTATCCTCTTTAATAACATCTAGATTTTATTGTAAAAGATTTAATTAAGTATTTAACGATGTTATTTCAGGGAGAATTTGTGATGATTCCAAGTTTGAATGTGAGAACAAAGGACAGTTGGGAAATGTTCCAGAATGTATAGACGAGGAGCATTTATGTGACGGGACACCACAATGTGCTGACGGCTCGGACGAAGAGAAATGTGAAGCAGGTAATGATTATCACATAAACGTTTTCTCTGCAAATTGACATTTCTCAAAAAATTTACGAGTCCAAATATTGGAATCCATAAAAAGATTAAATTAAAACGGAAATTTACTGTTGTTTTTCCACAATCCCTGAAGTAATCCTGAATTACATCAAATATTTATAACAATATTACGTAGTATATTTTATATGGTTAATTTCTCAGCGGTAAATAGCTTTCTCCATATTATTTATCGTAAGTGATTACTATGGTGTTGGGAGCTAGAACTGTGGTTGAGGGGTCTTTATTTTGCTTACCTTGGGTGGCAGTTGTATATTTTATCATCGATTGAAAATTTTCCGGATGATATATATATATAATAAACATATCTAGCATGTACATTTAATTGTATATGATTTTATGTAGACATATAACTCAAAACAGGTTGATTGTATATTTATGATATATGAATCTAAAAAGTGATGAAAGAATTTTGTACAGCTTTAATTAGTATCTGTTTTCGCCATAGGGTGAAAGTTAGCCTTTCTTCACATATCTTAAGTATTACATTCACTTCTTCTTATAACAGCACAGTGTAGATTTTGATGAAACTTACTCAAATAGAATGTCTTAGATTGAGAACAGGCACATTCTTGATTAGGAATATGTACATGTGATGAAGCTACTTGATTGGATAACATGTTAAATAAATAGAAAAACAACAATCTGTTTACATCTTCACAGAAGGACCGTCCAATTAGCACTGCAATAGATTATACTGGACTTGATAAGATCTGTAAAGACTTATATTAGACAGAGTATGATCCGTGTGCCAGTATGAGGGATTATTGGGATTTTGTTGTATCACTTGATCCAAGGGATACCAAAGTATGGGGATTATCCATCATGTTTATTCAGGATTAAATCTTCCAATACCAAGGATGTTATAATGTTGGTAGCCAACTCCCAAATATGGGAAACATATGTACCTGAAATGCTGAAAATATCATGCCCCACTATTGTACCATTGCTATCAGAAATGCATCAAGTTTTATCTAGATGTGGCTCTGTGTATATAATTTAACCAGGCCTTTATGTGTACAAATATCTATGTATTTCATTTAGATGACAATTTATGTATGCGAGGTTTATGGATTTTTAGGTCATTAAGGTGATCATGGTTTGAATGCAGATTTTTGTTTTTGTAAATATTTTTAGAGTCCACAGACAGATGGCAAGATATGCTAGATAAATTTTTGAAAGGTAAAGTGATCAAAATCCAGTGTGTGAATCAAGTTTTGTGATCTTATTGCTCATTTTTTATAAAAAAACAACCCCTAACTAAATAATAGAAAAATAAACTTCATTGAGAAACAAATACCTGGTTATCATGTAAATAAACTGTTAAGTAATTTTAAAATCTCTAATTTTATTTGGTCTTTTAAAATTGTACATGAAGATTTTGAAACCATTCCGTAAGTTACAACATGTCATTATATTGATATATTGTAATATAGTACCAGTATATATATAATCTTGTCATTAATTAATTTATATGTATATACTTGTGAAATTTGTAAATATTTTTTGTAAGATCAGAAATAGATTCCTTGATTACAATCAGGGTATATATATATATATACACACACAGTACAGTCCAGGTGTTTTGTCATTTTTCCACCTGCCACAATGGGCCACATCCAGTTGTGAAATCATTTACAGAATACGCTGTGTATGTGTGAATGAGCACAAGTGAATTTTCACCTGGATTCCCACTGTGATTTCAGGTGTTTTACTGTGTTTTGTGCAATTTCTCCAAAACACCTGGGTTGTACTGTATATATATATATGTATTTTTATATATATATATATATATATATATATATATATATATATATATATATATATATATATATATTGTACCAGAAAGACTCTTTCAGTTTTGGCTATCTTTTAACACAACATTTACCAGATTTCTCAATGAAGGTTACACGGGCTAGGACATAACTACCTCATCTGTTTACCCTCCATCTGTATCTAAGTGATCTCTCCATGTATGGACAGGTATCTTAAGTGCGTTTTGTCATCTTTCTTTGTACCAATATAGGACAAATAATATTTTTTGAGATATAAACCATTTGATAAATGAACTTTTCATTTTATTCGGTTGATGTCATCCAAAGTTGGACAAACATCAGGCTAACGGTGATTTAGTTTATGACATAGTGAATGTAAAATTTTAAATTTCTCGGAGTATCTTTTTTTTCTGAAAAAGCTGGAAAGATCACTTGGACAGGTCAAATAACTAAATAAGTGCTAACATATTTACTAACATTACTTACTTCTACTATGTACTACCAGCAATAACCACTACCAAACCCAAGGCACAGGTTTCTGTCACCAAAGCTCAAAGTCGGGTAAATGCACCTTTAAAAAACCCTGGATATGCCATAGACACTGGCAGCAATATTGGCATTCCACGACAGCCGTACCTGCTGAATCCTAGTGTGGCGAAGTCTCTCTATGGAGACCCATCTGGGTCAGGATTGTACAATAAATACTCAGGATACAATCAGCCTCTACTCCCCAGTAACCAAGATGCTCTGAGTCCCAACGGACCTCTACAGAGTTATTATTGGCCGCCGTCTGATTATCACCAGCAGTCTGGTTATGGTAACTATGGCAACCTGAATCCTTATGATCAGTACCGGCCGCCACTGAGTTTGTTTGGGAATAAGTTGTCCGAGAGTTACAGTGATAACATAAATAGTGGTAAACCCCTGCTACAACAGGGAGCAGATGTGTTACCTCATGAGAAACTGAAAAGCATGACACTCGACAAGTTTGGAAATGCATATAAACTAAATCCCAGTGGTGGCCATTATGATTATGATGTCATGAACAGCCAAGTGAGTCGAAGCAGGAATCGTCAAAGTGGTGATTCGGGTGGTGTCCATGCTGATGTGGAAAAGCCTGTACAGACGACCACCACAAGTACTACGACTACCACATTACCAACCACTCATAGGAAGACCACCATAGCTACTTCTACTACAACGCTGTCCAGAAGTCAAGGTAACCGCCACCATAAAGATACCATAGCAAGAGGTAGGAGTCATAATCACAAGGGAGGTAATTATAAGGGCTGGGATGATACAGATGTGGAGGACTATGCTTTTGAAAATGAGATTGAGTCACAGCGGTCCAGAGGAAGAGATAGACAGAAGTCGTTCAGACCGCACAAGGCATCCAGTAGTAGGGAAGAAGAAAGTCATCAGAGTGAGCTAAAGTCAATTCAAGGGCATTTAAATCAACAATACTTTCAGTCATCTGAGAAAAGTCATGAACTGCCACTCACTAATAAACATGAGTACTATAACGACCAGAAGCACAGACAACCATCTCAAGATGCAGCGAATTACCAACGTGGACAGAGTCAAAGACAAAAGACAATTGATGGGACTAACTACCAAGATAGAAGACAGCATGGACCTGGGTCTCAGGATAGAGAACAACACAGACAGGCTTCACAAGATCGACAGCAACACAGGCATGCATCCCAAGGGAGACAACAGTCCTCGGATGTGGATGATCGGAGAAAGCAATCCAATAAAAATCTCTATCCGTATTATGAAGATAATATAGGATATGACAGACGGTATCCATACAACTGGGAGGACTATGACTACAGTTACCAAGACAACCAAGATTACCCTAGCAACCAACGGCACCATAGCAACAAGGGCTTTGCAGAGTACCGAGGTATTAGAGATGTTGTCGTCTGGCACCAGTTTGTCGTATCAGAATGTGTTCTCTTCTTAGTCTGTATAGAGATGTTGTCATGTGGCACCAGTTTGTCGTATCAGAATGTGTTCTCTTCTTAGTCTGTATAGAGATGTTGTCGTGTGGCACCAGTTTGTCGTATCAGAATATGTTCTCTTCTTAGTCTGTATTATATATTCTGAGATCAGAGTTTTTAGTCCTTTCGATGTAATGAATATTTAACTTTAAAAAACGATTTTATCCCACATAAGTATAATGTTACTAACATACACTTGCTGGTATTTCCAAAGTCATTTAGTTGATGAGTGCATGGCTCATAGAGATAGATTTTCAACATATTTGATATATTAACTCAAAGTTCTCATATAAGAGATGCCAGCTGATTTTTGTTAGTCAGTTTTTTAACCCACACACAATATTCAGAAGGGTTTTACATAATTATCCTCAAACTTTTCATTATTTTGTCCAAATTCAAATTAATTCTTATAAATCAGTTTATATCATTGTTATTCCTTCTCACATTATTTATGTTCATTTTACCATTTCCATGTTAATTAACCTGAATATGACATCATTTATGTGATTCTAAAAGTAAAAGTTAAAGGTGATTTTTATTCAGTATGTTTTGTGTGTTTGCCGTCATTTGCTGTAGCTTTATCTTTATTTTAATTTCTGCTATATCCTATTCCTGAGGTATATCTGCTTTTGGCTTTATGCATGATTTGGTGTGAGCTGTAAGTAGAAATTTGCACTGATAGATCAAAGATGTTTATATATTGCACACAATGTACATTTTAAGCAGCATTTAACATTGTTAAAAAAGAATCGGTTGCTATAAATATAACAGTCATATACACCGAGAATTTAGATCTTCAATGAAATCTTACTTTGAAAAAGGGTTTCTTATACTTGCATTTGGGATGTATAATATTTTGAATATGTATATACATGTGTCTTTGAATATTTATATATACATATGCATGTAATCTTTTATGGTTGGACTTTTGTTTCAGGTCATGACTTTGATACAGATGAAAATTCGGAGAGACCAAGTCATGGTAAGATCTACAGTAAACCCTGCTTTAAAGACCACCGGTATTAAACAGTCACCTGTCCTAAGCAACCACATTTCTCTGTTCCATATAACTAATTGTTTGCACAGAATCAACCTGTGTAAAGAGACCACGTGTCTTATGTTGCCACTTTTCCATCTTCCCTTTTGTGGTCGTTTAAAAGAGGTGTGACCGTAATTACTAATACATGCATTTCTGAAATTAGACTGGCTCATTTGAAGGTCTAGTTCACCATGTATTAGTAAATGCTCTGAACTGACATTGAATGTAAAAGACAACAGTATTGTGAAACTGTGTGTGGTGCGACTGTTTTCGATAATGCAGGAGTTAATAATACCAGTCAGTATAATGTTTGACAGTAGGGTAAGAAGTTGATACATTTAATTGTTATCTTTTCGACCACAGGGGGAAATGGTTTAGTAAATTGTTAACATTTTGATGAGGCTAAGAATTTTGTTAAAGACTTCAAATAAAGTTTCTGGTCTTAATGTTTATGATATTTTTAATGCTTCAATAAAGTTTTTAAAGTTTGAGATAGATGTAATTTGATCATACTCAGCATTATTACAACAAAACGCTGCAGTCTTGTAACAAATTTTTTCCGATACATCTTTTTGATATAAGAATGCATGGGGTATATATGACAAAGTAATAATTTTGTACTTAATATGCAAAGATAAAATGGTGCTGTTTCAATTAATGACTCATCTAAATGTCTAATGCTTCTGGTAAATTTTCAGCCTTAGCTTGCAATTGATGGCCTTAATATGTATGCAGAGTGTAGAATTTATCCATGGTTTTCAGAGAGAAATTTATGAAAGTATTGAATTATTTCCCAGTTTTTCTGAATTTAGAAACATCTCAGGGAGACTAGTTAGATGCATATTGTAGCTTTGTATTTTGTTTGCATTTGGACATTGCATCATTTTGTAGAGCATGTTCTGAATGGATTTTCGTTGATTTCAGTAAAGACTCCTGAAATTTCGGATAAAGAGAAATGGCATGCGAGGCATACAACACAAGCCCCTGTTCCTAAACGACCAATCATGCATCATGCCACGAGTAAGTTATGAAAGAATATTATGACATTTTTGTTTGGTGGTACACATACAAGATGAAATCTTTTCTCTTATTTAGTCCCCCAGTGGTAAAACCAGAGAGGACTATAGGTTTCCACTCTGTCCATTTGTCTTAAACCCTTTGGTTTTCCTAACCTTTTTTGCAACCAATTGAAGTTATTGAATTGAAATTTGATACATTAGTTATAGATCAAGTTCAAGTTTGGTCTAGATTTTTTTTGAAAAGTAAAAACCGTTGGACTTACTAAATTTCAGCGATTTCATAGAAACCAGAGTTACTTTAGTGATACCCAATATCCTTGTTGCTGTTGATTCTCAATAATGGTTTATTAGAATACAAAACCTAACGTTCTGGTTCTCTTAGGATTGAAGCCCGGATTCAAGGAAATTGACTTTTCATTGCTTGTTTCACTTCAAATCTGGATAACTCAAATGCTTTCCCAAGATCCCTCAATATCCCACTTAATGAAAGTGTTTGTATATTAAGACCTTGTTAAAGTCTTCAATTTTTTTCCAAATATAACTGTACAAGAATATACAGTCAGACCTGCTTTAAAGACCACCTGTTTTAAACAGTCACCTTTTCCTATTCCTTACTAGTAAGTGTCTATATTAAATCAAGTTGTGTTGAAAGGCTACTTGCCGTAAGTGGCTACTTTTCAAGTTTTGCCTTTAATGGTCATATAAAAGATGTTTGATTATATATCCATTAATACAGAGATTTATTTTATCAAAATGTGTGTTGTTTTTAATTTTTATTTTTATAATTCTCTTAAACAACAGCCACAGAAGTACATCCCAAACCACAGACCAAGCCTCCTCGAACAACGGCACCTGTTACAGAAAAAGTCACGAAAACTTCAACACCAAACCCAGTTGCCACACCAGCACCTTCTTCTAAACAAGTGAATAATACAATACAAAACAAAAAGGGCCATAACTCTACCATGCCTGCTTTACAATCAAAGTCTGACAATTCTCAAATCTCGCAGGAAGAACAAGGCTTTGAGAAAGTGAAGATTGTTAGCCCCACAGACAGTAATCAGGGTCCCATTGTGGCCTTGGCTTTAGGATTGGGCATTACGGTCATGTTGCTTATTTTCGTGGGTTGCCGTTTACGCACAGTTAAACGTAGGATACGAAAAGGTCGAGCCTTACATTCAAATGAAGCTGATTATTTGATTAATGGCATGTATTTATAGTGCAAGCATAAAAATTTCCTCTCAGTTTAAACATTTTCACCAAATTTTGGATCATGGTGTATTAACTGTAATATGCTGTAATCATTATGTCCTCTGTCCAAAAAGATTTTTCTTTACACAACTGGTTGATCATAGTAAAACAATTTTTTTAAGAGGACTGAAATGATTTATCAGTCGTCATTCCTTTTTCTTGATATCAGCTGTGCTACAAAGTTTTTCATATTTTAAACACACAGTTCATTTCCATGATAACGTTTCTCAATACTGTATATACCGGTAATATATTTATATATTTTCTCTAGGTGCTGGTATAGAAATTTTCCTTAATTCAATATATAAAATGTAAACATACATGATGATTTTAAATATATATGCTAACATTTATGAAGAAACTATTAAGTTCGACTTCTTTGTCTCAAAAATACAATTTTTACTTGAAGATACATCTGTAAAGAAAGTGTTCTGAAATTAAATCAAATCATTGATAAAGTAAAGAGAACATTTCTATGGATCTTTTTTTTGTTTGAATGTTTTTTTTTTGCTCCAAGTTGGAACTTAGGTTTTATATGCACATAAACTTTTTCAGCATGATAACAGTGGTGCAGTTTACAGCGGCTACAAAATTTTAAATGCATGAATATACCACAGTTACATAGCACCAGTTATCATTGCATCAAAAAGTATGATTAAAGTGTCTCAAGTACAGTAGAGCTATACTTAACCAAGTGATATAGATGTATCCTATGCTGGTCACACTTTGTAGCTCTCAGATCAGTGTAATAGACTTTTTATATACCTCTCAGAAATACCCCTTGTTCACTTGCATGAATTGTGCTCATTAATCCCACCTGATATTACCAGTGCTTTCATAATATTCACAATATACATCTGGTTTGGTGACATGTAGATCTAATTTGCAATTTTATAAACTTTTAGAGTAGAATCTCATTTTGCTTATAGTTCATACAGAGTTACCTCCTCCGAGTACATTGTTCATTAGTGCATATAGTAAATTTTGCGTGTTCAAGGAAAAGAATCTGGTTCTGGGCTACATGTCTAATCCCAGGATGAAAATTTGTCCATGTCCAAAGGTGGTGGACAACAGCTGATTAGTATGGGTCAGCAAAAAGGTGTGAAAATTGCTTACAATGAATGCTTTTGAAGAAACCATAGATCAACTTGAATTAGAACTAGAATTATGAACAACCAACAAAAAATTTGATGTGACATGTGCATTCTTTAGCTGATCTCTTTGATCATGTTGATGAAAGAAATATCTTTCAGGGTTTTTTTTCCCTATTTCTAAAAGTAATACATGAGAAAGTGCTGTGAACTTTTGAAAAGTTTCTAGCCATTTTGTATTTCTTGAGCATTGTAGTATCTTTGAATTCCATTACATTTCATTTTGTCTGTAAATGAAGATATTTACCATATTCACACAATCTTGCAATACATTCCCAAATTATATGACACTGTCGATTTTTGATGAATAGATATGTATATTTTTAGCTCACCTGAGCCAAAGGCTCAAGTGAGCTATTGGCATCACTCTTCGTCCGTCGTCCGTCCGTCGTCCGTCATCCGTCGTCCGTCCGTAAACTTTTCACATTTTCAACTTCTTCTTCAGAACCGCTTAAAGGATTTGCATGAAACTTGGTGTGGATGAAGTACTAGGGGTCCTCTACCAAGTTTGTTCATTTCATATAAATCCCTCAATAGGTGGCGCCACCATTGCTAAAAATAGATCTCAGAGGGTACCCCTCTTTGAAAATCTTCTTCTCCAGAACCAGTGTATGGACTATAAAACTAATGGCATCTGAGTGATCTAGAAGGATGTATGTCTAAAGTTTGTTCATATCGTTGAAATCCGATAAATAATTTTTGACGTTTTTTTTACGTTTTTTTGGACTTTGTAATTTTAATGCAGAAAAGAAGTATTTTTGTCTTTTAGTAAACATTGATGCATTAATTTGGTTTAATTTCATCATATTTATGATGAGAAATACTACTGCGAAGAAATTTTTTCAATATTTCATTTTTTGGATTTTTTATGAATTTTCTAAGACTTTCAAGAAAAAGGGGGGTGGGACAATTGGTGTAAACATTTCACAGTTTGAACTTTTTCTTCAGAACCACTTGCTGGAATTCAATGAAACTTGGCATGCATCAAGTACTCAAGGTCCCCGACAAATGTGGTCATCTTTGTCAGGATCCATCAATAGGTGGCGCCACCACAGGCAAAAGTAGGTCAAAGAGGGTACCCTACTTTGACAAACTTCTTCTTCAGACCGGGGGCATACAGAGACAAACCGAATGCATAGGAATGATCTAGAGGGATGTGTGAAGAAGTGTTGTTATTTTTGGTTCCATTCCGAAATCAAATTTTGACGTTTTTTCATTTTTATTTTGGACTTTGTTATTTTAATGCATTAAAGAGTTATTATTTTCTTTTAGTAAACATTGATGCATTCATTTGGTTTCATTTAATCATTTCTATGGTAAGGAATGCTGGTGTGAAGGAATTTTTTCAATATCTCGATTTTTGAATTTTTTATGAATTTTTTAAGACTTCCAAGAAAAGGGGGGGGGGGGGGGACAATTTTTAATATATTCAACTTTATCTACAGAACAAATTGAAGGATTGTGATAAAAATGGGTAGGATGCAATTACAAAAAGTACATTTACAAGGTTTTGTTTTTTGTGCGGATCATCCAAATTGGTTAACAGATAATGCCACCATGTCTAAAAGTAGGTCTCACAATGGTACATATACCACTTGGTAATTGAAATATGGAGAGTAGCGGTTCAAATCCAGCTGTGGTCAAAAAAATTTTTTTTGTTTTTACACATCTAAATAAGTTTTTAGATGTTTCTCAACACTCAACATATGAAATTAGGAATTTTACGTTTAAGACTTCCAAAAAAAAAAGGGGGGGGGGGGGGGGGGGGGTTGGCCATTTTTCAAATTTTAAAATTTTTATACAAAACTGTTTGAAGGATTTTAATAAATCTTGGTAGAAATAAGTCACTTATGATCCTCTTCAAATTCTGTTGTTTTCGTCCAGACCTCTTTACAGGTGGCGCCACCATAGTCAAGAGTAGGTCACAAAAGAGTTCCCTCGTTTAACAATATTCTTTTTCATACGGGCTGTATACAGAGACAAACAGAATGCATAGAAATGATCTAGAGGGATGAGTGAAGATGTATTGTCATTTTGGTTCCCTTCCAAAATCAAATTTTAGAATTTTTTTCGACATTTCTTTGGACTTGGTGATTAAATGCAGAAAAAAGTGTCTTATTTCCTAGTTAATTGATAATGATGATTTCTTATGGACTATTGTGATCATAATTATGGTAAGGATTGTTACTTTGAAAGAATTTTGTCAATATCGCAATTTTTGGATTTTCTATGAATTTTTTAAGACTTCCAAATGAGGGTGTATAGGAACAATTCAATCACATTTTTCACTTCTGCTGTTATACCACATGAAAGATTTTAATGAAACATGGAATACATGAAGTACTAAAAGTCCTCTATCAATTTGGTAAATTTCATCCAAATTGGTTAACAGATAATGCCACCATGTCTAAAAAGCAGTTCTCACAATAGTACATATACCACTTGGTAATTGAAATATGGAGAGTAGCGGTTCAAATCCAGCTGTGGTCAAATTTTTTTTTTCATTTCTTTACACATCTAAATAAGTTTTTAGATGTTTCTCAACACTCAACATATGAAATTAGGCAATTTTAAGTTAGATCTGGACAATATTTGAAACAATTGTTGTTCATGACCCAGACTTGAAATCAGTCAACAAAAGGCCCCACCTAAAGAAAATGACTAACTTGTTGCCCTGAATGACTTCTTGCAGAGACAAAGGAAATGCTTAATATCAAAATCACCTGAATGGATGTGCAAAACAGTGTTGTTTTTTATTCTAGCCTGAAATAAAATTTGACATATTTTCAACATCTGTGTTGACTTGGTCACATTAATGCAAAAATAAATGAATTTTTCCTTCATGCATGACTGATAATATAGGTACTCAGGTGAGCGATATAGGCCCACTTGGGCCTCTTGTTTTTCTCTACACTGTGAAATCCAGGAGTTGTGCAATTTTAAAATTATCGTCATGATATTGTATCGAGAGAGCGTTGTTTTGGTGATAGGATAAATATTATGTTTTCATTGAAGTATCCATATACTTTATAATACTCTTCTTCAAGTTCTTGTTTATGGTAGAAAGTAAAATAATTGATCAAGGTATGACAGTAACACTTACTTGATTTACTGATACGTTTCCTTTTTTAATGATATATACACCATATGCAACATGCATATCAATATCTTAAGAAATCTGTAGACTTAAATGTTAGATTTGTTATATGTTAATTGTCAATGTTCTTGAATATTTACTATATTGAGGTTAAATAAAATTAATATTTAGTTTCTCAGGTGCCGCCGCTTATCTAAAATTGGTGCCGCATACGAAATTTTATTCAAGCTTAAAACCTTCAACTGACATGGATCAGTGGCGGATCCAGGATTTCCGAAAAGGGGGACCCACATGTGTATTAGTCAAATTTTTCAGCCATACTTGGTGCAAAATCTGGATTTTTACAAGTAAATATGTGGCCAAAAGGGGGGGGGCCCAGGCCCCTCCTCTAAATCTACCACTTTGGATGATCATGCATGTGAAAAGGAACCAAATGTGGATATGATCTCCATACAGATCATGTCGTGGGCACCAAGAAACCTCCCTCCGGTTGATAAGCAGGGGTTATAGTGGGGGATGTGATCTAAATCAACTTTACCGAAGCACTGTAAATGACCGATTCGATTTTGGGATTTTTTTTTTTCTGAAGAAGAATTAAAACACACGTTATAAAATTGATGATTAAAAAAAAATTCGCTCCTTATCAGTATTTGACAAAAAAGTGCCTAAGAAACTAAACATTAATTTTATTTGGTCTCACAGACAGACATTTCAATGAAGAGTTCCTATAATTACCTTGAATGGTTGTGCATTGATTATTATTCTGTCTTTATGAAATCCAATTTCCTCATTTGATCTATTTATACAATTTATTTGAAAATTTAATCTTGTTTTTATGCTTTATATCCACTAGAGATCATTCCAGTGATTTTATTTACTATTTACTTTCCATGACGACATGTACACTGGTAGGTTGTTATCTGCATATTGTTATTAAAGTAATCTTTTTGATAAACAGGAGTTGTCTTTTCTTAGTGACAGGCTTGGTGTGGTTGTCAGGTGCTCAGCTTACAGTACAAGTGATCTGGGTTCGATACCCTATGTTTCCGATATTACTTTTTGATACCATATCAATACAGAGTGGAAAATTGGTGAATGCCACATGCAACCAACCAACCAACCATGCTTTCTCAAGAGACAGCTGAAGTGTTGATGTAAAGTTCACAAGTTACATTGTAGGAGATCTGATACATGGATTGTGCCACAACGTTTAAGAGGTTGCCTACCTCCTGCTTCCACAGCACAAAACCGAAAAATTGTTAAACCTGACCCAAAACTCCAACAAACCAATCGATGCACCTCTATGTTCAAGAAGTCGGTAGCCTTGTTCTTTCTTGTCATAATATGGTTGAAAAATTCTGAAAGAAATTTAATACAGACATGAATTTCTGCCAATCGGCAGATTTTCCGACTTTTTCACAGCGAATTCGGTCAATTTTGAGAACGATGTATAACTGGCGAGAAAATTTGGGTGGGAGTCAGTGTTAGGTTTGTCTGAGATGTTTGTGAAGCCATCTTCGTCAGCTTAATACATGAATCCTTTGATTTATACTAGCACATGTATATCCTTATTAGGGATATGTGTAAAATCAAGCATCAAACATCCGCTACATGTTCCTGTTTACATAGGTCACAATATTCGCATTGATCATGTAGGCTCCTAAATCAAAAAGTACAAAGGGCGACAACTCTTGCATCAGCTGATTTCAGCCTTTTTCATTGTTGTCCATTTTCGTCTCTGATAATATCTTATCAAGCCAACTAGCCAAATTTGTTGTTGCTGTACTGCATTTTATGTGAATGGAACTCTTGTGATGAAATCTGAATGGAAGATTTTTAATAACTTTAAAACATACGCAGAGACAGGTCAATTCTGTTTGTGCCTCAACGCGTCATACTTGTTGGCAACTTCGATCACAATCTGAATCTTGGAGGACATGCGGAGAAAATGAGTTCATTGTATACAATTATTTATTGTAAAATAATATATTTAAAGCCGAACATTGCGTCAGAGGAAAATACATCAACATGAACAATAAGTTAACCAATAAAAAATATCTACTGACCATAGATCATGAAAACTATTGATCATGAATACCCCTGTACATGAATAACCTTGATCATGAATACCTTTGTCCATCAATTTCCCTGATCATGAATACCCAGTCATGAATTACCTTTTATGCATTTAACAATGCATATATTATGCATTTAACAATGCATATATTCTAGGCCATGAATATTTCTATTCATGAATACTTTTGGCCATGAATATTTCTGTTTCATGAATACCCCTATTATGAATTACCTTTTATTCAGTTAAAAATGTACATTTCACATCCTGAATACCCATGACCATGATTATTCCTCTTCATGAATATCTTTGATCATGAAGACCCTTGATAGTAATTTTTCGTTGATACTGTGTATTTTCACAAATGTGCCTTCATTATATTAAAAGAATTTTTTTGACACATAACTTCATAATGTATATGTTGTACAGATTTGATCTGCACAAAAAACATGTCTGTAAGACATGACTTTATAACCGAAGCAAACTTTTTACACTTTAATAAACACTAACATTTTTAAAAAAAATACTGATATTTTTCTTATTATCTTTTAAGAACTTTAACAATTCTTCATTTACATATATTCATATACATATATTAATATTATCACAGCCTTTGCATCTTCTTCTTCATCTCTATCTAAACTTTTCTTAAAATCTGGCTAAAATCTTTTTTTCCACACATTTTCTTACAGAGAATACATTTCCACACACACTTGCTTCAAGCTTATCATTTTCCACTACATTCCACATTTTGACCTCACTACTTTCCACCAAAGTTACTGAAATCTGTTTTCAGAGTTATCGAAGGTTTATTATTCTGAGGTTGATTCCTTTGTGACGGCGATTTCACATTAGCGGGCGATGATCCAGTCTTGGATTTCAATGTCTGACTTAGTCGGATAGCGGCTTCAAGTTTCGATCGATATGGTGGAATAATATTCCTAAATTGTTCGGGGTATAGAGGACCTATTTTAATGAGTCTTTGTAATGCTTCGTCGTGTAAAGTCTTGACCGCCGGTGATGACGATCGATAAGAATTCTCCTCCATCAGGAACGATACCAATATTGGTAGTAACAAGGATAAAAGGTTTATACCTGTAAAGTAAGAGAAGAAATCTGGTCTTACTTAGCACTCACAATAAATAAAGCATCAAATGTGCAGTTGATGTAACAAGTAGTTTGTCTGATTCCTGTTTTACATCCCATCAAAATAATTTCACACCTGGAAACGGCATCGTTTGGTTGCATTGTACACAGAAATTTCTACCTATGTTACAGACCCACCCACAGTATGAAGGCTATCATGACACAGGGCTTCCGTCCTTCCTGCATCGTCCAAATGACAGGACATCAATCAACCGCCTGTGGGCCTCAAACTGAAGACCTCTCAGACACAAGCCAAGCCCGCTACCAACCAGCTACCAACAGAACTGCATCAGCACATTTATGTAATAGAATTTCTGAATCAGGAGATTGAAATTCTAATCATTGTTTAACATCATACAAAAGGGTGCAAAATATGAGAAAATCATAATTTGTCAAATGAGCTATTTAAAAAGACATTTGGACGACCTAAATAATATTTACTGGAATTTTAAGCAGCTCGAAAAGATGTTAGGTTATTTTTACGACCAGATGACAACACATTTCTAACCCTGCTACAAGAACTGATTCACCTATATGTCTGGTACCTATATGGTACCTCCCTGATGCATTGATTAAAACATCTCCTTCTCTCACAAGAGAGGTCAAATTGTTTGCCCTTAATTTAACATCTTCATGAGTCAAGAGGATGTGCTACATAAATTTCTCTCTCCCTTTGACTGATTACACTCAAAGGCCAATTCATGATTGGTTCCTGTGCTCCGCACATGAATGAATCAGAAGCCTTGAAACAAATCATGTGACGAAACGAAAATAATAGATCCAGTGCATATGATCAACGGAATGAAAGTGTCTTTCCCTTTCATCCAGGCCTCTGTGCCTTTTGACTAAAAATCTGTCTACAGAAAACGTTTAAGAAATTTTACAATACATAGAGCAGACGACTGTTGGCATTACCCTTTTTCTTTGTTACCAAGTTGGCTAAGTCAGGCTGAATCTCATTGGTTCATTTGGTTAGCAGTATATTGAATACTATGCGCTAGGCAGCGCCATCAACTCCTGCAACCTTTGAATGCAATCAATCAAGGGGAGAGAAAATTTTACATAATGCATCCCCTTGACTTGTGAAGATGTTAATTTAATTGCTTTGATGGAACAATTTCCTAAATTGCCTAATTAATTCAATGAAATATTGGATGAAATTTCTTATGTGCACTTCTTTTCTTCCACATGTTGTAAAATAATTGCTGTAACAATTTCATGACAGATGAATCATACTCACGTTTATCTTGTTCAGCCTTGGCTATGAGTATTTCCGCTAAGTTAATGGCAGCTAGAATGAGGGCTATGTTAGAGTCTATGTTCTTCTTTTCTTGCAGTGTTAATAAATATTCTAAAATCTGTGCTGCTACTCCACGAATGAAAGGTGTGGCATTCTCTCTGTCACGATGCTGAACTACGGAGGTAAACATCTGTAGACTCTTCAACTTAATCTGAAAGATTAAAATGTACAAATACTGGTAATATAAGATGACGATGTCATTCCATCTTTGGAAACCCATGGTTGGTTGCACTTAAGAGAAGTGCAATCAACCGTGTGTTTACGACAATGATGTCATCCCAATGTAAAGTGTATACAAGATGCCTTTTGACCATTGGAAATATGACTTTTACTTGTGAGATCTGAACATTTAATTTACATAATTCAACTTCATAAATTACGAGTGTAAGGCAAAAAACTTTACTGTTAGGTAGTGTGAATAATGGCTCCTAAAACCAAAACAAACTCACATATTGAAAAGAATACCAATCAAATTATCAAAGAATATATATTAAGTTACCTATATTTGTTTTATGTTACACCAAGATTATTGCACTTCAATGCATGACTGAGGAGATATTTACATGAATGAATTTAGTGCACCAATGTCTCGAGTGATGCTCAATGCCAAAAAACATCTGTCTGATGCTTTGTGCAGAAATTTGGACATATGAAACAGACCCATCCAAAGCAGTGAGACATTTTTTCTAAGCCACATCTCTCATTGGAAGACAATACAATAATAAGCCAATGACAGGACTGGAACCTGAGACCTCTAGGTCACAAGCAAAGAACGTGACTAATCGAGCTATGCCAATTAAAGTTAACTGATGGCAATCAAACCATATATAACCTTCTGGACATTATTTCAATGTTATTCTCATTTGTACAACATACTTATTTATAAATATGACAATACCTCATTAGATTGGGAAGCCCAAGTTTCTTTGAAGACATCTATACACTGCGTCTGTACAGAGAGATTTCTGGCTACATCCTGTGGAGCGCGGACCAGGAACAAAGAGATTGCCGCTAGCAAAGTGATGTCATCCATTCCTGGCTTATCCTCACCTAAATAAAACACAATTCGTCAATCGCAGAACTCTTTACAAAACTACTGTATTAAAATTAGAGAAAGATGTTGTTAGAAATCTCAAACATATACATACATACATACAGAATCATCAGTTTGACTTACAGGCTTGTGCGTGATGTAAGATTGTTGCTAGCGCACTCTGGAGAAGTTTGATCCATTCAGCATGGACGGAATCATCATCGAGGAATGAGGAGGTACAGAGAAGTTTGAGCGTAGATAAACAAGCAGCAACCACTGTAGGATTTTTGTGCATCGAGTCTTTGGGGGACATTTCTCTCAAGACTCCAATCGTGAGATGTAATATGGTGGGTAACACTGCCACAGCACCTGTGAGGAAGATTGCAACAGCAGAGTGAGAAAAAATTCTATTTTTTGATTAGAACGAATACAAGATGAATTGAAACAAATTACCAACTAAAACTGTCTAGATTATTGGGGGCCAGTTGGTAGCGCACTTGCCTCTCAACAATGCGACTCGGGTTCGATTCCCAGTGTGGTACGCGAGATGGTGAGGCTGTTACCAATCTGGCTTTGTGGGTTTCCTCCAGATACTTTGGTTTCCTCCCACACAAATAACACCCTTGCGCCAAGATCCGAGCCAACGAGCGAGATTCACATAAGTTGTTAGCTTGTTTCTTAATCGTTGTAAAATAAATAAAGTTTATATTTTTAATCTAGATCTTACATTTTGGTCATTACTCAATAAAATCCTGCAGTACACTTACCCTGGGATGAACACAAGTTAGGTAAATCAGCAAGAACAAGGACTATTGCACCAATCAGCTCGCAGCTATGATCTGACATCTTAGTGAGGTGTGTAGGCGTCTGGAATCCTGTACTGGGTACCGAAGGATTCAGGGCCGGAATCTGTCTAGACAGTACACACAAACACACCTCTAGTGCGGCATACACCACGGAGGTGTCTGTATCTATATCACCTGTCTCTCCCCCCTCCCCCATGGACGTACTACTGCTGGTGGTACTAAGGGAATCGGTACTGCTGCTGTTACTTATTGCTGTCTCTTTCTCTGAATCTAAATAAATAATGTACTGATAAAAGTCATTCGATTACATTCGTTTTTCTTTAATTTGAACATGGATAACTTGATCATTCCTTTAAGTAAAATAATCACTCCAACAATATCACAAGAATTCCCTATTTAAATGTATGTGTATACTAAGTCAAACTTTCAGTAAATTCAATATTTCTGTTGGACCTGAAGAGTTGGATTTAACAGAAGAATATTGTAAAGCTCTCTTTCAGTCTAACAGTTAATATTTTCATTATCATTTGGGTTCTCTTTAACATAGGTAGATGTTAAATGTTTTGTACATGATTCTAAGTATGATGGACACACAAGCTTGTATCTATACTGCCCAGACTATACTAACCAGGGGCATATCACCTTCATTGTTTTTATACATAAAACATCTACTGAGCCTTATGCATATTGTATTGTAACTGATTAAGATTTTTAAAGTACCTTTGATTTTCTTCCTCTCAAGTTGTAGATTTTCTGTGCAAGCTTTAACAACTCCCTTCACGACCTCTACAGCCAACAGCTGTGTAGTGTAACTCTCTCGAGTTAAGAACATCCTGTAATACCATAATGCATTCTGAACATCATGTATGATACAACAGTCTGATGGTTTACCCCCCCAAAAAACATTTTCAAAATGAAATGCAATAAATAATGCACGATTCTTCAGCTGCGACGATCATTAGGCTCCAGAGATATAAGTAGTAATAACACATAATGACAAAGATGATACTGATGTACACATAAATTAGTACAACTGTATTTTAGCGCAAAATAGTAAAAAAGGTTATGGTGAATTATTGGTGCCATCATGATGTAGCACATTTCTGCTATTCATTTAAGGTTCGGTTCCACTTTATTTTCATTGAAGTAATTGCCTTTAATATTAGCGTAGTCATGAATTAGCGCTCTTAGTGAAGCACTAATACCTTTATGATACGAATGCCGCTAAAATCAGTAACGTACAGTACATAATGATTTTTTATATAACATATAGCCATACCTATGCATGACATTCAGGATTTCCCTTGCTAGTACAGAATCCTCCCCTATGTGTTGCTTCGGCCAATCAGATTTGAGAAGAGCCGCGATGGCCTTAAGACAGCCATTGACGGCATGTTCTGACAGTACTGTCTGTGGATTTGTCAATGCCTCTACACAGATACCTGTCCACAAAGAGAAAAGATAAAGTCAAGAGTTTGGAACAGGTGTCACTAATATTGCAGGTCTTACCTGAAGCCTGAAACGCACTTACTTCAAAGCGCATCAATAAAAACTTTCTCTACATAAAGTAAGAGCACCGTTAATAAAAAAAAACAAGACAATGCATGTATATACATGTAAAGCTTAAGTTTACAAATTATACTGATTTATGAAACGGAAGGTAAACATACAAGCACAAACTCACACTTGTTAGAATTTTAAGAAACACAAGCTAAAGCAATTTTGCAGAATCATTCCTTTTTTGTATTACTTGAAATTCTTCTTACTAAAGTTACTGCAGAATCCATTTACGTGAATTCAGTTTAGCTTGGACAATATCAAACCAAAGGATTCTGATATCTTTAAATATCAAGTGAGTTTTAAATATACCAGACGAAAATTAAGTTGTGTTATACCACATTTAATAAAAATTACCTAGAAACCACTTGTTTTGACAAAATTAAATTTGTTACATGATTGCTATCTATATCATTGGGACCCAATATAATCATTTGGAAATGCCTTGTTGTTTTACCTCGACTTTTTCCGTAAAATCATGATCTTTCTTAACCTCATGTCTTATTAAGAACTATTACTAAAATGAAGTTTTTGATAAAATGTTACAGATTGAAGATGGTGTGAATTCATTACATGGTCACCAGGTGGGATTGTACAAAATGGCAATGGGTGAATAAATCTCATACTAGACTCGACTTTGCCTCGCCCAGTATTAGATTTATAGGCCCTGTATCATCCCATACAACCCCACCAGGTGATAATTCAACTAAGAATTCCCCTCACATCCTCACATATTCTTTTGGCATTAACCAATAAGAAACAAATTTGGAGTTGAGAAGACGGGAATTTTTCCCTTGTCATCAGCATTTCTTTCTAGGGTCTTACCTAGTATAAGATGTAGTCTGTCTGCATTGAGTTCTTCTCTCTTCATGTTGGCTGGGGCATTAGCTGGAGCCAGAGTTAAGCCAGACTTTTCATTCCCAGCATCCTTTTTCTCCCCTTCTACGTACGTAAAACCTGTTTCATGCAGCCAGATAGCCAAAGCATGTAGGATCGAGGGCCACAGCTTCTTGTAGTGATGGCGGGCAGAATCTATAGTATCGGGGTGGTAAAATGCCCCACCTTCCTGTGGCAGCTGACTGGAGTACTCTGAAGATAGAAATTTCCACAATTTTGCATGACATATGAAGGCATGAATGAACGACGACGACATCAACAATGACGCTGAGGTATGACAATAGCTGGACATTCATCCACGCGAGGTAAAATCAATTTTCAGCTGGTACCATGGCGAAAAATCCCAATAGTACTGGGGCCTTATTCACAAAGAAACTTAAGTCCAAGTCTAAGAATTGAGACCTATATGGCAGCATGTGTCTTAATTCTAAGAATTAATAAAAAGTTTCTGTAAACAGTATATCTGACAAGCTATTCACAGACAAACTTTTGACAAATTCTTAGGACATGGTATTTTAGGTCTCAATTCTTAGACTTAGACTTAAGTTTCTTTGTGAATAAGACCCCTGACCTTGAACCTGTTTTGAGAAGAGTTGAAGGCCTAATGCTTTATCGTACTCTACCAAATTGGTACCACAGCTTAAACTGAAGAATTTGAGTTTTTAATTAAATGATAATGAAATGTACGAATGAGGATCTGTGTTGCTTTATTATCTTACCTGAAGGGAGTGAAAGATATGCGTAATCCTTGAGGGCACAGAACCAGTTCTGGCTAAGGGTAGGTAATTCTGGCTGTACCAGGGACAACAAACTCTCCCTCGAGTTATCACCATACTCATCCTCTTCAATCTTGGACTTTGGTGAATAGTTTTTGATCTTCTCTCTTTCTACAGCCACAATATAAACCTGTAAATGCACAATGACAAATCTCAAAATACATCTAATGTTAAAATATAATAGACAAGCCCGATCATCCTATATCTTTTTGTCATATATTAAACCCTGCTTCAATAATAGGCTTCACCACTGAAACCTTTATTAGAAAAATTGGTTACGACGTCATAGTAACATTGTATTGTTCTGAGCATTATTTTTGTAGGAAAATATAATAGAACTGCAGCAAATGACACCGAACCCATTGAAGTCAAGGTCATTTAAATGAGTTTCACTATTTGCAGAGTTGTTTCATTGTTACAATGTACTGATGTTTACTTGGTCATTTATTTATTCATTATATGCTATGTCTAGTACTTTGTCATTTAATGAAGTCCTACTCATTTTACATGATCACAATATTGTAGTTGTGATCTTCCATCAATTACTTCATACTTATAAATTTTGCTCAGTGTTGAGAGGAAACTAACAGACAACTCAGCTTAAATTTTAGGAAACAAATATTAGATTGCAATAGCTTCAGAGACTATCCTACGCTCTCAGCTAATATGACACAAACATTTTTTCTGTATACTGAAAATGTTGAAAGTAAATCATAGATCCAGAGGCAGCTCCACAATACCTCAGCCCATGCTCCTAAAACAGCAAGTTTCTCCATGGTGACAGCACTTTCATTGTAGAGTGGAGACTGAGATTTCCCAGCATTCAGTTTGGCTAATGACGACACTAGAAGCTGATGAACTCTTCTCAGGTCGTTTAAATCTCTTGCTACACCACTGCCTATCCATGTACTGCATACCTGACAATAAAACCGTAACTGTTAAGTTGGTAAGTTGATAAGTTATCAATGGTATATTAAACAGGAAGGCATAGGATATGTTATTACACTCTAACTTTTTCTACAACACACTGGTGATGAGACTCATTGCACACTATCTTCTCTCACTATTTCACCCTGGATTCAGCTGCTCCCCCCTCCATATCTTACATAAATTCCTGGACCTGCTACTGGTCTGACTATGATACAATCTTACAACAGTATCTGATGTCTCCTAAAGACACATTTCATCTACTTAAAGGGGAAACTTTTTGACTGTACGGTTAAAGTCATGTGATTAAGCTGGGGGCGTGGTTTAACTGGTCGCCGAAATCAGTGCTTGTCTCCAGCTCGGGGTATTTCCTAGAGGCGCTTGGTAATCGGGGTATTGGGTATGCCTGGAGGTGCTTGGTAATCAGGGTATTGGGTATGCCTGTAGGCGCATGGTAATCGGGAGGTGTGAACATGCTATAGTTTGGAGTAAACAATAAGTATGGTTTGAATTGGTAATAGAAAGTACATTCTTTAGTCCCAGCAATGAAGATTCTAGTTGTATTTTATTTTTTCATTGTAATTGGTTTTATCAGAGACATATATACACATGTATATATATGTCTCTGGTTTTATTACTTTTTAGGGGGTGGGGTGTTTGATGTATTTGTTTGTTTTGATCTCTATTTGGAGAGCTTTATTTTAAAGGAGTTTGAGGACATAAGCCGATATTTCTCCCGTACTTTACAAAATACACAGTTGGGCATAATTTCCTCCCAATATCCATTGGACTGCCATACAAATCTGTTTCGCCTTCTGTTCAGACTGACTTTCTGAGTCTTTCTATCTAAATACTGAGAATCATCCCACACACCACGATGGCATAGCATTGTCCAGCACTTCTTGTATAGGTCCTTTCTCTTTTTATGATTACGATGGTGAAGAGGGACGTCTGATTCTGGTCACCACATCTGCCGGTTGCGATCATCTATCACGCAGGGTCTGAAAAGCAATCTCGACATTCGTGTTCCCCTTCAAGTTGTGGACTGAGAGGCTTCATTGCCAGGCGATTTGGTGTCCACAAGGTCCTCTGTCAAAATACTGGCGGAGTATTTGTCTAGTCCCAGTCACTGTGTGCCTGTTACGCTTGAAGCTTATCAGGTGATAGATTCAAAGTTACGGTGTTCATTGCTGGGTTTTAGAAACAGAATGATGATATGTAGAAGAGACTCAGATATATTAAAACGCTTTTTCATTATTAATTTCTAACTGCAAATTTTACTTTGTTCTCTTCATTATTCTCTTCATTACGTTAACTACCTATAATCAATATCCTTTCCTAAAACAACGCCTTAACATTTTTGGAGAAATCAATTTCACCCAAAATTTAAAAAAGTCTAGACCGTGGCTTCACAAATTTTGAAGATTGTTATTTGCGTTCATATTGGATAAGTTTATGTCGCCAGGTTTCGCATGGTTGACCACAAGTACCTCAGTCATCCGCTCTCGTGGTCAGCGTGAAGAATCGATACGTGATTGACAGCTTCAAATTATCACTATCCACTAGCTGTGGAAGTAAGAGGCGGGACTTACTCCTTCCCCTTTAATACAATAAATATTGATTTGATATTCTTTGTAATCCTACATCAAGGTCAAGTTTATCTCACATACACAGCGAGGGCTTCTGCATACTCCGCAAACTGCATTGCATAGACAATTCACACAAATCAGTACGGAATCTTGAAATGCCAAAATCTACCGTGACACTGAACCTTGATTTATGTCTCCTTGCTGGTCACTGGTGGTATTTTAACCTTTGACCTTTCAGCCCTGGGTCCCGCATGATACCAAATGAACTGTATCTGATTATCAAATAATCCTGATATACTGATGTTAAAAACAAAAAAATATTGTTGGACCACAAAAGCAGAATAGAAAAATATCTAAATGATTCTAAAATTGTGCTATATCTTTTACTTCCTGCTTCCACATGGTGATATCGAAGTGTTGAAAGCAGTGGAAAATACCAATCAATCAAAAATATGAAATTGAAAGACATATGAGAGGCACATTTTTATAATATTTAATCTATAGTATACCAGGTACGGGGTAATAACATCGCACTCATACAAGATACATTTCAGACAGAAAGTGCTAAAAGGATACTCCCCAAGAGTAAGCCCCATTGTGAACGTACCATGGGTACCACTTGCATGCCTTTTGTTAGGACAAGCACCTGTCCCACCCCAAGCTCCATTCTCCTGGAACATCATAGCTACTAATAGGGGCTGAGGGAAGGCTACTAACATTACATTAGGATACTCTCTATCACAGGTCTGGGGACTTTCCCTAAGGCATAATCTGAGTCACTAAGGACTCTGTATGTAGCCTCAAGAGCAAGTCTTCAGGGAGTACCGTACATTATATTTATATTTCAAATTACTTAAATAGTGACATTTTTGAAAAAAATTTAAGAATATTTTAGAAGTATTTAAATTAGGTTTTCAAAATACACTATTTATTTTCATAATTACCTTGTGAATCAATATTATAATATTTTTGTTGTCATCATTACATGAATATTTACAAACTGTTATTATTTTAACTGTAGTAATTAGTGAAAGAAAATTGTGCATTTATGTTGATCAATAAATATGGACTTTTCACGATTTCTGAATGAAAGGGGAATAACTCTTACAACTTTTTTTGTTCCAAAAAGTTCAAAAAGATCACTTTTCACATACTCTTCAAAGAAGCTATAAAAATACATTTCTTACATCACAAGCAGCTGCAGTAACATCAGAAGGTGTGTCTGGGGAAAACGCTGGCCGTAGAGCAGCACTAACCTGAAAAAAAGATCATTACTATCATAGAACATTAAAGTGACGACTTCTATTAATTCTATGTTTATTTAATGCTTGCTATCTTAAATATATTTAATCAGTCAAAATATTCCCAAGAGAATGAAATAAATCCTGTTTGTGTTGCTCTGTTTCAACGTTTCGGCCAATGGCTTTTTTCAAGAAAACATGAACTTAAAAATATCCAACATCTCAACTCTATGTAAATTCCTTAAAGAATCTTTATAGAATTCTTTATTTGAAACAGAGCAACACGAACATGGAATATATCTGATAAGTTGAAATGATCAAAACGGCTTAAAGCCATACTCAACTTACTTGAGCTTGAAACTGTTCTAATATCACATGACCTGGAAACTCAGGTTCCGGTACGGCAGCAAATCTTGTTATCACATCCTGTATAAAGAAAATGTTAAATGAAGAGTATCAAATGTACATACACATTCAGCATATTTGGTATGATTTATTTAAAGTATTGTAAATATATTTTATTATTGAACAGAATGTTTACAACATAGGCCATTTTAATTACGACAAGTTATTTGCCCTTGTTTGTAAAGGTAGTCTGCAAAAGTGGAATAGAAATGGTACAAAGTTTCTGCAGTTTATTTTACTTATTTGTAAAATCAATCAACCCATTGTTTTCATGGAATATCTATTCAATTTCATGACGTCACCACACATTTTCAATGATAGTCCGAGGTATGAATGAGGTGCGAGTATTGCGATGTCATCTGATTTAACGATTTTTCGAGTGTAAATGGATAGGTCAATTAACAATATCGTGATATGGTCAGTGAAGAAGAGTCACCTTTATAAAGGTCACCCTGATACGCAGACAGTGATATAGAGAATATAGCACTTACCTGTAACGCAGCCAGGCCAGCAAGCCTTAACTGGTTACTGTCAGACGTAGCTGCGATGAATGCCATTCTGACCAGCTCAGCAAGATGAAGCACTAGGTAATTTGCTGAAAAGAATACAAAGTTCAAAATCTGAACATGTCTACAGTCCTAACTTTGTTCAAAAATTGGTACTACAAACTTAAAGACTGCTTCTCAGGTAATGTAGAAAATAGGTAAATTACCAGTTAATTTGGAAGTACCATTTAGTTATTCACCACGTTTGTGTTGATATTAATTATATACCAAAAAAATATAATTATTTATGCAAAGACACAATTGGGGTGAGGCAAAAAAAAAAAAAAGAGACATAAAAGATCTCATGAACGACAGAAGAAACACCTTTACATTTGTCACCTGTTCTGATTCACTGAGAAGTGACAGATAAAACGCTCAACTTTTCAGTACACTTCATATTGGAAGAAGAAGATAGACAAATAAACAGCTGATAAGGTAAACATAGCTCACTGTTGGAAGTCCTGGCCTTGAAACTTCGTGCTGTCTCCAGATCAAAGTGTGCTTCTTCTCCCTCACATGCAGTAATAATCTTCCTAAGACATTCTGAAGCAAACACTCGAGTCGGCCACCTAAGCAAAATAAAGATCACAGATAACCAAAGGGAAATTAATCTGAAGAGATTTTATGAAATATATATGGCGTTCTCTTTAAGCAGAACTACAAGAGCTCAGGAGAGTTCGAGTTATTAACAGCTGGCAATGATAACCAAGGGAAATCACTGCCAAGATATTTCATTATATATCAAGGGTTTTCTTTTTGAGACTCTTTAAGAAGAACTTCAAGGGCTCAGGAGATATCATAAGATTTAATTTATTGTATATTAAAATTTCAGCATACTTGAATCAGCACTTTTAGAATTATTCTGACCCAATTGTAAATTCAAATCATATTCAAATAATGATAAAGAACACTGTGATTAAAACCATAAAAATCTTTATTCCGCTTCTCTATTTCTCCCATTGCAGATAAAAATCTGGCAAAACCCTGTAAGGGGTCATGTTCTGGTGAACTCTGATGACGTTAACTTTTAGTCACCGAAACCACTATTTTCCATAGCCAATCAATGACTCGGCTAGGCATGTGCAAGTGATGCAATATGTAACAAACACTGTTCAAAAACTTCCTTGCGGGTCACTCACATTGGGGATGTTAATTTCATTCCTAGGAATTTGTAGCCAATCCACTGATTGGCTGAAAATCAGAGTTCACATGAACATGGCCCCTTAAGGGGTTTCGCCAGATCTTTATCCGCAATGGGACAAATAGAGAAGCGGAATAAAGATATGGTTTTAATCAGATTGCAGATTCAAATAAACTAAAGCCAACTGTACCTTAAAGTAACTTTTAACGTTACCCATCTTAACATTACATTCTAGCTGTTGTTTTTTTAGTTCTTTGTTATTCTTTCAAACATTTTATAGTGGTATTTTTTTACCTGGGAGCCACAGTAGGATGAGTGACATCAGGCTCAGCTGCTTTGAAACCTAACCCAGCATCTTCATCTCCTTCATCGTCCCCTTTATCATCATCGATGTCTTGCTCCCCCTCCTGAAGGCTGCTGCTTGTATCTAATAAATGAATCATTTAATCCATTAAACATTAGAGAAGAGGACAAGTGGATAAAATAACAAACCAAATCCTCTAATATTTGTTCACAGAACACTTGTACCAGGGTCATAAAAAAGATCTGTATACACTTGAATTCATAAATGAGAAACTCAACTATTCCATGTAAGAAAAACTGGTCTGAAATATTCTAAGATCTATAATTCATAAAAAACAAAGGGGATGAATAATTTTTGTAAATTATAACATCTAAGTGGTAAATAAGAAATTAACTTTTAATAGTCAATTTTGTTATACTCTGAAAAAGAAATTCTTTTGGGAATTATAACGTTCAAGGAACTTTCAAAGAATGTGCTTGAAATCTTTTCACAATTATTTACCATTTTGCATATCTTTCATAACAATGTTTAAATCAAAACTTTTATCTTGCCTACATTAAACATCATTGCATTATCTTGTCTAATTTAAACATCATTACATTACCTATCATGCCACTTCTACCAAAAAAACATGTAAAAAAGAAATAACCTTTTCTGAACTGTAGCAATGAAATTGTACCAACCTGTAGAAGCAGACAAGACATCCTTAAGTAGAAGCAGCCATCTGGTCAGATTCTGGGTGGCCAAAGACTGTAACAGACTGACCAGTGTGTCCTGCACATCAGATATCAGCTTGCCATCAATCTCAGTGTCCATCATGCCAAACAATACCCCCTCCAGGCCTGTCTCGGTCACTCCAGTATCTGACTTAGAACTGTAGGAGTCTGGTTTGTTGCTGTCTACTGCTAAGGTCAGGGCCTGGTCACTCACTTCTCTGGCCTCTCGGGTGACCAGCTGACGTAAACATGCTACAGCTGCACGGCGTAGTAAGAGGTGAGCACTGCTCAAGGTAGCCTGAAATAATAATAAATACTTAGAGCATCCTCAGCCTGAAATAATAATGAATACTTAGAGCATCCTTAGCCTGAAATAATGATAAATACTTAGAGCATCCTTAGTCTGACATAATGATAAATACTTGTAGCATCCTTAGTCTGAAAAAATGATAAATACTTAGAGCATCCTCAGCCTGAAATAATGATAAATACTTCTAGCATCCTTAGTCTGAAATAATAATAAATACTTTAACTTGTTTAAGCATCCTTAGCCTGAAATAATGATAAGTACTTGGAGCTACCTTAGCCTGAAATAATAATGAATACTTAGAAAAATTCTTAGCCTGAAATAATGATAAATACTTTGAGCTTCCTTTACCTTAAATAATGATAAATATGCATTTGAATTCCTTCTTTAAACCCCTTCCCACAATCTTATCAAACAAAACTGGAACTGAAATTGCCACATTTGATTACAAAATAGACTATCAAATAACTGAAAGTAGTCAGATATTCCTTCAAATGAGCTGTATTATTTATCTCAAAAAGACATACACAAAGATGAGGCACAAGTGAGGTCAGGTTGACATGTCGCGGGGCAAACATGTGAAGCTGCTGTAAACAGGTGATGGCCTCTGCCTGGACCAAGGAGTCCGGATGGTCCTGCATGATGGCACAACAGACCAAACAGTACATCCGAGCTGTGGCTATAGAACCTGTGTTGCCTGTGAAAACAGAGACATGTGCAGTGAGATAATAACATCTGAATCATCACAAGACATCATTAAAATTTTCTCTGTTTTGATTTTTTATAACTTGAGATGCTTGATAATCCTTTTTTTTTTTTTTTGGAGTAGAGAAATGATTGAAAGATAGTCCTTGCATCATTCTTCTACTTCACCTATTCAGCCTTTTCGTTATACAGATTTACTACCCATTTGGTATCTGTAATCTGACATAAAACAATTATGACCTCATCAAATCCTATGGAAAACTGAAATTGATGACATCATAATTGATACCAGATACCATTCCAAATGGGAAAAAAATGTTTAACGAAAAGACCAAATATATGGTAGGCATCTGAATGAAAGATTTTTTTTCTTCACCTATATATGCATCTGAATGAAAGGAAACATCAATCACAATTCAAAAGCGTAAAGGCTCAATCTTGCCATCAAGTATGAAATACTCTCACAGCATATGATGAACTTTCCTTAAATGTTTGATTACTGTTCAATACTGGGATTTTATTCATCTATATAATATCAGCATAAGTCATTGCTTTCCTAAAATATATTTATGCACCTGATCAATGCGAAGAAGGAAGACTTCAATTACAATGCTAAAGTCTCCCATAACAGGCACACTCATATTTTTCATTTTAAAAAAAATTCAAAGTTTTGGGAAATTTCTCACCTTGTAACTCTGGACCTATGGAAGTAATAAGGGCAGATAGACATTTTCCTAGACACTGGTGTACGTCGACGGTGGATGGAGGGACAGACAGAAGAAGCTGAAGGACAAGGGACAAAGTGGGCTCCACATAGCTACGGAACATAGGGCCACCTGAGTCGGCAGTCAAGGCTAATGCATGAAGTGCCCATACCTGAAAGATAAATGTAAAATGAAGACAGAGAAATATTTATGAGAATTATTTCGTCATATCTTCTAATCAATGTATGAAACTTTAAAACTCCTTAAAGTATAAAGTGAAAATTATATTGATATACAAAGTATTTAATGTCAAATTCCACATTAGGATTATTTCTATTTCAAGACTTTATAATTTTGTCCTAAGTAAAGGGGCCCATCTTTTACGTGGCAATTTATAGCATTACATGGTGCCTTGGCTTAACTGTCTCATTGGAAAGAGTCATCAGATTTGATGCCCAATGTGATACAAAAGGACCAACCAACAGCTCCCTCCTCCACCTTCAGCAGATAAACAAATACACCTTTCCAATTAACTTTACATGGGTTAAAGTCTATAATTAGTTTATTTGAAAATTTTTAACACAATTGACCACCAAAGCCTAGGTTACGTATAAGGTGACTGCTGTACCGATTACAAAATGGTAACTACGGTAGCGATGACTGAAAATGAAGAGTACATCCAAGTCTAAATAATGTTTCAACTTCATCACTTTTACAGTGATAGCTGAAACACTGCTTTTGGAGGGTATCTTTCCATATCCATGGGTCTTGGCTCTGTAGGAAACCTGACTGCATAAAAACTCACAAAGATCTATCTTACCTGTACAACAGGTGAATTGAAATCTTGAGCAAGAGCCAACAATATGCTGACACTGGTGTTGAGATGCTGACCCGATCCCATGCCCCCTACGTATCTATGGAGACAACCTAACGCTAGAGAATGGCCTGTCCTGCTAACGACATCTCGTGCTGACTTCAAACTGGAGAAAATAATTACATCAGGGTATCATTAAAGTCAAATCTATTTTTGTGATTTAATTATAAAGAATTATTCGAAAAATTAGGACAGTGCCATGAAGACATTTTAAGGGTTTAGAAAGATTTATTGACTAAATGTTCTAAGAATCATGTAACACATTTTCAAAAATTTCATGCAAATCTTAAAGAAATTAAAACTTCTTCTTTCGACCCAATCAAAGATAATCATACACTACAGAAATGCTTCAAGTTCCAAAAAAGTATACATTTATTTTTATAATTTCTTTTTTCACAGCATCATTTTAAACATTCATATTATGTCTACATTATGCCATGTTGTATATAGATAGATGTCTCCTTACCTATTAAAGCTATATTGAGCCATGTCGGCTATGAAGCGGCTATCACCGACAACCTGAGCCATTCTGCCGAGAGCTTCGCCAGCAGCGCATCTCAGGATGGGGTTGGTACTGCCTAATGCACCCTTAACAAGAAAAAAAGAATGAATCATAAGTATATTCAACTATTGTCCTATTGGCTCAAAATAATCACATTGAGAGGGTACTTATTAACAGAAGGACAAGTGTAAACGAAGTTACACTTCACAAAGACAAGAAATTGATGGTAGATCTTAAAACAATAGAGCTCCTATAATACTGACTAACAAATCAAACAGAAGCTCAGGAGTCAACAGTAAGTTGCTAACAGTTCCTTATCCTACTCAACAAGGTGAGAGTCATGACAGCCTTGATTGGCTAACTTACATCCCAAATACCCTATTATATATACATCTTCCTTATTATCATTCACAGCAGCATTTGTCGATGCAAAAATTTGTTCTTTCAATCAAGATCATGATGACATGAAGATGATGTTTATCTTCCTGATGCAATGCACAGAAATTTACTCTTTTGCAATGGACCCACCGTAGGCAGTGAGGGATCTTTTATGTGCCATGCCTACAGTATCACTGGACCTCTGTTTTCACAATGTTATCGATGAGCCATTGGTGGAACTCGAACACAGAACCTCTCAATAATGAGCAGAACGCCTAACTAACTGAGGTACGCAGGCTCTCAATAAAGAACTAATATGATGCTTATATGCAAAACAAGTCATTCATTTCATGCTTTGATGACATCATTTCATACATGTTTAAATTGCATAAGTATCATGTGTAATGAAGTTTACCATGGTAAGGTTCACAGCTGCTTTTTTCACTTCCTCTGGACCAAGGCTTGTTTTAGTATCAGATAAACTCTGAAAATTAATTCAATGAAGAAAATAAAGAAATTTACATTAACATGATTTTTCAATGTGGCAAAACATTCATTATTATATTAAATAAATAGAACGTCACTTTATCATCAATATGTTTCATTAATTATTCCACGATATATTGTCTTTAAAAGAAAGGTTTCTTCCAATTTCTGAAAGTGAAAATATTCCCGTCAGTTAGTTTGGGAAATTTTTTCTTAATGCAAATATGGCTTGAGTGTATTTTTGTAATTTGGCATTTAACTCAGTATAATTGTAATATCATGTTGTCCTGATCTTAGGATCCCTTGTCAATGAGAATATAATTTTTAAATTTAAAAATATGTTGTACATACATAAGTATATTTTTATGTCTACATTGTCAGTAACAGAACAAAATGTGAAGTATACCTTAAGAGCACATAGCACCGCAGTAAATATATTCATCTGAACAGCTTGTTGCCGTGACGATTTCGCAGACTTAATACACTCATTAAAATGTTGTAACATCTGAAATCTGTGTTTGTGGGCAACACGTGGGAATACAAGACCATATAATTTTACAGAGCTGTCTATGACAGCGACACCTAGTGGAAGAGGTCCAGGAATTGGGTCACTCTGAAAATAAGAAGGAATGATTCAAAAACTATACCAAACACAAATATTCAAATATGTATGTATGCACTTTATGCATGTTTATTCCTCATCAAACGTAAAACTCCCCATACACTGCACACACAAATGTAATAAAGTACCAAGTCCAATATTTCGATACACCGTTCACAAAATATTGCACATTCTATTATTTGTTAGAAGATTTATCTGAGGACATCTTGTATAAAGTGATAGAGAATAATTGTTTGTTAGATTTACCTGAAGACATCTTATGTAGTATGATTGAGAATCGTTTGATGTTACATTTACCTGAAGAAAACTTGTGTAGAGTGACTGAGAATCGTTTGCCGTTAGATTTACCTGAGGACATCTTATGTAGAGTGATTGAAAATCGTTTGATGTTAGATTTACCTGAGGACATCTTGTGTAAAGTGATTCAGAATGGTTTGTTGTTAGATTTACCCGAGGACATCTTGTGTACAGTGATTGAGAATCATGTTCTAAGGCACCAGATCCCGAAATACTGTTTGGTTAGATTTACCTGAGGACATCTTGTGTAAAGTGATTGAGAATCGTTTGTTGTTAGATTTACCTGAGGACATCTCGTGTAAAGTGATTGAAAATCGTTTGTTGTTAGATTTACCTGAGGACATCTTATGTAAAGTGTAAAGTGATTGAGAATCATTTGTTGTTAGATTTAATTGAGGACATCTTGTGTAAAGTGATTGAGAATCGTTTGTTGTTAGATTTACCTGAGGACATCTTATGTAAAGTGTAAAGTGATTGAGAATCATTTGTTGTTAGATTTAACTGAGGACATTTTGTGTAGAGTGACTGAGAATCGTTTGTTGTTAGATTTACCTGAAGACATCTTGTGTAAAGTGATTGAGAATCGTTTGTTGTTAGATTTACCTGAGGACATCTTGTGTAAAGTGATTGAGAATCGTTTGTTGTTAGATTTACCTGAGGACATCTTGTGTACAGCGATTGAGAATCATGTTCTAAGGCACCAGATCCCGAAGCACTATTTGGTTGTAACTACAATACAGTGAAATGCCTATTACAAACTTCCAACAGAGTTAATTCTGGGTCATTTAATCTGAACTGTAGAAGTAATTTAGAGAATAAAACATAAATTTGTAAAATCTCGTTATTCATATTACAGAATTAGAAAATAAAAATATTCAAACGAAATGTGACAACATCTATTTGTCAATAAATGTAGAAATATTCAACTAAATTCTGCAGAAAATGAAAGAGATATACGTGTATAACACTTTGATATAAAGTAGAATGCTCAATGTATAAGGTTTGTATGGAAACCACCGATTCAACCAAAAACCCATGAAATACAGCTTTACTAGGTAGGTACAATTTTCAGCAATTCAATTTCTTCATACATTTGAATAACACATGTATATAAAGTATACAAATCATGAACAAAATCCAAACACATCCACACATCATGCTGAATCAAAACACATTCTGAAGGTGAAATGCATGTAGCCTGAATAAAAAGAAAGCGTTCTTAAAAATATCTACATATGAAAAACTATGGCAAAGACAGTGGGACCTAAATTCACAGTCTCATCTCATTGTTGAGAACTCTAATTAATCCAAAGAGTATACAGAGAGAAGTGCACATGCTTTCTAGGGGTACATCGACTGTTTCAAAAATACAAATCCATAGAAACTGGTAATATTAATAGAAGGCAAACCTTGTGTTAAGACAACATCGAAAAAAGCTATACGGAGATATCATGTGACGATTAAATGCCACACAAGATGATTCAAGCATTCTAGAAAATAATCAGCACATCCAAAGACATGACAAAGTCATTCTGTAGTTTTCAGAAATGTTACAAAAGATGCATCAAATATTCCATTCTATGCTGCAAAAACTCCATGACAGCCAGCAAATATTCCACAACAAAATACAAGAAATTCCACATTAGATTGTAAATATTCCATGTCAGGTTGCAAATATTCCATGTTAGGTTGCAAATATACATAAGTTGCAAAGAATCTATAACATGTTGCAAATATTCTATAACAAGGTTGCACTTCTCATTTCTGGTACTTACAAACTCTCTCTCTACTTTACGATTTGGTTCAAACTAAAACAGTAACATGAAAAATACTCTCGCATTTTTTTTTCATTTTAAATTCTAAACATACTTGAACTAGAAATGAGACTGTAAATTTGTCAGAAGACAGTATGAGAAAATAAAACAATATAGCCTTGTAAACATAAATGTGTCCAATATGCAAGAAAAACAAACTTGAATGGTAAATACACGCTAAAGTCATGCAACTTTCAGTGTCTATTAAATCTATTTTCCCTTCTATTTTCATTTCCTATGTGCTTTTTCAACCTAAATGTTAATACTCAAATTCACTTACACAGTATAATATAAATGAAATAAAAAAAATTAATCAGTGTAAAACATGAACTATAGAAAAGATTATTTTGACATCCCATCAAGAATATTTCACAAGAGACTAACAATGATAAGGAGATGTGTATAAAACCAACCTGATCTTCGATGGCTTTGTGATCGGTCTCCTGCAGCCAAGAGCCGAGTATGACGCTATCATCCACGTGGCACAGCTGCCGGAGAAGCGATGTGGTGGTATTGGCTGGGTTGTCGGTCAGAGTAAATTCTGCCACCAACTCTCGTAACAGGTGCGTATAGGTACCTGTTCAGGGGGTCAAGGTCAACGATTACATTTCGGGATACCAATAAAAGTGAAAGTGTGATAGCGGTACTTTTAAGTGATACAAATAATGAGCTGCAAAACATTTGGCATGAAGGGAAGTGAAAGATGAAAAGACGACTGTCAGAGAAGGATTCAAACTAGTCAGGATAAATGGATAGACGATGTAAAACATAAGCAAAGAAGAAGACTGAATTTTGAGCATTAACCCTTTTTAGTATTAAGTAAATAATTCTTTAGAGAACAAAATTATCACCTAAAAGTACATGAAAATTTTAATTTTTTCAAATGCATTAAATCTGCATAAAGTATTGTTTATGAATGTAAAATTATTGTTTGGAGAACTGGGTTAAACATAACACAAATACTATATGAATATGAAAATATGAAATATAATTTTCAGACATATTTGAAGCACTAGCAAATTCTAGGTTTGACTTTTGTTCCACAATGAAGATGTAATAAAGAAATACAGAATTCCTACGTTACAACCATATGAAAATAAGAAACAACTGACACAGAGCAACAAAAGGAAAGCAAGAGTTCAACTGACCTTCCAAAGGAAATGCTTCAGCTGGCAGCAATGATATAAAATCATACACCTTTAGCCGAAATCGGCCAGACAATTTCTGTAGACCATACTGTGAATTTAACCAGGGCAAACTGTGAAAACAACGAAAATTATAAAAAATGATGTTCTTTTCACTGACCTTCATATGATTCCGGGGGTAGCAAGGACAAAACGTCGTAGAGGCGCAATCTGACCATTGCAGCGCTGGCTTTCAGATGCGTACCAAATTGTTTTACGACCCAAGGCAAGCTGTGGAAACAGAACGTGCATGCTAGTCAGGTATTAGTGCTGCAACCCATATTATGCTATATCCATTCTCTCAATGCCCACCACCAGGTGTGTGTTAAGTTAATACAATATGTATCTGCATATGACTGTTAACACATATTAGAGAAACTCCGACAAACAAGGCTAAGAAAATTTAAGATTTGTTTCTTAGACCCTAATTTCTTATGACATGTACTTTCTTACATCGGTTTTCTTGTAAATATGATTTTCAGGAATGTCTCGTACTGTTGATTCATATTCCTTAGAAAAAAGTGAAAAAGTCAAATAAATATGCCAATTTTTCGCTCAAAAATAGGACTGAGAAACAAACTATTAAATTCTGTAGCCTTATACCCTTTCATTCAAGGTACAACAGTCACAATAAATGAAAGATATTTCCATCTATAAATTACCTTACCCTTTTTCGCTATGTTTGTTTCTTGTTTAATGTCACGCAAAGATCATTTCAACTGTGTGGTGACCACATATGCTTGATGCATTGCACTGAAATTTACACCTGCGCAATTGACTCATTCAAGCCTGTAAGGGATATTTTACATGCCTGTCTACTGTGACACCTATATCTACTGTGACAGGGGACCTTGGTTTTTACAGTCTCTTCTAAAAGAAAAAACAGGACACCGACAAGCTGCCTGTGGGACTCGAACCAAAGACCTCTTGGCCTTGAGTCAGGCATGCTATGTATTGCATCTGTTCATAATTAGCATATTTATCATTTAATCTTTGTCAGCATTCAAAATTAACTTTCTTTACCACTAACATTATTTTTAAGAGGGAAACAAAACTTGTTAGCCAAAATGATTATCAACTAGCATTTTGGAAAGAAAATCAAAGAAATGAGGTATTATGCAAGTAAATAGTGGTTTTAACATTGATCTTCAAATTTTAGCAAAACATTGCAGTAGCGCAATAGATTGTATTTCAATATATGATTGAAATACTGGTGATTAGTTTATGGAAAGATATTTCAAATGCTTTCACACAGAATATTTACAAAAATAAAATTTAAAATTGGAACTGGAGCAAATTGAAACCTGAAATACAAGTATCAAGTCGTGAGAAAATAATTGCTAAATTTAGCCAGTGTGTAATGAATCAGAATCACTAGTATGATTTTTTGGTCACATTTAGTGAGTACTTACACTTAACTTTGGATTCTATTTGTTATTTACAATAGCTTTGAAACTGTTTACAATGGTCAAATTTAAACCTACACATGCATTACAATTTGTATGACTTAGTTTCACATTCACAAGAGTTTTTAGTAAAAACACAGAACTGTGTTAGTCACCAAATATCTTTATTCAGCAAGCACCGAGTCTGAACAATTGGCATTTTTATAGATATACATGCAAATATAACGACACATATTGTATACACAAATATCGTATCGATAGCAATGGTCATCCTTATATGATCTCATTTTTATTAAAGGGATATCTTCAAATGCAAATTGGATGGAAATCAAATTCATATTGTGTTAGTAAGGTAAAACAAGTGTAAAATATATAGTAAAATCTTAAAATAACACAGGAAAGCCCTACCTTTAAACATGTTTAACACAATTTTTGAGAAGCAACTCTATACCAGCACAAAATGAGGATATTAAACTAAAATTATTAATGAAATGAATTCTCTTGATTTTAGAATCAGATATATGATGGCATCTCTTGTCATCATGTTTAATGACGTTTCTATAGATTCAATTCTCGATATCTAAGTTTTATATCAAACCATTTAAAAAAGAGCTACAATCCATGACAAGCATTCAGAGGATATATCAACAATAATGGATATCACCAATGTCTGCTCTCCAACTTTCTAGTGAAGTTTAATCTTTTACATAATTTACAGTTGAGTTTTCCTTGCAGCAATGAATGGAATTTACTTCTTTAATTCAAAATATTATTAAAAATAATACATTTCTTGTCAAAAATATCAATTAGAGACCTCACTGGACACCAAGGACTGAATAAGGTGCCATGAAAGAATCACAGCCTTTTAGACAAAAATATATGAAATAAAGTAATTTTACAATTCTTAATGAAGCAAACCTACGAATGTCTTAGTATTCACCCCTCCCCCCCATTTTGTTTCCCCATCTTGAACTTCTTTTAGTTAGATTCTTACCTGTTTATCAGTTCTATATAAGCAAGATATAACAAAATATGGACAGAAAAAAGAAGGAAGAATTAAGGAGATGTTAAACTGGTACATACTGTGCAAACATAAGAAGAGCACAATCCAGTGGGGCCAGCAACCTTCGAATCACGTCCTCCGTCACCAACTCACGGCAGTGCAATAGGAAACTCTGCATTGCTGAAAAGAAAATACGACGAACAGTTAACCTGTCTCATGAACGCTCAGACATGGAGTTGTTTTACTAAAAAGCTTATGGCAAATCGTAAAAATCTGACAACATTAAATACAGATATTTGTAGAAATGGCCAAGTTTCTGCTTAAGGTTGGTTTATTTTTGCGAGGTTTTGTTTTTGCAAAACTGCCTTTATCTTAGAGAAATCAAGGAAATTTCTTATTAAATTCAAGAGTCAAAAATTCATGATTTGCTTCAAGTTGTTGAGTGAAATGTGCCAAAGAATAATAGGGTCAAATCAGATGACCTACTCTAGTCTAGATTACTCTCAATTTACTAAAATCATCCAAAACTTCCATCAAACAAAGGGAAACTACAACAAGAGGCCCAAGTGGGCCTATATCGCTCACCTGAGTACCTAGATTATCAGTCATGCATGAAGGAAGAATTCATTTATTTTTGCATTAATGTGACTAAGTCAACACAGATGTTGAAAATATGTCAAATTTTATTTCAGGCTAGAATAAAAAACAACACTTTTTTGCACATCCATTCAGGTGATTTTGATATTAAGCATTTCCTTTGTCTCTGCAAGAAGTCATTCAGGGCAACAAGTTAGTCATTTTCTTTAGGTGGGGCCTTTTGTTGACTGATTTCAAGTCTGGGTCATGAACAACAATTGTTTCAAATATTGTCCAGATCTAACTTAAAATTGCCTAATTTCATATGTTGAGTGTTGAGAAACATCTAAAAACTTATTTAGATGTGTAAAGAAATGAAAAAAAAATTTTGACCACAGCTGGATTTGAACCGCTACTCTCCATATTTCAATTACCAAGTGGTATATGTACTATTGTGAGAACTGCTTTGTAGACATGGTGGCATTATCTGTTAACCAATTTGGATGAAATTTATCAAATTGATAGAGGACTTTTAGTACTTCATGTATTCCATGTTTCATTAAAATCTTTCATGTGGTATAACAGCAGAAGTGAAAAATGTGATTGAATCGTTCCTATACACCCTCATTTGGAAGTCTTAAAAAATTCATAGAAAATCCAAAAATTGAGATATTGACAAAATTCTTTCAAAGTAACAATCCTTACCATAATTATGATCACAATAGTCCATAAGAAATCATCATTATCAATTAACTAGGAAATATGACACTTTTTTCTGCATTGAATCACCAAGTCCAAAGAAATGTCGAAAAAAATTCTAAAATTTGATTTTGGAAGGTAACCAAAATGACAATACATCTTCACTCATCCCTCTAGATCATTTCTATGCATTCTGTTTGTCTCTGTATAATATTGTTAAACGAGGGAACTCTTTTGTGACCTACTCTTGACTATGGTGGCGCCACCTGTAAAGAGGTCTGGACGAAAACAACAGAATTTGAAGAGGATCATAAGTGACTTATTTCTACCAAGATTTATTAAAATCCTTCAAACAGTTTTGTAGAAAAAGTTGAAAATGTGAAAAATGGCCAAAACACCCCTCCCCCCCCCCCCCTTTTTTTTTTGGAAGTCTTAAACGTAAAATTCCTAATTTCATATGTTGAGTGTTGAGAAACATCTAAAAACTTATTTAGATGTGTAAAAAAAAAAAAAAAAATTTTTTGACCACAGCTGGATTTGAACCGCTACTCTCCATATTTCAATTACCAAGTGGTATATGTACCATTGTGAGACCTACTTTTAGACATGGTGGCATTATCTGTTAACCAATTTGGATGATCCGCACAATAAACAAAACCTTTGAAAAGGACTATGAGTACTTGCATCCTACCCAGTTTTATCACAATCCTTCAAGTTGTTCTGTAGATCAAGTTGAAGATATGAAAAATTGTCCCCCCCCCCCCCCCCCTTTTCTTGGAAGTCTTAAAAAATTCATAAAAAATTCAAAAATCGAGATATTGAAAAAATTCCTTCGCACCAGCATTCCTTACCATAGAAATGATTAAATGAAACCAAATGAATGCATCAATGTTTACTAAAACAAAATAATAACTCTTTAATGCATTAAAATAACAAAGTCCAAAATAAAAAGGAAAAAAACGTCAAAAATTTGATTTCGGAATGGAACCAAAAATATCAACACTTCTTCCCATATGCCTCTAAATCATTCCTATGCAGTCGGTTTGTCGCTGTATGCACCCGATCTGAATAAGAAGTTTTGTCAAAGGAGGGTACCCTCTGTGACCTACTTTTGTCTGTGGTGGTGCCACCTGTTCATGGATCCTGACAAAGATGACCACATTTGTCGGGGACCTTGAGTATTTGATGCATGCCAAGTTTCATTGAATTCCAGCAAGTGGTTCCGAAGAAAAAGTTCAAACTGTGAAATGTTTACACCAATTATCCCACCCCCTTTTTCTTGAAAGTCTTAAAAAATTCATAAAAAATCCAAAACATAAAATATTGAAAAATTTTCTTCGCAGTAGTATTTCTTACCATCAAAATGATCAAATTAAACCAAATTAATGCATCAATGTTTTCTGCATTAAAACTACCAAGTACAAAAAAACGTCAAAAAAACGTCAAAAATTTGATTTCGGAACGGAACCAAAAATAACAACACTTCTTCACACATCCCTCTAGATCATTCCTATGCATTCGGTTTGTCTCTGTATGCCCCCGGTCTGAAGAAGAAGTTTGTCAAAGGAGGGTACCCTCTTTGACCTACTTTTGCCTGTGGTGGCGCCACCTGTTGATGAATCCGGACGAAAAACAACAACACTTGTAGGGGACCATGAGTACTACATGCTTATCAAGTTTCATCAATTTCTGTTCAGTGGTTCTGGAGAAGAAGTCGAAAATGTGAAAAGTTAACGATGGACGACGGACGACGGACGGTGATTGATCACAATAGCTCACTTGAGCCTTTGGCTCAGGTGAGCTAAAAAGTCCTAGAAAAATATCCAAAGTATCCATATGAATTTCATTCAACCTTTATTACAAGATTTCATTATTCAGAACGGAACTATTTTTTGTCTCTCATTTCGTAATCTGAATAACATTCTACATAAGGTGAGAGATTGTATTTACGTTGTCTCATCCCATCTCTTTTCCTCGACAAACATTCAGCTATCATTGCAAGGCAGACTACATGTAGTGCTACAACACTTGGCTCATGTCCCAGACGTATATACATGTACCTTCTCATATCAATTATATTGGTCATCATATGCCTGACATGTTTTGCCACACAAGTTTGCATCATTAACCTGTGTTGCCAAAATCCCAGCCTAAACATCATAAGAAAATCTGGGAATAACAAGCTGTGTTTGTGAAACACTAATGCCCCCGGCGGCGCCAAAGGACAAAAACAATATGCCCCTGATATATCAATCCGGGGGCATAAAAAGTTTGTTGGGCATTAGTCCCCTTGTACTAGGTAAAATGGAAAGAAGGTACATGTATATTGGACTACAATGTGACAAAAGGTTTTATCTCCTACTTCCATGTTACTTCTTGTCAAAGACGATTATGAGTCATTTCCCAGATCACGCTACTATGGTTAAGGGATTCCTCCTTTTTATTTTAAAGTCACATTACACTGAAAATCCACATCCCAAACGTAACAGCAAATCATACCTCCTAACGCCCCGGCTCTTGCTTCTAACGTCACCTGCCATGTGAAAGAGTCCCCTCGTGACTTCTCCGATTCTAGCTCTTTCTGTGATCGGGGAAAAGCATTTCTCCATAGCAACAGCATTCTAGGTAAGTGGTTCTTCACCACCGGAGTACCTAAAATATAAGAGGACAGAATACTGTAGATCATGGCTAATTCAGGAGAACTTCATTATCAGATATTAATGAAATGTATCGCTTTTTGCAGATTATGAAAATCTATTGCTTTCCATGAAAAATATGTCTCGATAATTCAAAGCAATTCTAAAGATGAAAATAATAACATCTTTCCTCTCTCCGCTTTTAAATACTTCTTAATTTACAGTTTTAGTTATTTTTTACGTCAGAAAAGTCAGCATTCACTGAGCATCAGTTAAAGAGTGGGATAACAATGATTTCTAGTCGGATATCAATCTAGAGTCATTAGAAACCCCAGCATGAGCCAGCTTAAAAGAGACCTCTAGAAATATGTGCTTTGCCTCGAGTCATTAGAAACCCCAGCATGAGCCAGCTTAACGGAGACCTCTAGAAATATGTGCTTTACCTCGAGTCATTAGAAACCCCAGCACGAGCCAGATTAACAGAGACCTCTAGAAATATGTGCTTTACCTCGAGTCATTAGAAACCCCAGCATGAGCCAGCTTAACAGAGACCTCTAGAAATATGTGCTTTACCTCGAGTCATTAGAAACCCCAGCACGAGCCAGATTAACAGAGACCTCTAGAAATATGTGCTTTACCTTGAGTCATTAGAGACCTCTTTCAGGTGTAGTAAACAGAGACCCCAGACCATAGCAGGAACCAGTCTGAGTAATCTAGAGCATCCGATATATACTTAGAGTCATTAGAGACCCCAGCAGGAGCCAGCCTGACTGAGTAATCTAGAGCATCTGATATATACTTAGAGTCATTAGAGACCCCAACAGGAGCCAGCCTGACTGAGTAATCTAGAGTATGTGATATTTACCCAAGAGTCATTAGAGACCTCAGCAGGAGCCAGCCTGACTGAGTCCTCTAGAGTATGTGATATTTACCTAGAGTCATTAAAGACCCCAGCAGGAGCCAGCCTGACTGAGTAATCTAGAGTATGTGATATTTACCCAAGAGTCATTAGAGACCTCAGCAGGAGCCAGCCTGACTGAGTCCTCTAGAGTATGTGATATTTACCCAAGAGCCATTAGGAACCCCAGCAGGAGCCAGCCTGACTGAGTTTTCTAGAGTATGTGACATTTACTTACAGTCATTAGGAACCCCAGCAGAAGCCAGCCTGACTGAGTTCTCTAGAGTATTAGATATTTACCTAGAGTCATTAGAGACCCCAGCAGGAGCCAGCCTGACTGAGTCCTCTAGAGTATGTGATATTTACTTACAGTCATTAGGAACCCCAGCAAGAGCCAGCCTGACTGAGTAATCTAGAGTATAAGATATTTACCTAGAGTCATTAGAGACCCCAGCAGGAGTCAGCCTGACTGAGTCCTCTAGAGTATGTGATATTTAATTACAGTCATTAGGAACCCCAGCAAGAGCCAGTCTGACTGAGTAATCTAGAGTATAAGATATTTACCTAGAGTCATTAGAGACCCCAGCAAGAGCCAGCCTGACTGAGTAATCTAGAGTATGTGATATTTACTTAAGAGTCATTAGAGACCTCAGCAGGAGCCAGTCTGACTGAGTTTTCTAGAGTATGTGACATTTACTTACAGTCATTAGGAACCCCAGCAGAAGCCAGCCTGACTGAGTTCTCTAGAGTACATGTATTAGATATTTACCTAGAGTCATTAGAGACCCCAGCAGGAGCCAGCCTGACTGAGTTTCCTAGAGTATGTGATATTTACTTACAGTCATTAGGAACCCCAGCAGGAGCCAGCCTGACTGAGTTCTCTATGGTATGTGATATTTACCTAGAGTCATTAGAGACCCCAGCAGCAGCAAGCCTGACTCAGTTCTCTAAAGTATGTGATATTTACCTAGAGTCATTAGTGACACGAGCAGCAGCAAGCCTGACTGAGTTCTCTAGAGTATGTGATATTTACCTAGAGTCATTAGAGACCTCAGCAGGAGCAAGCCTGACTGAGTAATCTAGAGTATGTGATATTTACCTAGAGTCATTAGAGACCCCAGCAGGAGCCAGCCTGACTGAGTCCTCTGAAGAGAGAGACGGCTGTTCTGTGAAGCTGTCCTCAATAAATCCTCTGCCAGGTTGAATAGTAACTGAAAAGATTTTATAACTTTTCAACAAACTAATAAAATATCTCTTAAGAAATTACATAGTTTGTTCAATAATGAAAGACTGATTGACCATAGACTTCAATGTAAAATAAATATCTTTAAAATATACGAGTAAAAAGTGAAAATAGTAAAGTATATTGATGGAAATGCTTTAAGGGCTTTCCTTTCACTTTAAAGCATATTTTTTGGAAATGCCATTAAAGTAAGTGAAGAATTTTGGAAGTTTTTGGAGGGCTTTTTTGAATTAAGAATTTACTTGAGCTAACAAGTGCTGGAATAAGCTTTGAACATGTGATATTATGCTGGGTACATTAGCTGTTGGAAAATACAAATCCTAAAGAGAGTTCTTGAAATGGATATTCCCCCACCTTGCCTTTCGCATGAGGTATGCCAAGGGGACACTGATATACCCCGCCCAGTAAGGCTGCCACAGCACTGCTGTATCCAGACACTGCCTCGGGCGAACTCTTCAATTTTTCCATCCTCTCCACACATCTGTCTAGTAGTGGCGTGAGCTGCGACGGCAAAGCAACAGCAATACTTCCCAAGCACCAAGAGGCGGCAAGACGTGCTGCATGGCTAGGGTGGATCAGGACCGATACCACTGGTTCTATGATACCTAACGGAAGGAAAAAAGAGGCACGTAGAATGTGTCATAGAAATGTTTTCAAATACATTAAGCAGAAATGTAGTTATCATTCAAGAAACGCTAAAACTTAGCGATAGACTTGAGAATAGGTAACAAGACATGTATTAAGAACAAACTAAACATGCATAAACAGTATCTGAGAGACATGTTTACTTTCTAATTATTATCCACAACAGGTCTGTAATTCTTCATTGTGATAAAAGCATTTATGGGCACATCAAAACTGTAACGCTGCAGGTAAATGAACTCAGTTTGTTTTTTCCTCTTCTTATTATGATATGAAAACATCATCTTATTCTGTGTTTTATAGTACCGATGTCATGAAAATAGTTCTAGTCACTTAGCAATATTCCAAATGCATGTAAAGCTTCTTTTTTCATGCATCTATGTGATGGCATTATCGACAATTTCAGAGACTCTCATGAACATCTCAAAGGTCACATAACGAGACTTACTGACCCTTATGCTTGAGATTAACCACCCTTACAGTCTTAATAATGTTTAAAATGTTTTTTAAAACCCAAATAACAGTTTCATGTTTATACAGCTTTTAATCTCACAAAGAAACATTGAGACTTATTGGCGTTGCTATGTTTTACATGTGACACAAAGCACAACATTTATCAATATCCTTACCAGTGGCTGGTTCAGCTACGAGAGGGCTGGCTGAGGTACCTAAACGTAGCACCAGACTACCAAGTTCATGGAGAGCGCACACCAATACATGCTGACTACCGATCACATCAGTGCTGGAGGACTTGCCATCAGTATTGTCTGCTACAGCCTCCCCTATAAACAACCATGTATCATATTATAATATATTGTAGATAATGCCTCTGTAATCTTATATGTGTATGCTACATTTACCACTGATATTTGTATATAATTTATCTTAACTTTAACTCAATCACTCTCAGCTCTCAATATTTTCTTACGCATGGAATAAATCTATAAGGTTACTCAACATGTTTTTAATCCTGTGTGGTTCAGTGGATGAGGTGCTCGACTTGTGACCAAAAGGTGCCGGGTTCAACTCCCACCATTGGCACATCGGTCTCCTGTCTTTCAGATGAGACAGTAAACTTCAAGGTCTGGGTCACGGTAGGTGTGGCACATAAGAGATCCCTCCTTGCTTCTGATGGGTCCATTGTAAAGATATAAATTTCTATGCAATGCATCAGGCAGATGTTGTCACCATAAAAGTGAAATAATCATGGAGTGACGTAAAACAATAATCAATCAACCAGTCAATCTGAACATGTTAAACATGGTGACCTTCCATCAAGCACTGAATAATTTTCACAAATGTTCATTTCTTTAGGCTTTTAATGGTAAGGAAATTTATGTAAGTGTCTGTCTTTGCACAATTTCTTCCTTTAGTAGAAGTTTAATGTTTTTTCATACCCTTACCTACAACATTCATCTGCTTGATAATGATCTGACAGATTTCTTTCGCAGCTGCTATCTGAGCTTTTTCCCCCAGTAAACCCCCAATAGCTGATCGTATGATGAACAGGACACACTTCCTGGCATAAACTGCATCGACGTGAGTGGGTGTGGCTTTGGGGTTGGCTACCAACTCCAGGACATGATTCAGGAACACAGAAATATTCCTCTCCAGCCACAAGCCTCCCATCTTCTTCACAAATTCAATGTATGCCTGAAACAGTAACATACTCATGTATTGTTAAATTACATTTCATCACTTCATATTTACTAAAAAGACTAAAATGATGCACCGATAGATGGATCTCTCCCCCTTCCCTTCCTCCCTCTTCACTAATTCAGTCTAACCAAGGGTTAGAAACTATGAAATCCAGCATTTATAGAGAACATTAATTTTTTTCGATTTTTTATTTTTTATATTAAGTGTACAGATAGTCTAGATCCATCTCCAAATTTTTCAAGTGTTTACAGTTCGAAATATTTAATACCCCAGTACATTTAAATATTTTTAGAGACAATAAAATCTCATTTCCAGATACAGCGAGGGCCTGGTAATCCAATCCAAATGCCAACTTGCTAAAATCCCTTGAACATATCATACAACATTCAATTTCAGTAGCTTACATGCGTCACTCCAACTCTGACTTCTCTATTGATGTTACTGCTTCCCTTGATCATCTCCCCTGCACTAGAGCTCTTTAGGAAGCCAATACCTCCTTTTATGAATCCAGAAGCCAACAAGTTCAGTACATCCTCAAGCTTCGGCTGCTTTACTTTTCCTGAAAAGTAAATCAAAATAGATATCAAGTCATTTAACAAGAAGTCTTGAAGCTAAAACACATCCTGAAAATTCAACTTTAAACACACTCATTTAAAAAAGGACATAAAAAACCAACTTTTCGAACAGAAAATGCTTCAATGACTTTACATATCATTTATTTATTTTTTCTATTTTTTCAAAAAAGAGAGTTCTTAGAAACAGCAATTTTAGATTGTCTTAATGACAATAGATTTTGGTATAAAGGTCATTAGCAAGGTCAAAAGATATCTGATCCAAGTAAATCAAAGACAATGTAAAACTAAGGCAAAATTAAAGTTTCACATAAAACACACTTACAAAACTGACCAAAAATAAAAAGTAATCTACATGAATCACTATTCTTTGAATAAAGTATCATATAAATTATTTTTAAAAATTTTGGTAGATATTCAATCTTCTAAATTTAGGAAATCTTAAAAACCTTAACATAATTCTCTCACCACTGAGTGTTTTAGGTGGGTTTTGAGCGGTTGCCATTAAGTTGCCAAGAAGTTTGGCAACTGAACATCTGACATCGTAATTTGACCCATCCAGGGCTCGGAAACAAAGGGAGGTAACTGTCTCTAACTCTGCGGTGTAAATAAATGGTGCCTCATTCACCAGTTGGTACATGCACTGAAATAAATAAATGTAAAATTGGATCCTAAACTTCATTATGCAACAAAAACTCTACATTAGTATCCTGTAAAGATTTCATTATTTAGCACTTTCTTTGATCCAGATGCATTTTACCCCATTGGGCTTACATTCTTTGTTTCTTGTTTATTGTCATGCTAAGATCACTTCACTTGTATAGAAATTTAGGCCAAATCAACAAACTCACCTGAGGCAGTGACAGTCATTTACATGCAAACACCTACCGTGATATGGGACCTCCCTTCTAATCCAAAATATAGAACACCCAGCACCCACCAGTGGGACTCAAATTAGTACTTCTCAGCAACCACCTAAGGTGCACCAGCTACCACCTGAAGTATGTTAGCTATTACCTGAGGTATGCCAGCTACCACCTGAGCAGTGGGGTTTTTTTTTCATTTTTTCAAAGATGCCAGTACATTTTCATTTGGGAATTTTTTCTCTATATTATAACTGACCTGATTTTAAGAAAAAAAACACTGCTGAGATACAACACTTACCAACAGAGACATGCTAGCTACCATGGGAGGTATGCAAGGTACCACCTGAAATGCACCACCAACCAACTGAGATATGCTAGCTACCACCTAAGGTACACCACCTACCAACTGAGATATGCTAGCTACCACCTGAGGTACACCACCTACCAATTGAGATATGCTAGTTACCACCCGAGGTACACCACCTACCAACTGAGATATGCTAACTACAATCTGAGGCACACCAGTTACCAGGTGAGATATGCTAACTACCATCTGAGGCACACCAGTTACCAGGTGAGATATGCCAACTACAATCTGAGGTACACCAGCTACCAGCTGAGATATGCCATCTCATAAGTAAGTGAACTACTGTGTTTAAACTCTTGAAGTTTCTCATCTCTCTCATCTAGGTTTGAATCCCTGTCCTAACAAGAGGGATAGTGTGCTGCTAGTATATTTTGCCCAGGGGCAGGAACTTTCTCTGAGTACTCTGGTTTACATGAGAGAACACTGACTGCTGTCAGACAAATCAAACAACCCTGGTGTTAAAACAGCAAGTAAGCTAAAGGCACCAGAATATCCCAATATTTACTAAACCCAATCATAATAAATCATAGAGATAAATTGGATGTAAAAACTTGGATATCTTCCACGATTGGTACATGAGGAACAATCATCAATCAAATTTAATTAGGAAGAAAGAAGGTGTTCAAACCTTCACAGTAATGATATTAGCATCCAGTATCTTCACTACTCCAGCTTGTCAATATCTTGAAAACAAGGAAACATTACAGAGCATAGAAAAATGTACATTACCTTAGCAGCTGCCACTCGGACCACCATGGAGCGGTCAGTCATACACTGCTTCGTGGCCTTGTAAATGTCCTTGTAGGTGCCACTGCCAGCTGACCCAAGTCCTTCCACCACTTTCTCTAGGGTTAACATGGCTTCATTCCTTCCCTGGGACTATAAATAACACAATATTCTAATAATGGGTGTGGTGAAGGTTTTAAATATAAATTACTGTGCGATTTTGTGTCTTATTCCTCATTAAAAACATTTGACTATACTTATTTTTGAACAATTAGTATTCAGCATTGGTCAGAATATGAGGGAATCTTTCAATACCACTTCCACAATGTTTCTGTTGAGGCATTTGTGTTTCACAAGTTTACACATCTCAATTTAAATTACTATTTTCATCAAATCTATTTTACAAGAATCCAGACGGGACACCATACAACATACAGCATTTAATCGTAACATAGTGAAATCATGTAACATCCTGTAAGACCATACAATATTTGTTTTGAGCCATCTTTTGTACTATAATAATGATTAATTTGTTTGCTTATAAATGCTTTACAATCAAAGATTATTTCACTTATATATTAGTGAGGACATCCTTCCAATACATACCACAGACAATAGGACTTCTAAGCAACAAACCCATTTCAAAAAGAAATGAGGAATCTGTTACATGTCATGTCTAAGGTTACACAAGGCCTGAAATTTTGCTGTCTCGTTCAAAAGAAACAGCATGGCTAGTCAAAAGTGGGCTTGAACCAGGAACCTCATGACCTCAATATGAGGACACTACCAAATGAGATACACCAATCAAAATATTGATGCTGAACATTACTCACCGTTTGTGATATTGTTTGCGTCATTGCTTCAGTATGATAAATCTTCCATTGTTTCAGTATGATAAATCTTTCTTTGTTTCAGTATGATAAATCTTTCATTGTTTCAGTATGATAAATCTTTCATTGTTTCAGTATGATAAATCTTTCATTGTTTCAGTATGATAAATCTTTCATTGTTTCAGTATGATAAATCTTTCATTGTTTCTTTCATTGTTTTTTTAAGTATGATAAATCTTTCATTGTTTTTTTAAGTATGATAAATCTTTCATTGTTTCAGTATGATAAATCTTTCATTGTTTCAGTATGATAAATCTTTCATAGTTTATCATGTTTTTTACTGGAATATAACTCTCTTTATGTGTATCATTTACACAATAATGTGATAAGGTTGGAATTTCAGGATGGATCAATGGTGTACAGATAAAGTGATCTGGGTTCCAATCTGAAAATGGTTTTTGTGGTTTCATATAGTCAAACCTGCTTTAAAGACCACCTGCATTAAGCAATCACCTGTCTTTCACACCCAACTTTCTGTATTCCTTACTAATCATTGTCTATACAATACAACCTGTGTTACAAGACCGCCTGTCTTAGGTGGCCACTTTTTCACTTTCTCTTTTGAGACCACTTAGAACCGGTTTGACTGCATAATGAAACATATTCAAATATCATCATGAAATACACACACGAATATTACATAATTACTAAGTCAGAAAGAAACGGTTTCTCAATGAGCTACATTTCTATAGATCTACAAAATCTATGAAGGATACCTGGATCACATTTCCACAAAATTCGTATCTAATCTACATGTATACCTTATCTTTCATTACATTATTTATAAATCATGTATCTCATGATGATATAACTTAGGAATGACAGCTGCATATTTCTTTAAAATCTAATCTTAACCCAATCTTCAATTTTTCGTCATACAAAGTTCTTAACATTAAAGGTGTCCTTTCCCAAAATGATATCTTAACATACATTCTAAGAACGACACCTGTCTGGTTTTTTTTTTTTTTTAATCTTATGCTATCCAGATGTTCATTTTCGTCTATTCCCAAATTGATCAACTTCCATTTTTTCTTTTACATAACGCTTTAATACATAACTTCAGGACACCTGCAGATTTTCTGAAAACTCTAATCCCATCCAGATGATGCATTTTCATCATAGTTATAAACACATCATCTTCCTCCAACATGAAGGCTGATTTATGGGACTTGGCATCCAAGAGTTCAAATCACAGAGTCTGGCAATCATTCAGCAAGGGGTGGAGAAAAGGTGTAGGCACACACACAGATATTAAATATAATATTCTGGGTGTGTGAACCTACAGACATCTGTCTTTATCTAGGCCACATGTTCAGTCAGATTCTACATTGTGAAGTCAGCATTTTAACAAAGTTCATAAACTCCAAATCTGCTAACAGAACTTACTCTGTTATTTACGTAATTATCAATAGAGTTTGAACACCAGGTATTAACTATCTGATCAGCAGGTACCAATTCTGCTGAACAAAAAATGGTTGATGAGATATTGATCTGTAAGTATTAATCACGGTGTTACATATAGAAAACAGTAACAAACTACCCCAAGAAATAGGCAGTCAAAATCAAATGTCAGGTATCGATCGACTGATATCAATTACAGAGATATATATATATATATTGCAATAGGAAACTCCATATCACTACATGTATATGGTAAGAATCAAATACAAAGTATTAGGAATAGATACACATATATATCACCAATAATGCACAGATTGTAATAAAAAAATGCCCAGGGACTAAACATGGATGGGTTTTTTATCCTATCGTTCTACATGCCTCCGATATTATCACACTTATATGGTCACAACACCTCCCTGGTGCAGTGCTTTATTATTTTGTTCTTTTAAAGCAGTGAGGGATCCTTTACGTGCCAATGTATTCAGCGAAACATGGGCCTCAGTCTGTACCATCTCATCCAAGGGACAGAGAGACTGAGGATATATCACCTTAGAAACATGGGCCTCAGTCTGTACCATCTCATCCAAGGGACAGATAGAGACTGAGGATGTATCACCTTAGAAACATTGGCCTCGGTCTATACCATCTCATCCAAGGGACAGATAGAGACTGAGGATATATCACCTTAGAAACATGGGCCTCGGTCTGTACCATCTCATCCAAGGGACAGATAGAGACTGAGGATGTATCACCTTAGAAACATGGGCCTCGGTCTGTACCATCTCATCCAAGGGACAGATAGAGAGACTGAGGATGTATCACCTTAGAAACATGGGCCTCGGTCTGTACCATCTCATCCAAGGGACAGATAGAGACAGAGGATATATCACCTAAGAGAAATCCAGTCCGACAGCAGATATTAAACCAAATACTCAGATACTGGGTCCAGTGCAATACCACTCCAACCTGCCCCTCTAAAGAATGCAGGCTGACAGCAGGTATTAAACTGGATGCTCAGATACTGGGTCCACTACAATATTACTGTGCCAACCTGCCCCTCTTAATTTTAATAAGAAATGAGTAATAAGAACCAAACATTGATTGTCAAGACAACGGAACTGTTCTGATTACTGATGTAATTATTTATCCTTCAATTCCAATCCGATTCCACAAGGCAATTCATTACTCATCTCTCTAAAATCCTCAATCCCTGTTACCAGTAAACACAATGCACCCAGTTCAAGAGAGACAACTCTGTAATGCACTCAAGTAACAGTTAACAACTTGTAGAGATTGTTTTCATCAAGGCAACACACTGTAAGCATTCATAGCATGTAGCTATCAAGTAGAGTTCCAAGGTAAATACAAAGCACTGTAATTAAGTGCGATGTAGATAAACTTTAACGATGTATTATAGGTAGACTTGAACAACACTCAAATAGATTACTGTGGGAGATACACCAATTAAAACTTATCATAGGTGAAAGAGTGTAGTCAAATTTTTTATGATAAAAAACACTTTTTATCAACTAAATGTAATGACGCATGGCTTAACAGGTAGTACTATCTTTTAATCACCATAAAAACTCCTGACATTTAGATGAAATTCAAAGATGAATCAAAATAAAGTATGTCAGTGGCTCTCTTTCTTTTCATTACTTGAACCCTTAATTTCATAATCATGCATAAAAGCAGTACATCTTATGGTGTACAATTTTAAAAGAGATTTGATTTTAAAAAGAATGGTGATGCTAAGCAGAACATCTCTTTGCAACATGATGACCTTGACATCTGACCCTAAAAATCAAAACGGTTCACGATTTTCTCAAAAGAAACATTTATGAAAAGTTTAGAAATTCAAAATTGAGCATTTAGTCTTCTATAGTGCTTACAAATTTCATGACACAGGGACACAAACATGCGCCCAGAAAGATGCACCCACGACAACAATGCTTAATCCCCTCCACAACTAACGAGTAACGTAACAATTGTTGTTTATTCCGATTCCCATGTATTAATACTCAACAGCTAAATGCAAGAGAACTTTGTAGCAATATACAGCAACTGTTGTACCACACATATTAGGAAGTGTCAGATTTCATGTACACATTGATTGTTTGGGCAGAAAAGCAAACATATTTGATGTTATTTATTAAGAATGAAAAACTAACGAAACAATATTTCCTTGACGTATGTACAGAAAACTTCATCACTTAATACTACATGTATCTCTGCAACAAAATCAATACTTTTCATGCAATCACAACATTATTATTGTCTGACATGACGTAGAGCAATAACCTATTTATCAATCTCCTGACGCAATGTACACTACCCTCCATAAATAAGTACACACTTTTATATTTTTCATATTTTTGGAGTTAATTTGACAAACATGGAAGAAATAGAAATAATTCACGTATTTTATATATTATATTCAATGAAAGAACGTGTTTATAATGGAAAAGTGAAGTTTAACAAAACATTTTTTAAAAATCATATACAAATGCAGTACTAATCTATAATGCACATTTCAGTCTAATATTTTGTGTACCCTCCTCTTGCCCTTATCACAGCTTGAATACGTTTAGGCATGCTTTTAACAAGTGTTCTGCATCTCCTGGCAGACAAATTGTCCCAACATTCTATCAGTTATAATCTAACAACCTAAAATATTGACTTCTTCTTGGTTGTCTTTATAGAAAATTCCTGGGGTGGGTACTTACTTATGGAGGGTAGTGTATATAAAATGTCCACAGCAGCCATAGTATATTGGGAAATATGTGACATGAGCAACTATAAACCTCCTGATGTACAGGGCAATAGATCAATAACTTGCAGGTAGACGGCATAACAGATTTATCTCCCTCTGAAAGAGGGGAAATGTACAGAGGACTGACAGGTGTGTTCACTACATCAACATACAGAGAAGAACAATGATGGTAAAGCCATCAACAACATGGTGCACTCAAAGTGGCATAACTGTGAAGCAAAAGTAGGGCAGGCTGATTCACTGGGGGTTATATCAAGCACAATGGTAAATCCATCAGCAGGAACCACTTAATGTGGCATGACCACAAAATGAAAGTAGAGTAGACTGATGAACTGGATGAAACATTTCGGTAAAGTCATCAGTACCAATCACTCCCTGTGGCATGACCGTGTCGTTAACGTAGGGTAGACTGATCTGTCCATCAGAACAATCACTATGCCATATCACCTGATGCAGAATCAAGGTAAATACATTACGAAGAAGTGCTTCTTGCTGAATGATACCTCACATGGCGAGATAAGCTGTATGATAGAGACCAGTGTTAAGTAGGGGAGGATCCAGAGAAACTATACAAAACACCCGCTGATCAGTCAGAACTTTATAAACAGGGCATTAACCACAACAAAAAGCAGAGACTATAGCCAGTCTGGATATACTTCCATAAAACCACTTTGCTATTTTGGTTCTTAACCATTACCAAGACCTATTTCATCACAATACACCATACTCGGCAAACCAATCTATATAGGGGATATGATTCACAGAAAACTACCAAACACCAAAACCCTATAAAAGCAAACCTCCAAATACATCTAGGGTGAAATATTAAACACAATACATTGACACATTTTCCTCTAAAGTCAGGCCATGTAGCGTAAAGGTTGAAATGACTGCAATGGAGGTCAGACAAGTTGAACATTTGCTTGTAAAATTGCCAACATAACTGAAAATTTATTAAGTACTACTTTCTAGATGGAACTAGAGTGTTCCAAGGAAAACATATGTTGCTTGCTATCCATTTATCAAGAGTGTGGTTGCACTAAAAGACAGACGGACAGATGCCAGACAAGGTGATCTCTATATGACTGCACTACAAGACAGACGTACAGACAAGCAGATGCAAAACAAGGTGATCTCTATATGACTGTACTACAGGACAGACAAAAAAAGGCAGATGCCAGACAAGGTGATCCATATATTTCTGCACTACAGAACAAATCGACAGACTGGCAAATCCCAGACAAGATGATCTCTGTATGACTGCACTACAGGACAGACAGGCAGATGCCAGACAAGGAGATCCCTATATTTCTGCACCACAGGATAGACAGACAAACTGGCAGATGCCAGACAAGATAATCCCTTTATGACTGCACTACAGGACAGACAGACAGGCAAATGCCAGACAAAGAGATAACTATATCTCTGCAGTACAGGACAGACAGACAGACTAACAAATGTCAGACAAGGTGATCCCTATATTTCTGCACTACAGGACAGACAGACAGACTGACAGATGCCAGACAAGGAGATCCCTATATTACTGCACTAAAGGACAGACAAATAGACTGGCAAATGCCACAAAAGGTAATCCCTATATGACTGCACTACAGGACAGACAGACAGACTGGGAGATGTCAGACAAAGAGATCCCTATATGACTGCACTACAGGACAGACAGACAGACTGGGAGATGTCAGACAAAGAGATCCCTATATGACTGCACTACAGGACAGAAAGACAAGACTCCAGAAGTGCTTCACACACAAAGTTAGACTTAAGTATTAAGGGCGAGGTCCCTAACATGGGTCAGATATTCCAAACTACAGTAATACTATACATTATGTTCTATGGTTTAATACTGATAAAATAACTTAAATGACCACTGCAATCTTCCAAGGCACTTGCACCCACAGTTCTCGGGAAACAAAATTGATGTTGTGGTAAAGTGTTTGGCTTGTGGTGCAGACAACCCAGGTTCAATTCCTGGGTCTTGCCATAGGAAAGTGACGTGAAACAGCAATCAACCAAGTTGGATGATAGTAAGGGACTATGGATGGAAAGTTTCGGCATAAATATCTTTCATTTTTATGTATTTATACTATAAGAAAATAGAACAAGTACCAAAAAGAAATGACCAGAACTGCATGATTCTCTGAGACATGTATATACCCAGGATCTTCACAGTAAGGCATTGAACAATGCATGACTGTATGAAATAATAAAAGATCTATTCTATTTCTTGACAATATCTTTGTCAAAACCACTTGTAACTGCAATTGCTTTAAAGCTGTTACTCACATTGGAAAAGGAAACGTAATTATATAGAATATCATGGCCCCCCTCAAACTGCTCAATTATTGGACACTTGAAACACTCTTACACTTTATTAATAGGTAGTATTATTTCATATCTACTTGTGTAACTCTTCGGTGAATCCTTAGTAATACAGATACGTTGGTATAAATACCTTTAAAATGAGCAACAAATAAATTCCACTGAGTGCAAGATGATAACATCTTAGCAATACACCATCCTATAAACACATCTAGTTCATTGCTATCTACTTAAAGAACAGATTTTAATGGAAAATCTTCGAGGAAACATCAAATGTCACGACGTCTAAGTTTCTCATGAAACATGACGCCCAAAACTCTTATAACAAGACATGTATTACATAAATAACGTTGAATTTAAAAACATTGTATTGCATCATTACTTAATGACTTCCGCACCTTAATACTGAAAGGATAAATCTTCAATATTGAAAGCATAGCACAGGTAATGATACTTTGAACCCATCTGCTATACAGAATGGTATACCTTGTGACATTTACTGGGCAGTAATTCTGACTGCTGCAGTCAACAAGTCGTGTTTAATGGAAATGAGAGCCTAAATTTATTGATCATTTGCTGGAGTAGAGTGGGAATTCATCACTATATTACTGCCACCTCTAATACTTTCTAGCATCTCTTATATGCATGAGATCAATCTATCACTCTTATTCCCGTTCTGTAATGCCCAGTAAATACTACATACATGTACCTTATCTGAATTCAGAGATGCAGAAAGCAAATACTGTTCAGTAATACACAATGTGTTTTGTTTTTTGTACACTAAAATTTCAGCAAATATTTGTACAAATATGTGTATTGGAAACAATTCAGAACTGATACCATTAACACTATATTTTAAAACTGCTTCCAATCATGGTTTAGGAATCCTGGGCCAAGAGGCCGGTGTGGCCTAGTGGATGAGGGCTCGACTTTTGACCTAGAGGTCTCAGGTTCAATTCCCGCCTTGGGCACATCGGTGTCCTGTCTTTCGGATGACACAGTAAAAACCAAGGTCATGGTAGGCGTGGCATGTAAAAGATCCTTTACTGCTTCGGGTGGGTCCATTGCAAAGGCAGAATTTTCTATGCAATGCATCCGGCACATGGCGTCACCATATATGTGAAATAACTGTGCAGTGGCGTAAAACAATAATCAATCAATTAATCAATCCTGGGTCATGGAAGAAAGAGGTGGCCAACATCTTTGACATAATGGTACAACCTGGGATCAAATACAAATTGCGTCCCTCGTACCAACCACTGAATCAGTACAGAACTCTGCCCCTCTGACTTTGTTAATACGACTTTATAAGTCCTTCCAAGCATAATTCTAATTGTACAGATTCTGAGTAAAAATGTAACTATAAATAGATTCAAGTCCATGTTATATAATTTACATACACTACTTATCACTTGAACTCGAAATCATGACCAAACCAAATAAACTACCAATTAAGGTACCTCTATTCAAAAATCTGAATAGATTGAAATTAAAGCTTGCATGAACTACAAGCACCTAAAGCTGGCTATGATCACCACTTTGTAGACATATCCTGGCATGGTAAACACCAAAATAAAAATACGGCCAAAAACAATATACTTACTGCACTGCATGTCATCCTTGAGCACATTATAGGAATTATCGGGACAGGATTAGCACACAAGCATAATAGGTTAGTCATACAGTATGATACACAGAGGTTCTCCATGGCTCACCTCAGGTCAAGGTCATGAAACATCATTAGGATACAGACAACAACTCTATATAGTTCAATATGCATGTGATTATTTCGAAGACCTACGGTGGTATGACCCGAACATCATTTGAGTAGATTAGTCCATTGTAAAAAAAACTTAGAAATATGACCTTGAGTCAAGGTCACAACATAACACTTTAAAGAAAGAAACATTTATGCTAAGTATGAACTTAATCTTATATGATCCTTAAAACCACAGGTCAGACACAGCTTCAGATAAATGACCTAGTGAAGAGACAGACGGAAAGACAAGACACATTTTCAGCATATCCTAAAAATAACTTGCATAAATGGGTCATGAGTTGGGTATATAACAGATTTTCCCTTGAAATGGAATGTGACGTTTCATACAAACACACCTATGTTTGAAGATATGATTTGCACCACAAGGACACACCTTCCACTGACGGAGGAGTTTATAATACAGACAGTCCATTACAGAGTATGTGGTGTATCATGCACAGATTCCCTCTGAAGATTTCCATGATATTCCATACTCTCACACACACTTCTTTGAAAAAGTCTGAAGTAACTTTATCACTAGAGAACAGAACCTACATGTTGTCTACTTCTCTATAACGAACCATCAATGTGATAGATCTACGAGGATTGAAAGAGTGTCAATCAACTCTATACCGACACTTAATCAAATTCCTCCTGCACGCAAACAGACAGTGTCTGTGATGTAATCACCCAGTGCTGAACAGCAACTTCAAAGTTAATATTAGCCTGAACTATTTGGCAGATATATTTGATTAGTGCCACAGCATTATAAAGATGTCAGAAGAGTTATGGAAAACAGCAGCTTTTTAGGTTTATATTCAATTGTTTATTTCTAATGCTTTTATAATTTGTGTGTTATTAATTCTCCTGGACAGATTTCAACTATTGATAAAATACAAAACAAATTTATAATTGTGTTTTACTGCTTTCTTAGCATGGAAATTATGTAGTTTTTGCATGGTGTCCTCTAGGGTTTGTTGTTTTCATGAATATGAATCACCTCAAGATCTAAATATCGATATCGTAGGGAGTCAATATGATATTTTTGGCCAAGGGGTCTATTTTTAATGAAATCCTGGACAAAATGATACAAGAAATATTTCACTTTAGAAGGAAACACAATGACTACATGTAATTTTTTTCCCTTCATGCCTACTAAAGCAAAAGTAGTACAAAATTTACATTCTGAAGTACCTGAAATACTATAATCAAGTGAATTTTGTTACTTCATCTTTTATTTTAAATCATCTCTTCACTGACTTTTTAATAATCTTAGATTTTCTCGTCAGTTCTTAATTTTCTTCCTAAATTTGTTTACACAAATCAATGTAGATGGCTATAGGCATATGCAGTAACTATAAACATTACTTCCTACTAATTTCCACCTAAATTCTTTTAAACGCCTGAGGACAATGATATAAGAAGACAACATCTTAACAGACAATTTATAATCATGATGAAGCGACTGAAGGAAGGAAACGAAACGTAAACATTCTTTAAATGATGTTAGGATCCTGGATGAGTCTGTTGGCATTCTATCAATGCAGCAATCATGCATGTGATCACTGCCAAACCTCAAAACTTAAAACAGGAGAAAGGAGATCAGAAATAGATATTGTTAGATAAAACAGGATTCCACAGATCAGACATTGTGATAGGGGAATAGAACACAATATTTTTTTACCAAGGTATGCATGCAGAACCTAGAAATGAAACAGAGGTATTCATCAGACAGAAAGTCTACTTAGTTTTTGCTTTTATCTTTTTAAGTTTCTACATATTATCAAGATCTGAAGGCAAAGATCCAGAAAATATTTTGAATAAAGGTCCACCCAAGACAAATGTTCCACAAGGTGGTCTAACTTTGTGGGATGTAAGTTTACACCCCAAAATCGTCCCCATCCTGGATCTATGCATGATTTGATACATTAGTAATTTAAATCTGAGTGAGAAGAGTAAAACTGAGAGTTGTCTTTTCAATACACACAAGTATGATATATTTATAAACACACTAACATTAAAAAATTCTCACGGTTATCTTAGCTAATGAGACAAAGTCTAGACACTACAGAAGCAATTAAAGTCTTAAAATGAACGCAGTGAGAGGTAATTTTCTCTCTGGTGAGTAACGATCACAATGATTATATATCATGTGCAGGAGTGTTCTCATAGACAACAGGATGTTCACCAACCCAGTTTCTAAAATGTCCCATAATAATGCGTACAATGCTATAGCTCACTTTAAACGAACACATTGTATAAAGACAGATAATATGATATTCAATACACAATCAAATCTACTGGGTAACCAGGGGAACTATGGAGTGACCTTTACATAGTGATGACCTTTTAAATAGAGGTTGATTCTGCAAGAACAAATAGAAAATGGGAATTTGATAGTGGACTTTATTACAAATCTCTCAACAGATATCGCCACTGTGAAAGATTTCAATGCAAATATTTACTTTTGTTTAATTTGTCATAAAAGGCCAAATGATATATCTAACGATACGAGATCAAAATTAATATACACCATATAATTATCTACCAAGCAAGAGCAATGCCTAACGTTGTATAGTATGCCCATCACATTGGCTGTGGCTTTTACCGTGCAGATATGACCTTGGTTCAAGGTCATGACAAACCCTTGGGTCTTGGGCAACAGTTCTGTGAAATATTATTCAAATCCATGCAAGGGATAAAAAGTTATAGGTCAGATAAAGATTTAACCATCATATGCATTATGATTTTGACCTAGCAGATATGACCTTGGATCAATGTCAAGACAAACCCTTAGGTCCTGGGCAACAATTCTGTGAGACATCATTTAAATACATAGAAGCGGTAAAAGGTTATGGCCTAGACAAACTATAACAGACAGATGCCAGATGTCTATATTGATTGATTGATTGAGTTTTGTTTTTTACGTCACACCACGAATATTTCATGTATATGGTGACGGCATCTGCCCGATGCCGGGCATACAAATTTTGACCTTTGCAACGGACCAACCGAAAGCAGTGAGGGATCTTTAACGTGCCATGCATACCATGACACAGGGCCTCAGTTTTTACTGTCTTATCCAAAAGACAGGACACTGGAATGACCAGAGCGGGACTCGAACCCGGCCTCCCGATCAGGAGTCCAGCGCGATATCACTAGGCCACACCAGCTTACCAGATGTCTATAAGGTATGGTAAGGTTCTAAATACAAAGATCAGACACATCAATGAAAAGTCTGTATTTATCATTGTTGTCCGTATGTCATATTTGTTCCAAGTATTTTCATAATTTAAAATTGATAAATTATTTTCAATTTTAGACTACACATTATGTTTACATCCATGAGACACAAATGCCCACCTGGATAAACATGAACTTGGATATATCAAGAAAAAGCCAGGATAAAGACAAGTTCATTTGACGTTCAGTGTTAGTTCATTTCTAACCCTAATATGTTGTAACTAAAAACTCAAAAACTGATTGGGGGAATCAAAGATGTGCAAATAAACATTTCTGCCACTACCATAACTACCAAATATCTGAATTGATGAAAACGAAAGTCTATTTATTTAGCCTGCATGTCACAATTTTGAGGTCGACTGCAACAGATTTACAAATTTACATTTACAGTAACTATTCCTCTTTAATCATCTGGAAGAAATAATAGACAAATGCACAGACAGATGGATGGACTTGCAAATTACTAAACATCTCTACCTCTGTAAGGTATAAATATGAGGTCAAGGTCAAATGAAAAGTCAAGCTCATGAAATATTTCCAAGTAAACTTTTCTTTTATAAATGTGTCCTAACTTGGTTACAGTAAGAAAGTTGGTAAGTGTAACAAATAAAGTTAGGTAGTATTCTTGTGGTATTCCAGTTTCTTTGACCACTATACACTGGTTGATTGATTGATTGATTTTTGTGCAACGTCACACCACGAATATTTCACATATATGGTGACGGCATCTGTCTGATGTGGGGCATACAAATTTTGACCTTTGCAATGGACCCACCCGAAGCAGTGAGGGATCTTTAACGTGCCATGCATACCACGGCCTTGGTTTTTACTGTTTCATCCAAAAGACAGAATACCGGCATGACCAGAGCGGGACTCCAACCCCGGCCTCCCGATCAGGAGTCCGGCGTGATACCACTAGGCCATGCCGGCTTACCACTATACACTGGCCACCACCATATACATGTATATGAAGTAACCCTGCATAACCCTGCATGTATGAATAAATGGACTACAAATGCGCAATATAACAAGAGGCCCTTAGGTCTTAAAGAGGCAAAGTATTCAACATGTCAGTGCTTTTCACCTCTCGTAATATCACTATTCACTAATTGCTCTTAGGATGTATGATGTCAATGTAATATTATCATGCACTTCATGGACGTTTTTAGAAACGGAACAGATTTTTGTATTGTGACTCACCTCTGCGTTCTTTAGGGATTTGATCAGAATCTGTACAGTTTCCTCGTAAGATCTACCCGTCATACGTCCAAGCTTCTCATACATAGAGCCAAGGCAGGCAATGGCCGCCCTAAAGAACAATTCAAAATACTTTAAATTCAAAGAATCACCAGGAAACAGGTCTGAAATTGATGAAAACTTAGGGTGTTCAATTAATATACATTTCACATTCTAGTCAAAAATATCAAGAAGAAAAGATTTTCATGAATGCTACGATGAGAGAATGATGCTATACTTACAGCTTGGTGGGAAGATAACTTGGGGAGTCATCACGGTTTTTTATGATGTCATTGCATTTATTGATAGTCTCGAACAAATCAAATGTGTCTCCTACACTGAAAAGTGTGGCTAAGTTGCGAGCGAGTAGCTTCCTGGTAGGGGGTCCTGGAGATTCACTGATCTGATTGGTCAGTTGGGCAACCAATTTCTTCTGCTTTTCTTTTATGTCCGACTGTAAATATCATATCATAATCATAACAAATTAATGAAATTCTAATAATTCTTACATGTAATCAAGTTTTTGTTAAATCAAAGCTTAATGAAATCTCTCTTACGGTAATGTTTTCCAAAAGATTTGAATTTATGTTCCACAGTCATTATAAAAGTAAACATTCCACAAAGTTAACCTGACCCTGAAGATGACATAAGATTTAGGAAAAATGCAATCAAACTGTCCAAGTATCGATAACAAACAAATCAGATAAACAATGTACCTCAAATTCTCAGCCCCCCCCCCTCTACTCCCTCATCCACGTATACTGGTACTCACAAATCTTAACATCCCCCCATACACACACACACAAATTCCACAAATCTATTAGCTTCTTTTTTTCAGTCAAACAAGAAAACAGATCGAATCAGTTTTATCAATCTATTTTAATATAGTAACAAGATCGTGAGTTTTTTTTTCTCCACATTTCCTGCACTGCAAGCCAAGCATTTAACTTTCAAACACTACAAGATCAAATTTGCTTCCTCATTTACCAGAAGTACAAAATTATCCCTTACAACACAGTACAGTAATGTTTGTATCTTACCTTCTGAGCTGCAATGAGGACCTTATCAAGGAACCGTAGCCATTCAAACACAAAGACTGGTTTCTTGCCATCAGGGATCTTTAATAGCGCCTCTTCATTTAACAGCAAGGAGTGTGCTAATTCCATCTTTAAGCTTCTTCACTGTCTGTCTGTAAAAGAAGAATATAAATATGCTATCATATATATTTATCAAGAATTCAATAACTGCAATACTTTAACACTACATACACAATACATTAATTCATTCAATTCATGTAGAATTTTATATACAATATATATGTATAGAGACTGTCAAATGATAAAAGATCTTCTGAGTAAAACTTAGTAATACTTTTGTACTTTTTAAACAAATCACATTAACGTGAAAGTTCATATTTAACTCTAGATATGCTTCATACTGGTACAAATGGTTACTAGTACTATACTCTTCTATTGTTCTGGTACATGTTAATTGTTATTGATATACATGAACTCTGCATTGTAAAGTTTGAAGTAGTATAAACTTTATTCCTCCCCACCACCCAAGAACTTCAAATCATTCCTGAATATTTTTGTTGAGTTGATTGAATGATAATTTCATATTGTGTGAATACATGCATCATAATGGAGTGCCTCCATATTTGATGAGAAGCCGGCGTAGCCTAGTGGTTTCGCACTTGACTCCTGATCGGGAGGCCGGGGTTTGAGTCCTGCTCTGGTCATGCCGGTGACTCGTCTTTCAGATGCGACAGTAAAAACCGAGGCCCTGTGTCGTGGTATGCATGGCACGTTAAAGATCGCTCACTGTTTCAATTGGGTCTGTTGCAAAGGTCAAAATTTGTATGCCCCGCATCAGGCAGATGCCATCACCATATATATGAAATATTCGTGGTGCGATGTTAAACAAAAATCAATCAGTCAACCATATTTGATGAACCCGGTGTGGCCTAGTGGATAAGGTGCTAGGCTAATGATCAAGACGTCCAGGGTTCGACTCCCACCCTGGGCACACTGGTGTTCTGTCTTTCAGAAGAGACAAGAAAAACTGAGGTCCTGTGTCACAGTAGGCGTGGCATGTAAAAGATCCCTCCCTGCTTCAGGTGGGTCTGTTGCAAAGGTCTATATTTGTACGCAATGCATCAGGCAGATGCCGTCACCATATACGTGAAATAATCATGGAGTGACGTAAAACAAAAATCAATCAAAACCATACCTGATGAATCAGCTAGAAACCAATAGAGCTCAATTGGTTTAATGTGTGCTTCGTTTGTGACCTGGGGGTCCCAGGTTCGTGTCCCACTGATGGTTCATTAGAGTTCTACTTTTTGCACGAAATAGTAAAAATCCTGGTCTCTTTTAACCGTAGATGAGGCACATAGATGATGCTCTCACTGCTTCAGGTCAATCTGTAGCATATATAGAAATTTAGACCTACATACAAATGCATATTATACATTTGTAAGTAGGTCTAAATTTCTGTGCATTGAATCAGGTAGATGACTGATGTTGCCATATACAGTACAGTCCAGGTGTTTTGTCATTTTTCCACCCACCACAGTGGGCCGTATCCAGGTGTAATTTCAAGAATTACACAATACATAGTGTAATTAACAACAGTGCAAATAAACATCTAGGTAAATTTCCCCCTGGTTTCCCACTGTGATTTTCGAATATTATTCCCACTGTGTTTTGTGCAGTTTATCCAAAACACCTGGACTGTACTGTAGGTGTGACGTAAAAGCAAGAACCAAACAAAACAAACCACACTTGATGATACAATTGTCAAAAACAAATAACACTATAGTGACATATTAGTGTACATTGGCAGGGAAGGAGATGGACATATGTTATGGACACATCTGTCATTTATGACAGATAATTGTCAAAAATTCAAAATTAGAGTAACACTTTCAAACACTGCTGTGAAAGCAGTAAATAATTTGATGAATGTGATCAAAAAATTTAATATGAGTATCGTACTGAAAATCATGTGCATGAAATTATGGAGTACATGCAGAACACTTGATTAAGTCATGCCTAAAATTATGATTTTACAGTGGAAATTTTATAGCATAAATCACTATACACTTCCTACCAGCAATAACGTTTTACAAATACCACCCACATCAGCCACATGCCAAAAGTAACTCAATTCCCTGGCACACCTCCTTCCTAACGATGCTCTCTCACATATCACATCATTACATGTATGTCGATCAATGACTCAGTCATGGGGAAATATATGTATACATATCTCAGAAAGATTTCATCTACGTTTAGTAACTAATTAGAATGTAACTTACATGAAGGAATTAATGTTTGATGAGTCTGAATTTGCTTAAATGTTAAGGTAAATTGTCACTTAAATGTTTAAAATCCTGTACAGTTTACATAAAACACTTATTCCCAAAAAACTGGAAAACCCAGACTCGCACATTGAACATGACTCAGAAAGATACTTGAACGATGGTCAAATCTTAACTTACCCTTGACTGATATCAAATATTTCCTATCATATCATAATCATTATCTTTGTCTATAATATTGCAACACATTCAGATTGAGAAATCAATAATCCAATAAAAAAAAGCATGTGCTATAGTTACGGCAATAACAAAATTGGAATTCCTTCCTATAAAATGTACACAAATGGAATTAGAGTATATAGTAGACTGGCAACAACTTCTTCCTTCTTGTTAAATGAATATCATGTAAGTGAAATAGCACTCTACCACAATTTGAAAAACACAACATAGAGCTCCTTCATACAGTCAGTAAGTATCGCTGTGGAATTGTGCTTGCCAAACTACAGCGTGAGTGAATTATATTTTGCAGTTTGCTGTGAGAGCCTTGTCATGTTTTGTGGATGTCATGCTCCATCAGTCACGATTATGTCAGGGACCATGGAAGGCCTAGCAGGAGCTGTGGCTGAACAGCTAAAGCTCTAGTGTGTATTATCACTGTCCTAGATCTCATAACAAATGCTGAATGAGTTTACCACTTGTATGGTGTTCATTACAGTGGGGATTTTAATTTGACTGGGAGGTTATTTCCCTACCAAATACTTTAGGAAAATTTTCACTTTTGTGTACTTTAAAAGATCGTGCTTCTCATATGCTCTCTGACTTGATGGATTTAATTTTTCTTACTTTTAATTGGTGAGCCCAGCCAAATAAAGAGGATATGTTTATGAAAACCAATATCCCAACTTACACAGTGAAAACATACCAATGTCAAGGTCCTTGAGTCCAAAACTTTATTAAAAACACAAAAATTAAATCTCATATTGTTACTAGTATATATACAGGACTATTCATATCCTAAACTTGTTAAATTGATTTTCAAAAGTATCCAAGTATTTGTCAACTCTGGGAAAGACGTCTGAGGTACTTAAGCAAAAGTACATGTACCTCATACACAAATGTGTATAATGGACAATTTCACCTTATCAACTTTTACATATTTTCCCTAAAGAATATTCTATATGTCAGACCTCAGTAGAGACATGGTCAATCAGTTCAGAAATACTAGTTTGTATTATGTTGTACTATCTTCATTATCAGGTATAGAGGACAACTTCTCATTTGAAAGAAAGTGGCTAAAAATGTGAGGAAGTGTTTGTTTCAAGAAACAATTTTCAGTCCTGCATGGACTTTTTGCCTATTGAAACTTTAATATCATAAATCTTTATGCTTCAGTGAGTGTTTCTTAAAAAGGTAGACATGGAGTTTCTATCACTTAATGAGGAGTTTACAGTACAGTTTTTCAAATATATATTTCATTTACAAAACAAAAGGCAGCTGTTTCTGTTCAACATCTATTGTACAATGTAACCATTATTTACTACATGTCTGCGTTTTTAAGTTTCAGATTTATGTTTAAAGAAATAAAATACTATACATGTGGAAATAGTATTTGGAAATTTTTGAAAATTGTCTCTAAAAAGAGTAAGTGTCTCACATTTTGGAGACTATCCTCAAATAAGAGTGTATACATCACCTATAATTAACAGTTGTGGATGCAGTGGAGTGAGATAATTTTTCTCCCTTTTTATTTCTTAGAGAAAAGGTTTTCTTCATTATTATTTTGACAATATCAATTATTCAATAGTCATTATTCAAAACATGTCTACCTTCTTAAAAGAAACACATAAGTATGACACTCATATATGAGTACACTTCGTAATGGAAGAAGAAGAAGAAACATTACATTATTGATAACATGAAGATCTTTTATTAATGTAGAAGGAATTCCTCCCTCCCCTCCCCCTTCCCATTCCCTGAATTTACCTGGATCTGCTATCAAAAATTTCATACAAGATATATGGCACATAATGTAGACTATGCATAACTATTATCTAGAAAACAGTGTCATGAGTGTGAATGTGCAAGTTCACAGCCTCCAGGGGCAGGGTCCTAGCTATCTGCTCTACCTATTAGGGGTGGGCCGATACCACTATGGATTGATCCGATACGTATCATGTTACCAACCTTGCGATACGATATGTATCACGATACTCTGGCTTTGCACAGGCATGACAGGTGTCAATCTAGAAAATGAGAAGGTTCTACCCCAGATACAATTTCAATAGGGATTCCAACCATTTTTAGAGATGTACATTTCTACATTTTAGATTTTACAATATTGTAACTGTCATAATTACCACTACCTCAGGATCCTGCATTCCTCTGGTTGGGTATAGGGTTAAATCGGGGTATATACCCCAATCAAAGTAAAATACCCTGATCAGGGTATCAAAATTCTTTTCGAAAGTAATATTACTTGAAAATTTCAAGTAATTACAGATCGCATCACATCATTAAAAGTGGAGAACTTTTATTTAAAGCCTCCTGTTCTAATCCTTACCAGATCTGAGAAAATGAATGTAAAAAATCTCTTGTGGTATTGCATGTACATTCTGTTTCTCAGATCTGGTAAAGATTAGAACAGAAGTTTTTGTATAAAAGTTCTTCCACTTTTAGTGATATAATGCGACTTGTAATTACATCTTTGAAATTTAGAAGTAATCATTCTTTTGATGAGAATTTTGATACCCAAATGAGGGTATGTAACTTCGAACGGGTTATTTACCCCGATTTAAACCTACACCCGACCTGTTCGTGGCCTGGATCCACGTTTGCGACTTGCAAGATATAAATTTTGATTTTAATTACCTTTGACTTCAACTAAAGACTTGACTGACACTTGTCTTGACAAACATATTAGCCAATCCCTCTTCACCGGTAGTATTTGCTTGCAACTTGTCGCTTGGTACTCCGCGAGTCTGCGTAACCTAATATACATGTAATATACACCCGTTACTGTCGGCGACACCCCTTGATCCACCTGTGTTACATCGGACAAGATGAATAAATTAACACTAGATCAAGGTCTTTTCCACTAAAATTGATAAATGAGTTCACAATATCATAATCAATAAGCACCTACCTTCGTACAATTGTTTCATAATCCAAGAAAATAACTCAAAATCCTAAAATAAACGTTTATTATGAGCATATACACGATCACTCAATTTCCTGACCAAATTCAGCATGCGCAGATTTAATGTGACGTCATATGAGATGACTACGATCCCGAAATTTTTGTTGCATTTTTTTGAACAGGGGTGTTAAATCAGAGATGTATTATAGGTCTCTGGTTAAATAATATTCTACAGGTGCTAGCATCGTGATAAGTACCAGCCACTACATTTGCAGTGGCGAATTTACAGGAGGCATATGTTATTCATATATGCGAACCTTGAATATACGCAATATAAAAATTCAACATCTTTGTATATACGGTATCATCCTGTTAAACAAGTTTATTTTATGTATAAAATGTCCCCGATGTGTCATATGACCTCGAGTGTAAATAAAGTTCTGTTTTGTTCTATAGATGATAAAGTTGAAAACACTCAAATAATGAAAACTCGGGATTTCGCTAATACTTGACTTTCACATGTGGGCCCCTTTTCGGAAATCCTGGATTCGCCACTGATTTGACAATAGCTGAGACCGATACAGTCAAAACAGATGATGATGATGATGATGATGATGATGATGATGATGATGATGATGATGATTGGGTGTGTGGCATCTCTTGCTGATGAGCAGGATATGACAAGAAAACAGACACCACTCATCATATTATCAGTAATAATGACTGATCAATAATAAAATCATTTTGGAATATGTTAACGATTGATATCTCTTTTAAGTTGCTCTCAGCATTTCCCCGTTATAAAGCCACTTGGAAACAGGGAGCAACCAGCTTCTTAGATTTAAACTTTATCTATTTTATAACGATTAAGTGTTTTAGGGATCTTTTTGGGGGTGAGTTGTTGTTGTTGTTGTTGTTGTTGTTGTTGTTAAGTAGAACACGGTGAAAATAGGAGAAGTAAAGGACTCGATTCCCGAGTAGCCAAAAGAAATAGATACTGTATATAAAAGGTATCTATAATTCCAGTAGCCTAAATGCATAATCTCTAAGCAATATTGGCCCCCTACTTTTAGTATCATTATTGGTTTTATTATTATTATTGTTGTTCTTCTTCTTCGTATCATTATTATTATCATTATTATTATTAGTAGTAGTAGTAGTAGTAGTAGTAGTAATATTAGCAGGTCTTTCGGATGAGACAGTGAAAACCGAGGTTCCTCGATCAATGCATCGGTAGGGTTCGTTATAAAGATATAAATTTCTATGCAATGCATCAAGGCAATGCCGTCACCATATGTGAAATAATCATGGAGTGACATAAACACGAGAGGAAGGGTGGGTTGTTAAATTTCTATATATAGATATATACAAACGTGCGGCTGGAATGGGGTATATTTTTAAGGCCACCCAGTATATTAATGGGTATCATTTTCCTTTCAAATATATATCAATGGTATCTTTCTAATAAAGAAAAATATGAATAGGTAAAATGTGGAGATTACAAGAGTAGATGTTTTGCACTAGAATATGGAATGCAGAAACTGATTGCACGCCTATTCATGGTGATTAATAGGGAAATTTATTTCCGGTGTCATTTTTAATACGATACTTTTTATTGCATATTACGCAAAGGTTTATGAGGACTACATCATCACTATTCGTCAGTATATATGTGGGTATGTTCTACACTTTCCTCGATCACACGGCTTTCGACTCGTTGCCCCCCCCCCTCCCATCAACAAGCCGAAAGCCCTGTGGCTCAATATATGGATGGGTTTGATGCCAGCGACTCCAGCCGCACGTCCTTGCCCAAAGTCACTGCAAGTTGCCTCCAATCCCACCCTCGGGGGATATAAAACAATAATCAATCAATTAGACAGGGCAGAGACATATATACATGTCTATGGATAGGGGTATAAATACTCAGTCTAATCAAAATTAGAGTTTGGATCCGCTCACGCTGTTTTGTGTAGCGATCACTGTGAACGAATCCAAACTTTAATTTATTTAACACGGAAAGGGGGTGGGCGTGTAACTTCCTATATAAAGGTATATACAACATGGCCGTAGGAAGCGGGGGCCAGAGGGGCCTGCCCCCCCCCCCCTCCTTTTGGCCGATCATAATTGTTTCATAGGTTGTAATCTCATCTACTAAATTGTTTTCATTAAGTTATTTTTAACATGCAATAGATTTGCAGTCTTAACAGTTGTAATGCAGCAGCATGTATAAATTTATTCTTTTCTTTCTGGTCGTTTCTGATCATTAATACTACAAGTTATTTTCATCATGCAAAGATAAATGTTTGGGCTTTGGAAAACATGTACTAATGCAAACATAGGCACAATTTCCCGTTCCTTTTAGCGCCTCTAAGTTAAAATGACAGGCTCTGAAAACCGATTATCCATATTAAGGAGGTGGAAAAGAGTTTATTATTAACTGTCAACATTGGTGGATTTTGAAAGGGGATTGCAACCCCCTTTTTACAAAAAAAGAGGTTATTTTCGGCCACTTTCAAGGCCGTAATACCCCCTCCCCTTCCTCCCCCTTTCGAAAATTCCTAGATCCGCTTATGGTCAGTGTCTAGCTCTACGCTATTTAAGCAATAATCCTTGGCACATAAAGTGGCTTAAAACAGTGGTATCACATTGCAAATTTTGTTTGAGTTCACAAGTTTGCCCCCCCCCCCCCGCCCACCTTTTAATTGCTTCCTACGGGCCTGTACAGACGTGCGGCTGGAATGGGGCATACTTTTAGGGCCACCCAATATCTTAATCAATTTACGGGTTTCATTTTCCCTTCAAATATATATCAATGGTTATCTTTCTAATCATGAAAAATCTATATTGTGAAAATTTTATTAAGGGATTCACCATATCGTTTTGAATAAAAGTGGCTGACCTAAAGATACAGAGTACCTTTTGAGAGTAGGTTGTGTCGCTGGATGAACGTAGGAGATAGCGAAGTATATCCCACAATCTAATTAAAATTCATGGGGTGGGAACGTAATTTGCGGTGATTTTGTGCACGGACATTCAGCTGGAGTCGCTGGAACCCTGCCCATTCAGCTAGCGAGCGAATTGTAACAAAAAAAAACCCCATTCATATACTGACCATAGTGAAAAGCATACCCGTTCCGACTGATGATATATTTTATGATTAGAAAGATAACCATTGATATATATTTGAAGGGAAAATGAAAGGATATATATAGGACATCCTATGTGTCACCGTTGTTTGTTCTGTCCAGTCGCTTGTTGCTAACTCGACTGAAGCAACATGAAATGGTCGAGAATAAGCAAATCGATGCTTAGCGAACGCTTCCTACAGCGAAACTTCAAAGGTTGCACAACATCAGCACTGGTCAGAGCCTACGAAGCCAGTGTACGTAGTACAATGGGACCCTTATATCAGTGGACAGATCAACCAGTTAGAGAACGTAGAGCGGCACGATTCGATCGCTACAAGGAAGCACGTGTACTGAGAAAGGAAAACATTCAGCGTTTAATTACAACATGGTCAACTGCCGGGGATGGGAACCACTAGTGGCCATTCTAGCAGAGCAATATCTCTACCAGACAGACACTAGAACAAGAAACAACATATCTTTCGCATACAAACAACGAAAAAGGACGTGTATCGGGTTTCTTTCTTCCCATGTACCACCAGAGACTGCAATTAACAGACTTCCGTCAGCAATAAAATCAGCAGTGGGCAACACACCATCTTCAGATAAGAGCGAGGAGCAAGAATTTGAACCTTATAACTGTGTTATATTGCCCTGTGAGGCTGTTATCTTGACTGCCACTCGAATAACAACGTTCAACTCTTGAGTACACTTCGTAAGGACAGAAGAAGAAAGAAGAATTTCCTTAAGTTCACTTAGTATAGAGCGTTACCCAGAAACATTTCCCACTTTGGACGGTATTTCCCATGAAAACGTCATTCGTGGACATTCAATTCCTGGAATTTTAGATCGGGTTCCATCGACTTTGATGACGTCATAATTGTTTTACGTCATATACCGTCCCAAAATGGGAAGTAAATCTGTGTAACGAAAAGATCGAATATCGAACAAACCACTTTTTACCGGAATTTTCATTATGACGTTATTGCTTACGTTGTGACGTCACAGTAATATAACCTAAATCTGAGGGGCAAAGGTTCATTTGTCCGGTATTGGCCCTTTCACTATTACTGCGGGACTAACATTTTGGTTGGTAAAATGATAACTGTTCACGTAAAATGATGTCAGAGACATTTTTTTCTACATTTTACGGGAAACGTTGTCATTTGCCAACCAAAATGTTACTGTCCGCGCCACTCACTTTGTAAACCGAAAATCTGGATCTTTAAAATAGTTTTACAAAAACAAGATCTATCGAATGGTTTTGCCTTTTTCAAATTATTCTGAAGATGAATAACTGAAAATCCAGATTTTCCAGTTTCCAGAGTGGCGCGGACAGTAGTCCTGCAGTATCAGCGAAAGAGTCTATTGCCTCTTGCATCATGTAAAAATGGAAAAGTTCTGTGACAATAGACCCGTTCATAATTACTGCGGTACTGACGTTTTGGTTAGCAAAATCATAACTGTTCCTGCAAAATGGGATCTGAAATAATTTTTTTTTTAAAATGACGTCAAAACTTTTACGGGAAACGTTATCATTTGCCAAATCAAACGTTACTCCCGCACTAACGGCGAAAGGGTCGATTAACCTTTCCACGCCAACCGTGGAGCTGTAATATTGGACAGCGAAATGATAAACTTTCCTGCCAAATAGATCAGAATAAGGTCAGCATGACGCGAGTTAAATTTGGAAGGAACGTTAAACAACTTAACGTCCGATGTTATAGCTCCACAGTTAACGTGAAAAGGTGTATTGACTTACTAGAAAATCTATTTAAAAATGGTTAAGTTTTATAAGCTTTTATTTTGCGATCAGATGCTTTACCAAAGACGGATTTAAGAGAAGTAAGGTACCTAGTAGCAGAGACATAATTAAATATACACATATATATGTCTCTGCTAGTAGTTGATCTATAATTATATGCATCTCTAGTAAAAGTAACATTTTCGGTGAGTTCTTTGATAAGAAACAGATATTTAGGCCATTAAAATATTTTTCACTGTTCAGCATGAAATCTATAATTAAATAAAAAAAACCCCACTGTTTCTAGGAAAGACTCCTCTGTAGTTTGTGATATATTCGAGCATGGTAGTTAAAATAATTTATTTTACCAAGCCTCGATCTCGTTTAAGCGTTGAAAGTGCAGAAAACAAAGGGGAAGGTATAAATCAAGGTAACTCTTCGTTTGATATGTAAGCTCTTTCGATATTTTCTTGATAATAGACGTAGGAGTATGATATATGTATAAACTTGAAGTACAATCATTTTTTTATTGAAGTCAAGGAGACCATCTATGCAAAATTTCAACAATGAACCGTGATTCACGTCGTGAATGAGGTAGCGCCAGCGGCGCGGCGTTCTGCCCGTATTCTGCATTCTGCAATTCTGATCTTTATTGTCAGTAATGATAAAGCATGAACAGGGAATTTAACTAAACTATATCTAACTATCTTACACTTCTGGTATATATTTAATAACAGTATAATGATTAAAGTAACTGTGACATGATTGTTCCACGGATCCGCGCGAATTTCCTCTGTTTCTGAGAGCAAAATCTTCATAATTCGACATTGTCATGATTGTTTTGTTTTTTGTTTGATGGGGAGTGGAAGGGGGAGATGTAGCTTCACCCACACTGTTACTTGTTATCAGACATCAGTGATTACAATGGCTTAAGAAATTTATTGGTAAGTAGACCAGTATCTAAGGAAAAATGCCAGCAACGATGCCCATGGTGGAGTTGCAGTCATCGCCAAAGCAGATATGACAGGGGTCCATGTAGACACAGATACATGTGTTGAATTTACAGCAGCAGCTATCAACTGTAAACACAGCAAGCCCCTTGATTATAGGCTCAATCTACAGACCACCAAACAGCAAGACAGAATACTCTGAGGAATTATGTTCAGCTATCAGAGGCTTATCAAGAAGATACCCAGACTCAGTCATATGGATCGGAGGAGATGCTAATCTGCCTGATATTGACTGGAAGACATCAAGTGCATCTGCCCACAGTAACCTGGCCAAGATAAATTCAGACTTTACAGATACCATATTAGACATCGGAGGAGAACAAGTAGTGGACTTTCCTACTCGAGGTAACAATACCCAGGACATCTTCATCACCAACCAACCTTCCCTGTTGAACAAGTGTATGCCAGCACCAGGGCTGAGTGACCATGAAATTGTCCTGATAGACACCAACATCATCGCATCACGACAGAAACCAGTCAGGCGTCTCATATACTTATGGAAAAGAGCAGACACTGTGAAAATGGCAGAAGACCTTGATCAAGCTTTGACATACTGCACTTCCTATTCAACACAAGATGCTGTTGTCAACAACCAATGGAAAACATTTAAAATCATCTACCTCAATATGTTACAGAAACATGTACCCACAAAGTGGACATCAAGCAGATTCAGCCAACCATGGTGCAACAGAAAAATAAAGCATCTATCCAGACAAAAGCAAAGAGTTTCTCCAAATACAGTAGGACAGATAAACAGAAAGACTGGATGAGATACAGGCACCTCCAGAAGACAACCCAGAAGGAATGCAAGATGGCCTACCTCATGTATCTGACATGGTGTAAGACGACAACAACAGCAAGAAACTGCACTCCTTTATCAAGAGCAAGAAATGTGACAGCACAGGCTTTGCTCCTCTACGCTCTGAGGGGATACTCCAAGGAGACCCAACCACCAAGGCTTCTCTCCTAAACCAACAGTTTTCCTCAGTCTTTACCATGGAAGATACATCAACATTCCAAACCTAGGTAAGAGTACCACACCAACAGCACCAAACATCAGGGTTACTATGAAAGGGATGCTGAAGCTCCTGACCGGGCTCAACCCAAACAAGGCTACAGGACCAGATTAGTGACCACCTGCTTCCTCAAGGAGATGGCCCACCCAGTAACACCAGCCTGAACAAGGATGTTCCAAGTCTCCTTCGACCAAGAACAAATCCCAGAGGACTGGAAGTCAGCTTACATAGATCTCTCCAATCTTCAAGAATGGGGATAAGAGCAAGCCATCCAACTATAGACCAGTGTCATTAACTTCTTTTTGTTGCATGGTGGTAGAGCACATCATCCACAGTCACTTTATGAACTTTTTTGAAAAGCATGACATCCTTAGTGTCTACTAGCATGGATTTAGGAAGAAGCGATCTTGTGAATCCCAACTGATAACAATCCAGGACCTTACAGTAGGCATTGACAACGCCACCCAGATCGATGCAGTTCTGTAAGATTTCTCTAAAGCATTTGACAAGGTACCTCATGAACGGCTGCTGGCTAAACTGCACCGTTATGGAGTAAGAGGATGCATTCATGAATGGATAAGGAGTTTTCAATCTATGCGAACACAGAGAGTACTCGTGGAGGGCCATTTCTCACCAACTGGGTTACATGTGAAGATATTAACCAGTACCAAATACCTTGGGGTCACCTTTACCAACAACTTGTCATGGAACCATCACATCGTCATCATATGGAAGAAGGCAAACAACACCACAGCATTTCCACAAAGGAACCTGTCTTCATGTCCAACAACCATCAAGAACAGATGCTACAAGACCTTCATCAGACCCCAGGTAAAATATGCATCTATAGTTTGGGACCCTTATACAAAGAAGAACATCAACAAGATCGAATCAGTTCAACAAAGAGCAGCAAGATGCACCACCAACAGCTACAAAATAGTGTCACAGCCATGATGGACCGACTGAAATGGGAAAGTCTGCGACAACAAAGAATTAGAGCCAAAGCCACTATGATGTACCGCATTGTCCACTGCTTAGTTGCCATCCCAATGTCTCCTCAATTCACCAAGATAGGAGCAGCCACATGAGGACATAAACACCGGTATAGGATACCATACAGCCAAACCACAATCTACAAAGAGTCCTTCTATGAAGCCATCTGCCAGCATAGTTCATAGAGGCAGAGTCTTTCAAGATCTTCAAAACCAGGATCCAAATTTTCACGGTGCCATAAGACGTAAAGCACATATTTTAGCTTTTTAAATTGTAAATTCTGACGTGGACTCCCCCTTGCACACTTGTTTTTATCATAGTCCTTCACTTTAATGGAAGAAGAACTTAAAGCATACCTCCATTTTGCGTAATTGGATTTTCACAACAATGAAGAGGGGAATGAAGGTGTTTACAGGCTAATTTAAGCGATGCCGATGGTATAATTGGTACTGGAAACATGTTTAGTAAACATGATTACATTCTTTCTGTCGGTGATCACTAGGTATCGACCTTGGCACATTGAATTATTTTTTTACCTGGCGGATACGACCTCAGGGATTTCAATAAAAACTGGCACCTGGCAAAATACTGCTTCTTCAAATGATTGAAATCATCGGATTGAATTTCCTTCTGCCTTTGAATTTACCACTCCCATCTGTGTTAGGGCACTCAGAGTGATACGCCTCAAATTTCTAGATCACTTCCTTAAATAATTCTTATTGAAAACCCTACTACCTTATAGGTACAATGAGGAAACCCATATTTTAATCTGTTATTCAGGTAGGTCAGTTATATAACAAAACTGTGCATCGTTTTGGAGGAATATTATTATGCAAACAACCTTCATAAAACAGCATACAAAAACATCCTTCTGTTTTTTAAAATACATAGAAAAATATTCAGCTCACAGCACTATTTCTGTGTATTTTATATAGCATGACTAGGTTTAACATCCTTGCTCCTCACTCTAAGCTGAAGTGGGCGAATGGTGTGTTGCCCATTGCTGCCGCTTGTCCTCCAAGGAATATGCTGATGTCATTGCTGATAGAACTTAGAAGTCTGTTCCAGTCTCTGATAATATGTGGAAAGAAGGGAACCAGCACATTAAATTTCATATGAGAATTATATCTAAGTACACATATATGTACCGGTAGATATAATTCACGTATAAAATTTAATGTACCAGTTTCCTTCAAGAAAAACTGTAACATGGCCTATGTTTTTTCAACTGTTAGAGATAGGACTTTCATATTTCGCATGTATTTCATGACCAGAACATTCATTTGGTGTCATTACTTTTGACTTTTTGACCTGGAGTTTTAGCTACTTTTCAAAAACTTCAACCTGGGCTATACATGTATCTTTTTAACCATTAGAGATAGGACTGTAGTTTGCTAAATCAAGTAAATGTCTGCTAATGAAACCTTCTATTGTTTTAATTGACCTGTAAATAGGTGATTATCTTTGGTTAAGAAAGACTAAGATGAGTTTTATTTTATTTTCAGTTAAATAAAGAATCTACAAAGAAAAAGCACCATTATGCCTCCACACATTTCCACCAAGTTATACGTTGGAAATCTTCCAGAAACATGTCGGAAAGTGGAGTTAGAGAAAATGTTTGAACAGTATGGATCAGTGGTGGAGTGTGATATAGTTAGAAATTATGCATTTGTTGTAAGTAGAAATTTTGTCTCGTCGATAACATTGAGATTCTTAGCTTTTTGGTCTTTGCCATGATGTTCATAATCATATATAAAAATAGTTTTGAGGGGAAGGACAGAGTATGTTAGAAACAAGTTTGATGGAAAATATACCGTCAGATTTCAATATTTGGACATTGTAAGGACCAAGAAAAATGTGTCGAGTTGTATGGTTGTGTAATGTGAATGAAAACCATATTGCAAATTATTGTAATATTACATTTGAATATTGCATTATATTGCACAAATGCACACGGTTACAATCAAGCCAAAGCAAATTGCAAACTATCGCAATATACTGATTTACTGGTAATTTCGCACACCGCTAATGTCGAGATATCCAAACTGAGTGTTCAGTTAGTAAGAAATGCTTAACCTACATGTTTATCGACACACACTGTAACACAAATTTATAAGAGTCTAAGACTAATTGACTGATCGTCAAAACCCGACATCACACCTTTTGGCACACTTTTTCTTTATGACGTCATAAATAAATGGCCCATCAAACATGATTTTAACTGTGACGTCACTATGAAACTACGAAATGGGTGTGGCAATCCCTCGATTGTATAAACCAGTAAGAAAAGACAAGAATGTTGTTTTTATTAGAGTTGGACATGTTGATAATAAATACACATGTACTGATGTAGACAAACAAACAACAAAAATTGATTAAGAATGGATTCTCATTATTTGAATTAAATGCATCTACAATATGTTAAAGATACATAATGTGTAATTTTATAAAATCAGAGGTACAATAAAATATATTCCTTACTTATTTTACTTATAAAAAGATAATATACTGCAGCGACCCCCAAACCTAATAAGCCTTGGTTATACCGTTATTGCTGCAGCAAGTTAGAAATACGACAGTAACTCCTCTTTTTTCTTAGAAATACGACCCTCAAATTCAACCTACTTACGTTCGTACGAGACCAGAGAATACGCACGTGACCTTAAAATTATTCATTTGCATACGGAGTAAAACAACAATGGTGAAGATAAGAAAGAAAAAGAAAAGAAATCTGCTTTCTACACTAAGTGACTCAGAAAAGAAAGAAATAAGGAGTATGATGTAAAGCATGCGAGAAGTAGAATTTGTATCACGTGCAATGCATACATTATGCAAATGAATATTTCCGAGGTCGACCGAGATGAATAAAACTGATAAGGAAAACGTGGGTTATGTAGCGTATTTGTACGCGATAGCTGCATTTAGTACTGATGGGCAGTCAAAAGATACTGTACTAAACAAATTTACGATGTTACTTTAATCACAATGGTAGGCGCTACAAGAGACCATATGTATCTTTACTGAAGCACCATGTATAGATAACCAATTCACATCATTAAAATCAAATTTCTATCGCATGTACATGTAATAAGTTGAAATGAATGAATTCGATCCTTAAATCAAAATTGCATGTACAGCTTAACTGTCCAGATTTTAAAGTGCAGTTTAATAGCCTATGTGTTTACCGTAATTATGTGAATTTCACTATCAAGTGTATCAAATGTATGACTTCTTATTGTAGCATTTTGCAAATCCAAATGAAGCAAAGATGGCACAAGCTAATTTAGATGGTGCAGAATTTGAAGGTGTCAAACTTAAAGTAGAGGTAAATTTAATTTAGATAAATTTATACTATTTGATCAATTAATAAAAATCAGAAGATGGGAGAAAACTGATAAAACCAAAAAAAAAAAAAAAGAAAAGAAAGAAAGAAAATAAAAAGCACTTTATAATTTGAGAAGTAGAGTATTTAATCAGTTAATATAAAAACTTATTTAAAAGAGATTTTCAAAGAGCATTCTAACAAATTCTTTTATCAGCTGTCACATAGTAAAGTACGACAAAAGCCAGGTATGGGTGGTAAAGGGGAGTGTTACCGCTGTGGCAGAGAGGGACATTGGTAAGTGTATGTTGCCTGCAATTTATTGCTTTCTTTTACTTTCAAGAATTTTCCACTTCTACAAAGTACAATACATGTATTTTTACCACACCATAATTTACTTCTTTACGTATACAAATATCCAGAATGGTCAGCTATTGTCATGTTATCATTTATATTCTATGCCTATACTGAGTATATGATACGTTTCTTAAATCATGGATTTCTTTATTTATTTGCAGGTCCAAAGATTGTCCTAAAGGACCGTAAGTACATGTACAAGTTTGACTTGATATTATTCCCTTGCAACAGCGTTGCAGGAGGGATGTGATAATGGTACCGTTCGCGTGTGGATGGGTTGTGCATCTGTGGGTGCATGTGTTTGTAAGTGCATGCATGTTACAGTAACAAAACCTTTGTACACACTCTAGAAGTCACAGTTTTGGTCCTACTGGGTTTATAACTCATATATAGCTTAAGTATCATGAGAGGAAGATCCCAATTGATTTTTGTGTTAAACAGTCAAAGGTTCAGGTCACTGTAGGTCATCATAAAAAAAACCCATGTTGACACTCTAGAAGCCGCAATTTTAGCCGTTTTGGTGCATACTTCACAATTGGCTTTAGTGTAATAAGAGGAAGATCCCTATTGATTTTTTAGTTGAAAGATCAAGTTGAATTTAGTACCATGGATTTTGCTGCCATGTGAGGGGAAACCATGCTTGGCCTTGCTGTAAAATGTAATGGATTAGTTACTATGCAGATCAGGTGTTTTGGAGAAAATGCACAAAACTTGGTGGAAACAAGGTTAGAATTCAGGTGTAAATATATCTGTGCTAGTTCACACCTTTACATAGATATCACAGTGTATTGTGTTATTCCTTTATTTTGCATCTGAATTGGGACCACTGTGTTTTGTGTATTTAATCAAGTACTCCAGTATATAACAGAGCAGGTATAGTTCTGTTGGTAGCATGTTGGACTCAGTGTTCAAATTTAACAGTAGACCAGTAGACAAAAATCACCAATTCCATTGGGTCTTTACCAACTTTCAGTGTAAAAGACCAATTTGTCTAAAAGTCAGTTTTTGTGTTTAATAATTTAAGTTACATTTCCATTTCATGGCAGCTTTATTTTTAACCCATTGTCAAAGCAATCTCTGTGTCGTAATTCGAACAATGTGGATTCATGGCAAAATGTTCTATTTGATTCTAACCAGCGATTGGTTGATGTTCGGTCTTTCAAGAGACAGAAAAAACAGAAGTCATGGTAGGTGCTGGTTCGTACAAGATCCCTCACTGCTTCGGATGGGTCCATTTTCTCAATCTATATTCAGTGAAAAAGGAACTAACATCCTCAGTTTCATTTTTATAACATTTATTACGATATCTGTGTGCTCTAGTTATTTTCTTACGTCTACCATTTTCAATTTCTAATTCATGACTTGATAATCTTAATTGTGTAATAATTTTCTATAATCAGCATTGTCAATTATTTGAAGATAAGGCTCAAAACTAGATCTTTTGTTTTATTTATGTAGAACACGGCCAAAGGGTCGTCCAGATCCCTACCTGAGAGATCCCTACCCCTCCAGAGACCCTTATCCGGATCCGTACTACAGAGATAGGTACCCTCCTCCACCACCTCATGATCGTTACAGACCTTACCCAGATCCGTATGAGAGACGACCACTTCCTCCTCCACCCAGAGATCCTTACTACAGGGAAAGGATGGATCCATATGCCAGACCTCCACCAGAGTACTATGGTAGACGATCTCCACAGCCACCTCCAAGATCGGTACCTCCAAGGTCAGTAAATACATTGTTTGCACTGGTCTTGTGCCATTTTTAATTTGGAATCTTTTTCATGGACATGTTTTCAAAACATGATCCAAATTCAAAGTCTTTAAAGAGAGGATAACGCAAGTTTTAATTGTATAGTACAGTATTAAAGTCTGTGATTATGTAATTGACATGTGAAATATGAATTCAAACACAATAATAGATACAGCACAGTACAGGTGTTTGAGAAATTGTACAAAACACAGTGGGAAAAACACCTGAAATCACAGTGGGAATTCAGTTTGAAATTTACCTGTGCAAATTCACACCTTTGTAAAATACACAGTGTATTGTGTTATTCTTTAATTTACACCTGGATGTGACCCTGTGTGGCAGGTGGAAAAATTACAAAACACCTGGACTGTACTGTTCTACTATACTAATTTTATGAACTTTTGTTTTTTCTCTTACAGAGATCCTTACTACAGTGATCCATATTACAGTGAAAGACGAAGGTAGGTATTGGGTTTTGTAGTAAGGAACACTTACAATATGAATGATCACTGTTTCTTTATTTTACTGTTATTTTTTAGGATAAATGTAGACAGTTTGAATCTAAGGATGAGTAAAAGGGATAGTATTTCTAAGAAATGATGAGTACTTGATATAGGAATTTATTAAGGTGTCCAAAATATTTGAGCAATTAAAAGGATACAAAATTTATAAAAAGGTCTCAAGGGTACTGGTATGGGAGGACTCGCAAGAATCCTTCGTGTCACTTTGGCAGATCAGGGAGTCCGTTGAAGTACAGGAACATTTTTAGGGTATTAATGGTTGATGCAAGTACTGATAGTTCACAAACCACCAGGTACTGGAAGAAATTGGGATTTATTGTGGGGATACAATAGGGCATTTTTGTATATTTGCAGGGCACCCTTTTGTTTATTGTGATATTGATTTGTTAGTAACCTGAAATTTCTAAATGTATGATGTCCTTTATACAAGAAATTTATTTCGTATGTTTCATGAATTAGTTGACGCTACAGATCCATGATTTTGATGTGAAGTAATGTAATTCTGAAATTGTTTTACTGTTTATTGTGTACAGCTACCCACCGAGTATGCCACTGCCCCCGGGAACGAATCGTATGTCGCCACCTCGGAGCCGCGTGCCCGCACCTTATTGAACATCGAGACCGCGCTGTGTCGACCATAGACGAAATCATAGTTAAACTTTTTCCAAGTACAAATGTACCAAAAGAACTGAACATCCGCTTACGGCTACAAACTACATGCAAGAATGATTTCAATATTAATGTGATTAGTTCATAGTTCGCTTTAATCGAATCTTGCTAAAAGCAAGCGTGTCTGACTGTTGCTGTATAATTTCCATTGTCATAAAATCGTGTCATTTGTAAATATTTTTACTATCATATCGTTGCATTTACTTATGTTTCATATGGAAATAAAGGATACGTAATAGATTTAAAAAGTTGTTTATTTCTGAAATTGAAACGTTTTAAGCTTTCGTAGATGCTGAAGCAGCAGGAAAATGTCGGTTAAGGTAAAGTTACCATGGATACGTACATAACGAGTTTTCTTGACAAGTAAACGTGTTATCAGGTAAAGACGCAGCGTTAATTGTTTTCATACTATGATATAGTAAAAGTAATCTTTTCGCGCCACATACAATGCGTGCGTGAATATTCGCTCTATTGTAAAATTTATAAGTTATCATAAATATATTCCATGAATTATTTTAATAAATCTTTTTTAAAGTATTGCACAAAGAACAAGTGTTAAAGGACTTGTTTTCTCTGTTATAGACTTCCAGCAGGTTGATAGGTGATCCATGTACCTGACTCAACCCTCTTGGGGTTTTGGGAGCAGACAGTCTGAAGTCGCATTTTCCTACCCCAGTAATGGAGAAGTACCATGTTCCTATGTGTGTGCTCTTGCATACACAGTGATTGGGTAGGTTTTGTAAAAGCAGTTTGAAATGGCTCCGAGACAAATTTTTCTGTTACATGTAATATGTTTGATCATCCATTTTTTAGCAGTCGTTTTGATCCTTACTGCATAATCAGTATGAAATGGCCTAGTCATATGCACAGTGTTTGTGTTGGCTTTGCTCTGTGGTCAACAAAATGCCAGTGATTTGTTTTAAAGTATTGGCTTCATATTTTTATATACAATGAATTTGTAAAGAGATTTTGAAATAAAAAAGAATAGAGAACATGTTTGCTACTCTTTGCAAGTTATTTGCAATGATGGAATCAGGAATTTCCAAATTGAAACAATTTTACAATGCTAATGAATTTTCACATACCTAAGGATGCCCTCTGATAACTCGTACCAAGATATATGGTGCTGTGTTATCTTAACTTTGTTATAGTTTATGCGTAGTAGAGAATTTCGGAGTTTGCAATTACATCTTGAAATTCTTAAATATTGCTCCAAAAAGCACATGACTATAAGCAATTATAAAATTTCAGTCATTACAAATTTTAAGTGCTAATTTGACTTTAAATTTTTGAGTACTGGTAGATATCAGTTTTCCTTTTGGCCAATCTTCATGCAAGTTGTACTCCTTTTGTTTAAAATTATCTTGAACTTTATTCATACCCCAGGCCAAGGGACAAACGCATCCACATATATCTAAGTTTGAGATACAAAGAAATAAAACTCAGAAATGGCCACTTAAAGGTGAACATAAGGTGTTGCCTTTCACTTGTAAACCTCATTTTGTATCCCTCCACCTTTTTTTATCAAAATGAATTTGTGGTTTATTACTGTGTTCTTATTACAGATTGGGATGGTCATCCAAGAGTTCTACCATCACTGGTCAATGTTGCACTATGTATAGAACAGGATGTAGAAAACAGAAATAAATAAAAAAAAATTATATTTTCATTTTTATGTGTATGCCCTACTGCTTACAGATTAATATAGCTAGTGTGATACAAATGATAACTGATCTTTTTATAGAATAAGTGTGTTGGGTACATGTTATATGTTGACTTTTGCATCTGCAAGAAATAATTAAATTCCTGCAGTACTTGATAAAGTTCCAGCAACTAGAGAAGTTCCAAGTAATGTATTCAAGGGCTTCAGATTTGATGACAATGCTGCCATATTTAGTTTTAGATCCGGCGCCATAAACTGAAAATATACTTAAGTCAAATATTTCATTTTTATTTATTCCATTGTCAAACGTTCAAATACATTCTCATGCAGAGTGATTTAATTCCATTTATCAATAGAATAAAACTAAATAAAATCCAAATCCCAGTTATTAATTCATTGATGAACAAAAGAATATGAAATTTTAACTTAAGTATATTCTCAGTTTATGGCGCCGGACCTTAGACTATTAAGAAAAGATCTTTTGAGCTACAGCATTTTTAGGTCACCTGAGTAAACTCAGGTGGCCTATTGCTATCTGTTTTTGTCCGTCGCCGTTCGTCGTGCGTCGTGTGTTAACATTTGAACATTTTCAGCTTCTTCTCTGCAACCACTGAACCAATTTTAACCAAATTTGGCATAAAGCATCTATGGCTGAAGGGGAACAAAAATTGTGAATTTCATGGTGCCTGCTCCCCCAGGGGCTGAGGGGTGGGGCCAAAACCACTAAAATTAATGCAATCTTTCAAAATCTTCTTCTTTACTCCTGGACACATAGCAGCCAAACTGTTGACATGACTGTATTCAGCATTGAGCCCTCTACCAAAATTGTGAAATTCATGGCCCCAGGGACAGGGGTTCTAGTGCTAGGGCGGGGCTAAAAATGTATATAGTGAAAATGCCTTATTTCTTTGAAAATCTTCTTCTCTGCTCCTGGGTATTAAATAAACTAACTAAGTACATAGTTATGATGAGCAAGAGTGCCTCTACCAAAATTGTGAATTGTATGGCCACAGGGTCAGGGGTTCTGATGTTAGGGTGGGGCTCTCTATTGATTATATAGTGAAAATGCATTATTTCTTTGAAAATCTTCTTCTATGCTCTTAGGTATTAAATAAACAAATAAAGTACATAGTTATGATAAGCAAGAGTGCCTCTACCAAAATTGTGAATTTTATGGCCCCAGGGTCAGGGGTTCTGGTGTTAGAGCGGGGCCCTATATGGATTATATAGTGAAAATGCATTATTTCTTTGAAAATCCTCTTCTCTGCTCCTGGGTATTAAATAAACCAACTAAGTACATAGTTATGATAAGCAAGAGTGCCTCTACCAAAGTTGTGAATTTTATGGCCCCAGGGTTAAGGGTTCTGATGTTAGGGTGGGGCCCTATTGATTATATAGTGAAAATGCATACATTCTTTGAAAATCTTCTTCTCTGCTTCTATCAAAGCACATAGTTATGATGAGCAAGGGTGCCTCTACCAAAATTGTGAATTTTATGGCCCCAGGGTCAGTATTATGGTGTTAGGGTGGGGCTTTATTGATTATATAGTGAAAATACATTAATTCTTTGAATATATTATTTTCCTTTGCTCCTGGGTTCCAAGTATATATATTTCTGATGAAAAAAGGTGCATCTAGCAAAATGGTTATTTTTAACCCCCCCCCCCCCCCAAATAAATGGCCCCAGGGTCAGTGGTTCTTTTGGGGTGAGGTACAAAACTGGTTATAAAGTGGAAATGCATTTTCTCTTTGTTTATACTCCAATCAATCTCTGGGTATTAAGTAAGTAGAGTAAGCATGCTAAGTTTATAAATAAATAATGATAAGCAATAGTGCCTCTTTCAAAATTGTGCATTGTGAATTTCATGACCTCTGGTTTAAGACCCGAACCAAAGTTATTTGAAAGTTGTTACACAATACTCAGGTGACCTATAAGGCCCGTGGGCCTCTTGTATTATGATGCTGATGAATCTAAAGTATCCCATATCTGTCCGCTATATAGGTGAAACAATGGTGGCATGGAACAAGGAATGAAACAAAATCACATTTTGTCTATTGTGCTTCATTACATAAAAATGAGTCTCGTACAATTCAATCAAAATCCAAGACAGCAAGGTATATACCAAATTCCAGGATCTTATTTTTACAGTAAAACCTATGGACATATTGTTTTTGTCCTATCTGTTGTCAACTTTCACCTCCGCCAAATTTAACCTTTGCCATAACTTTTGAACTATGAGAGATAGATACTGCATATTTGGCATGCATACTCCACTGAGAAAGTCCTTTCAAATTACATTAAGGACAAGGACCTTTGACCTACATTTCAATAACAACATTAGTTGAATTGTAAGGCCAGTTAAAATTAATTGGTAGATTTTCATCTCCGCCCGCTCCTAAAAAATCGACCCGCCCCAGAATTATTTATTTTTCAAACAAATCTGGCGCGTCTGAATTCCGGTATTTTAATTTGGGTCCGCATCCAATATACGTTTCAGTTTATATACATATTGCCATTTCCGCTAGTTGACAAAATGGGATCAGTGCATAGTAATTCCATTTCCCATAGGGTCCCATGTTAAATTACCAAACTTCCAGCAAGATTTACACAACATCCTACATTTTAGCTATATTTAATCCACATGTCAAAATGTTTGTCAGACCCTCCTCTATCAAAATTTTAACAGTTTACCATAGGTTATCCACCTTAATTTCGAGAAAATCAAGCTGGAAGGGGGATACCCCCCAAAATTCAAATGTAAACATCCACCCCTTTTTAGGTCATTTAATTTTTACATTAGCGAAATGAGATAAAAATTCGTGATTTTACAGCAGAATTAATCTTTATTTATACATAGGTCAAGTAATTTCATCCAATCACAGCTCCTGATACATTGAAAATGTAGTCCCTCTCTCCCTACACCACATCAGCCAATCACGGCTTTCGTTAATTACCTTTCTTGACCATGGTTTTCGCTGTCGTGAGAGTTGTTGCCGGCATAACCGAATAGAAAAGCTGGTTTGCTTCGAATTTTAACGATTCAAAGACACTTTATGCAAGATATTGTTACAGAATAGTACTGCTATTGCTTTTATGGCACCCATTTTTTATACAAGAAAAATAAATTATGAAAAATAAATTCCATCCACCCGCCCCATATATTTACACGGGGTTGGATGAAAATCTACCTATTAAGTTTAATTGGCCTAAGAGGTAGGGCTTTCATATTTCACATGAGAATTCCCATGGGGCAAGGTGTAATCAAGATATAGGACATTGCAAAATTTGCCTTATTTGGACTACAAACACATTTTGTTTTTTAATAATACTGCAGATCACAGATGCTGTATAATATATAGGTAGAGATTATCACTGGTGTTCTTGAGAATTTTTACCACTATGCCCTACTACATTTCAATATGGCGTGCATCCTTCTCAAGTTGCATGAATGCCCACAATGAGTTACATTTAAATCACAAAATTCAACAACTTTACTGTCAAATGTTGTACTATATCGAGCTCTTATTTTCACCAGGTCTGTTGGTTATTTCTTGCTAAATACACTGGTGACATTGTTCTTGTTTAACGTAATGCCAAGGTAATTTTACTAAGAGGGTATCTACCTGAATGAATGGCACAGAAATTCAGACTTGTGCAATGGATCTGGCCAAAGCAATAAGGATCTTGTGTGTGCTATGACATTGGAGTGAAGATTTACCATCATCCATTGATGAGCTGCCATTTGGTTTCGAATCCGGAACCTTTCTGCCTTAAACCAAGCATAGCACCAACAGTTACACTGATTCTGTAGATGACATACTTCAAGTGTGGCATCTAGTGTAAATGAAGAATCAATAAACATGGTCGACTTTATAGTAATTCTGACTCTTTGTCAAGTCTGGTTTTAAATCATGGTTGAGCTACTGAATTCTGCCATTATACTTGTGGAAGGGTATACTGAATCATGACTAGCCACCTTTACTCAATAAGTTCATCCTTCTCTCTCTTCCCTTCTCTCAAACTGTGGCTTCTTGCTAGCTTTATCTCCTTTCTCATGAATATCTGCGAGACAAATTAAACAAGAACTGAAAGATTTGACAAAATTGTGCTTTGCCAATCAGAGCAAATTTTTACTATGCAAGTTGGGAGAACTATAAACGTGACGAATTTCAGCTTGTTTAGCATAATTGGAGGGAACTTTTTTTTCATTTGTGCATTCACATGGTTGCCGGAAAGTCAGTGTGTTTTTAAGCCTTTCTGCAGTTCTGATTTGAAAAAGCGTAGTTATGTTTTATCATTTAAAAACATACTCAGTAACTGTGGCTTGCGACAATGGTTATATAAGTTTTCACAAGTTGTCTCCACCACTCTCTATGAAAAAGTCCTGGTGTGGGGCTCAACAACATATGAACATGGTTAACTACACCACATCTGATGTATGAAGCTGAATGGCGTTAAGTGCAAGAAATGTGATTAGAACTACTTGCGGGAGCTATATCCAGTATTGCATACATCAACAATGAGGGAAGAAATACATTTGTATTATATTTGAACCTGAAATAGTCTATTTTCTGTTTAGACCTTGGATATAGGTTTATCATCTTGAATAATATTTTCAGTATCTACTAGTGTTGTTATAACATTGACTGAAGAATTCAAAATGGAACACTGTTGAACGGCACATAATACACCTGCACTTTATTTTAGTTGTCATACAAACTAGAAGTAAATATCTAATCCAATTGTGGTAAATGTAGATTACCTTTGATAATGTTAAATTAGTTCAGTTTTCTTCTTCAACTGTTCATAAGTTAATTGATCTTCTTCAGGAATCTAACATTTCCCATGTCGACACCCCCCTTCCTTTCATAAATACATGGCCTCCTTTCATAAATACACCAACTACAACTATACAAAATATTGAGATGAGAAAATTACTGTTCAATATGTACATCTTCATAATGTGATCTTTCTTTGTACCAAGGTTCATCAAAATACACCAAAGGGTTTAGTAGTTGTGAAGACAATGTATTTTGCATAGAAAAATCCAAGTCCAAGGTCATAACTCCCGTAAATATTTTGGGACAGCATTCCCCTTACAATATGCACATCTTCATGTGGTTTTATTTCTTTGTATCACGTTTCATCAGAATCCACCAAAGGGTTTAGAAGTTGAGAAGACAAGGTTTTTTGCATAGAAAAATCTTATTTGCAAGGGTTACAACTCCTGTAATTTTTGGGGGGAGCATTTCTTTTCTAATATGCACATCTTCATATGCTGTTCTTTCTTTGTACCAAGTTTCATTGAAATCCTCCGAAGGGTTTAGGAGGAGTTGCAAAGACAAGATATTTTGCATGTAAAAATCTATGAAACTCTTAGTCCAAGGGCCATAACTCTTCTAACTTTTTTTGGACAGCATTCCCCTTGCAATATGCACATCTTCAGAGGGTATTCAAAATTGCCCTAAGGATTTAGGAGTTGCAAAGACCAGGTGTTTTACGAAAATCCAAGTCTAGGGGCCATAACTCCTGTAATTTATTTTTGGACAGCATTCCCCTTCCAACGTGCAGATCTTCATATGGTGTTCTTTTGTTGTACCAAGTTTCATAAAAATTCCCCCAAGGGTTTAGGAGGAGTTGCGAAAACAAGATGGGTGGGACAGACGGAGAACAGAGGTATAGCATAATACACCCACACTTTATGCAGGCATATAACCAGGTCGTCTTCTTTCCATATGTCAACAATAAAACTTGGGTTATTTTTCAATCAATTTATTTCTTTCAAATCTTGAACAAGCAAGTTAATTAATTAGTATTTATGCTTCCATCTTTTCTTCCTCCGGTGGTACAAGGTGTTCAGGTAGTCTTTCAAGGCGGTGCTGCAAAATATACACAGTATACAGAATTCAGTAATGAACTAAATCGGGACATGCCATACCCATTTCAGTGAAACCATATTTAAACACAAAATATCAAAATGTGGAAAGAAGTACGTTATGTATTTGTATATGTAACATATTGACATCAGGAACCAGTTCACTCTATGGCTGTTGTTTTCTTATCTTTTATTACACATTAATTTATTTATTAATTTCACAGTCTTTAATTAGATTACAAGGATAGCCCCATCCCTGTAAAAATTTTAATTCTGCTTAATTTATTGATTGATTTTTGTTAAACCTCACTCCACAGTTATTTCACATACATTGTGATGGTGTCTGCCTGATGCATTGCATGGAAATTTATACCACCCAAAGCAGTAGAGGATCTTTTACATGACACAAGACCTTAATTCTTGCTGTCTCGTAAGAAAGACCGGACATTGGTGTGTCCATGACAGAAATTAAACCCAAATCCACTTGGTGGTGACCTGATTAGTGTTGACGAAACTGGAGAAAGTCACTCGTTTTCTGTCTCTAAATCTGGAACTTGGGCCTGACAGAGGTGAGAAGCGACAGTAAGGTACAGTTGTCATTTTCTGAAGCAGTCATTTCATTTTTTCAGAGGGACATTGCTAAAACAAATAATTCTGACTTGCATTTTGTCCATATGGTACCGGGTAAATAGTTAAAAAAAACAATTGGATAAAAAACATGACATCAAAATGTCCAGCTCACATTAGTATTCCTACCCCCCCCCCCCCCCCACACACACACACCAAAAAAATAAAATGACTGCTTCCTTACCTAACTAATAAATCCAAAGTATAGACAATTATAACTGTTATTATTGCAATGAAGTCTGGATAATGGTGATTACCTTTGATACTTTCATAGCGACACCTTCTGGTAGATTCCTCTGGAAGTATTCCAACACTATGCTAGCACTAGACCCCGTTAGGTATTTCAACTGAAATGACAAAAGCACTATTCCTGTACAGAGGGCAACATCCAGGTGCAATCTAAAAAAATACACAACACAGTGTATTACTCCAGGTACGGGTAAATTTACACCTGGATTCCCACTATGATTTAGGGTGTTTTTCCCACTAAGTTTTGTACAGTTTCATCAAAACACTTAATCTGTACTGTAATATATGATATTTTTTTTGTTCGATTCTTGTTTTACATCACATTATTGCATGAATGATGGCGTCCACCTGATGCAGAAAAATTTGGACCTTTACAACGAACCCACCCGAAGAAGTGAGGGATGTTTAACAGTATCATGCCTCACCTACTGTGACATGGGACCTAGATTTTTACTGTCTCATCATGATTGAGCTACGCCAGCCACATATGAGCCAAGTTCCTTAATGACTGAGGTATGCCAGCTGTATATAAGCTAAGAACCTTAATGACTGAGCTATGTCAGCTGCATGTGAGCTAAGAACCTTAATGATTGAGCAATACTGGGTGCATACAAGCCAAGTACCTTAATGATTGAGCTATGTCGGCTGCAAACAAGCTAAGTACCTTAATGACTGAGCTATGCCAGCTGCATATGGGCAAAGTACCTTAATGACTGAGCTATGCCAGCTGCATACAAGCCAAGTACTTTAATTATTGAACATATGAGTCGAGTGCATCACTGCCAGCTGAGAGAAGCACCTTAATGAATGAACTACGCTGGTGGCATACTAGTCAAGTACCTTAATGATTGAGCTACACTGGCTGCATATTAGCCAAGTACACAGATGACTGAGTTATGCAAGCTGCATATGAGCCAAGTACCTATATGCTGGCTGCATATGAGCCATAAGCCAAATACCTTAATGAATTAGCTATGCTGGCTGCATATAAGCTAAGTACCTTAATGGTTGAGCTATGCTGGCTGCATTCGAGCCATGTACCTTAATGAGTGAGCTACATACATGCTTGCTGCATATGAGTCAAGTACTTGAATGAATGAACTATGCCAGCTGCATACCGGCTAAGTACCTTTATGATTCAGCTATGCCGGTTGCAATTTATATATGATTACTGTACTTACATGAACCACACGATAATAAGTCCTGATCTCATACTGCACAAATGATGACTTGTAGATATGGATAGACTTCAATAAACTCTTTCGAAAGTAATCTGTCTTTGGAGTTTCTCTAAAAAAAAAAAGTGAACCTTTATGACATCTGCTTACTGTTCTGATAATGCACAAGGATAATATACACTACAATAATGTATCTGTCCCCAAATTATTTCTGTTTCGACGTTCTTGCTCAGGTGAGGGCTCCAAGATCGACCACCCAATTCACCTCTTCAGTTCAGAGCTACAGCTGTAACATGATTCATGTTTGTCATTATGTTTTAAATTCTCATTATGGCATTATTATTTCATTAAAAACCTGTCTAGTAAATCTGACGGTTTCTGTAATTCATCCACATTAACCTTGTGAAGTCGTCCATAGTCCACTTTCTATTTTTATCAATCAATATGAAATAATACGGAGGCCCATTTAGAACCTATCAAAAAATATTTTTGAAATTGATATAACGAATTCTTGAATTTGTTAAAACGGATTAAATTCGTTTTAACAAATTTGAGGAATTTGTTATAACGAATTTAAATCTGTTATTACAAATTTGAGGAATTCGTTATAACAAATTAAATCTGTTATAACAAATTTATTAATTCGTTTTAACAGATTTTGAAATTCAATTTAAAAAATTAAATTTGAAATAACGAATTCTTAAATTCATATATTCCTCAAATTTGTTATAAAAGATTTAATACGTTATAATGAATTCCTCAAATTTGTTAAAATGAATTTAATCCCTTTTAACAAATTCAAGAATTCGTTAAAACGAATTTAATCCGTTTTAACAAATTCAAGAATTCGTTATATCAAATTAAAAAATATTTTTTGATAGGTCCCTATTCGTTATAACGAATTTTTCAAATTTGTTATAACAGATTTAATATGTTATAATGAATTCCTCAAATTTGTTAAAACAAATTTAATCCGTTTTAACAAATTCAAGAATTCTTTTACGGAAGCCCATTTAGGACCTATCAAAAATATTTTTGAATTTGATATAACGAATTCTTGAATTTGTTAAAACAGATTAAATTCGTTTTAACAAATTTGATGAATTTGTTATAACGTATTAAATCTGTTATAACAAATTTGAGGAATTTGATATAACGAATAGGGACCTATCAAAAATATTTTTGAATTTGATATAACGAATTCTTGAATTTGTAAAACCCGATTAAATTCGTTTTAACGAGTTCTTGAATTTGTTAATACGAATTTAATCCGTTTTAACAAATTTGAAGAATTCGTTATAACGTATTAAATTTGTTATAACAAATTTGAGGAATATATGAATTCAAGAAATCGTTATTTCGAATCTAATTTGTTAAAACAAATTTCAAAATCTGTTAAAACGAATTCAACAAATTTGTTATAACAGATTTAATTCGTTATAACGAATTCCTCAAATTTGTTACAATAGATTTAGTTTGTTATAACGAATTCATCAAATTTGTTAAAACGTATTTAATCCGTTTTAACAAATTCAAAAATTCGTTAAAACGAATTCAATCCGTTTTAACAAATTCAAGAATTCGTTATATCAAATTCAAAAATATTTTTGATAGGTCCTAAATGGGCTTACGTATTCTCTATATCAAATTCAAAAATATTTTTGATGGGTCCTAAATGGGGTTCCGTAAAATAATGCCCTAACCCATATTATTATAACCCATATTTGGGAGGGGTATATCATTGTAGTTGCCAGCAGGATAATACCACTGTACACTGATAGCCATTGCTTAATGGAGGAGGGTAAAACAATATACAGGGCAAAGCAGTCTACAAAGAGATTCAGCTCATTCCCTTGGCTCACTCCACCATTGAAGACCCTCTGAAACCATTAAGTGTATCATATTTATGTACCTAGATGATATGCTTATCACTATCATCATGATTCTCCAGCACATTTACGGTAAGCAATTTTTATCTCGCCAAGACGAATGTCCGAAGAGCTACTGTCATACCCGACGAGGGCGTCCATAAACAAAACTTTAGCCTGGATCATAACTTTAGAATTATTAGAGACATGGCTTTAATATTTCACCAGTGTATTCCTTATGTCAAGACCTTTCATTGGGTACCAAATTTTTTTTTTGTGACCTTGACCTTGAAGTTTGATACTACTTTTAAAAAGCCATGGTCAAAATTTAAGAACAGTAAAAAAATAGGGCTTAAATGTGTCATGTGTGTATTCCTTGTGAGAAGACCTTTCATTATGTATCAAACTTTTTTTACTTTTGACATTGACCTACTTACAAAAAACTTTTGCTTTTTGAATTTGGTTGCCACTGGCAAGCTCTGTTGTATTCTGACAACTCTTGTTAAAAGAGGGAACACAAAACTACACTCCTCTCAATTAAAATAATGATGTTAATGGCGATCCTATTCATGAATGACTAAATTCACAAGAGCTGAAACACAAAGATCACACACTGCATACAATGCTAGATACATACTGGGATACAAAAAACAAACATCACAAACTCTCTGAGTCACTGTGAACTGATTACATGATGTGTCATACTTATGCATGGTCAAGTACTTTACAATTCACTGATAATTCCTGAGCAGCTGTAGTAGTGAATGTAACGTAACTATTAAGGATACTTACGTATGGTGAAGTACTTTGCAATTCACTGATAATTCCTGAGCAGCTGTGGTAATGAATGTAACATAACTATTAAGAACGGCTTTGTCGTGACCTTTCATTTCCAGCGATATCAGACGGTAAAGCTCATCCGGCTCTGCATCCTCATCTTCTTCTTCAATACTAGATATCGGGTTTTTATTGTCTGTTAAATCTGATGCTGCAGATGTATCCTCTACTTCCGAGATGCTACCAGGTTCTCCGATTAAGGTTTTTTCATTTGCTGGCTTATCAGATTTCGCAAGTGAACACTCTTCCTCTGAATCACTACCTGAGTCTGAGCTATAAGACCCTTCCTCTCCATCCGAGTCGCTACTACTACTAGAATCTGACTCTTTGTCATGCATAACTTCACTAAAATCTGATTTACTATTTTCATTATCGGCTGTTGTTGAGACATTGTCATTTGTCTCAAAACTTTGTGTGGAATATTGTGAAGAAGTTTCATCAGAACGATTAGAATCTTCCAATGTACTTTCAGCTAACTGTCCTGTCTTTGACTTTTCTTCATTTTCTTGTTCTGCAGTCTCAGAAGATTGTGAGCTGGACTCGTCAGAGTTTGGAGGCTCTTTGGAGTCTGACGAAAGTGGACGTCTCCTGTCAATACATATGTAGATAATCATGTACATGTATAGTTGAAATATTCAGGTTTGCTTTTTGTTTTTTTTTCTTTTAATATTTTTTGTAACTTTTGCTTTGTGGGTATACTCATTTATACCGACAGGGTGGAACCTTATCAATACAATGTATCTACAGGCCTGATTTAAAGAATAAATAAATTGATTGATTGATTATGGTTTTACGTCACTCCGCAATTATTTCAAGTATATGGTGACGGCATCTGCCTGATGTATCGTATAGATACCTATACCTTTACAACGGACCCTCCGGAAGCAGTGAGGTATCTTTTACGTGCCAGGCCTACTGTGACATGAGACCTAGTTTTTTACTATCTCATCCGAAAGACAGGACACCGGTGGTGTGCCCATGATGGGAGTCAAACCCGGGCTCCCACTCAAGAGCTGAGCACTTCATCCACCGGGCTACACTGGCTTAAAATAAAGGGATGCACACAATCTGCTAAAAGATTAACTTGAGTGGTTTAAAATAGCCTCAACAATTAACCAATGTGTGAATATAATATATAACAAGTTTACCATATCTTATAGCAAATCCTCGGTTCTCTATGATATATCTCCGGAAGTGGCCATGACCTTGTACTGGCAAGAGAGGATAACTGTTTACAACTGCATCTCAAAGCCCAGGATGGATGAGCACTTGTAACATTCTGAAACAAATATTTTTATGTGAATGAGTCAATAAAATTAATAAACTTTTTTTCATGTGACATGTTGAGTTTAATATAAGTGAATCTAAGAACAAGTAGTGAAAACAAATGTCGTTTTTTCAATAATCTCAGATAAAGTTGAATTACATACATGTACAGCAAAAGACAATCTGATTAAAACCATATCTTTATTCCGCTTCTCTATTTGTTCCATTGTGGATAAAGATCTAAGGGGTCTTGTTCTGGTGAACTCTGATTTTCAGCCAATCAGTGGATCAGCTACAAATTCCTAGGAATGAAATTAACATCCCCAGCGTGCGTGACCTACAAGGTAGTCTTTGTACAGCGTTTGTTACATATTGCGTCACTATCATATGCCTAGCCGAGTCATTGATTGGCTATAGGAAATAACGGTTTCGGTAACTGAAATGTCATCAGAGTTCACCAGAATATGACCTCTTAAGGGGTTTCGCCAGATCTTTATCCGATAACTGAAAAGCAAAGTAATATGAACTTAAAATCACAATTGCATCTACTGTTTCTGAGTTTATAGCTGCAACATTTGTGCACCATAAACTCTAAATCTGTAAGTTGAAAAGGTAAACTTTTTTTAGTAAATTATATTCAGTCATTATTCAGAAAGTGCCCTTTGGATTGAAAAGTCAAAGTTTCTTTGAATTTGAGTTTTGGTTTTTTTTAAAACTTCTGCTCAATCCTTGAAACTGATTACTGAAAACAGATTGTTACATGTTTGAGTGTTCCCAACCTGATATGTGTCGAAGCGTAATTAGATGGGTATTTTTTTTTCAAGCAACAAGCTATTACTGTAGCAAAAGAAGGTCAAACAAAATGATTTGAAAATCTAAAACTGGTATAAGGTTGTTGGTAATAAAGATGTTTACCATTATATCATATCTCAAAAGCTGTGCGAAGAAAAAAATATGGAAAACTAATTCAGATAAAAAATTTTTTTTTTTAATTTCACCATTGCCATGTTGAAAATTCCAAGTCAAAATACCTATATTTTTACTCCTCTAAAAATTTTGGATAGTACATGTATCACACTTCCTTTATGCATATTTACATATTGTGATCTCTCTTTATAAAAAGTTTCACTGAAATCTATTTAGTGGTTCCAGAAAGGTTGTGATGAAAAGACAATGTTACTGCCATGTTGAAAAATTAAAAAATCCATGACTCTACTAAATTTTTTAAACAGCATCCTCCATGTACATCTCCAATTTGTGATCTCTCTCTGTATAAAGTTTCATTAAAATTAATTGAGCAGTTCTGCAAGAGTTGCAATTGATAAGATGATGTTAAGTACTAACTTACTTATAATATTCTAAATAATTTTAGAGACTTGGGTCTGAATTCTTATTGAGAGAATCCTCAGGAATTGAAAATCGAACAAATAAAAGACTATTAATAGAATATTACTCACAACTGGCTTTGTTGTCAGTTGTTTACATGTAGATCATTATGCTTCTAAGAATGTCTGATAAAAGGCTCTTAGCAAGTTAACTTAAATATCCTTAATATTTCCACAATCTCCATTTTTACTTTTAGACTATGGTAAATTCAAATTTGAATGAAATGAGAGGAAATTCTGTGAGAGAATTTTATAAATCACTTGCTACATAATATATGAAGGCATTAAAGTGCAATTATTGTTTGGATGGGGGGCCAGTTATATTTGTAAAATTGTATGGATAAGTAAAATCCATCTTGTACAGCGCATAGCTTCAAACATTTGAAACATTTGCTACACGATGTACAAGTAGCCATACGATTTTACTTGCCTGAGGCCAAGTGACCGAACATTTGTGCGCTGGATATTAATTTGGATTGCGCATATATTCCACTTCCCTCTGGAAGATATTATGGATCATAAATGGGGATCAGGGGAGATTTATCATGAAATTGGTTGCGAGTGAAGCGAGTCAGCGTTTTTTTTTTTTAACAGCAAATTTAAAGAAATATGAGCAAAATTTTGGAAATTCAAGACAGAAATGCCATAAAATAGGCCTTATGATAGACTATGGTGCCCCTACGGCGGGCACTGCCCCCCCCCCCCTGACTGGACTGGATCCGCGCCTGTTTTACCATTGGGAATGGGCCCGTTTAACGGACCCAAAATCGGTGAATTGACGGCCCTGTATAGCCATTAAACCTGTATACAATGGAAATTGACATATATGTCATTATAATGAGCATATAAGCAGTGGCGGATCCAGGATTTCCGAAAAGGGGGGGCCACATGTGTATTAGCCGAACTTTTCAGCCATTTTTGGTGCAAAATCTGGAGTTTTACTAGTAAATATGTGGCCACTGATAAGTGCCGTTCTGGTGCTGTTTTGGTTTTATTCTGCCATACACATATATATGAATATGCCGAATATCAGTACAAACTAATGTCTGAAAAGGTGTCATTCTGGTGGATAAAGGCGTCATTCTTTAGCCATTCCGGTGATTTGGTGTCACTTCGGCTATTCTTTATACCCGGCTAATACATGAATTTTTGTGACGTGCAGAGTTGATTCAAATTATAACATACCCCCTCCCCAATATTTGTATACATTTTATATACAACAGGGGAATGCTGCGGGGAAAATAACAGAATATAGCCTTAATTCCAAATTCTATCAAACTCCATTAGCAGATTCTCAATCTATCTCAACATACAGTACCTGCAGTTTAACTAAAATTCGCTTGAGGTGAACGCGAGTCGACATTACGGATCTAGTGTCTCGTATATAGTTTGAAAACCTATAACGTGTAAAAATAAACCGGATCAAGTAAAATCTTCCGTATGGAAGTGGTTAAATAAGACGCTTTTTACACAAATTTTCAATCACTTGGTGTTTTTAATTGAAATAAACGATGTGAAGTTTGTGAAGATAATGTCTTTTATTGGATAAATCAACATTTTCCGTATTTTAAGCTACTCTTCAACTCCATATTATATACTAATATAGCCTCTCACTAAACTTCAAGCATGGGTTCGAACTCCGGTTGGGATAGCTGTCCATGTACATATTATCGATGAATTTCTCCATCTGGCTACTAACTCAGGAAAAGTAACTATGTGGTGTGAAACGCATCAGTCCGACCTGTCAGATCCGTTTGTTCAGACCTTTTCTTTTTTTTTAATTGTCATGGTCATGGGGTCTGACAGCCCTGCTCATAAAATCGAATGGATGTTCGCAAGATACACACAGATGTCAGGCTTAGTAAAAATTAACTAACCTGCGCAGAAATCTCGGGTAATTTATAGTGATCGTATTCCTCATCCGGCGTCCGTCTGTCAGTCGTAAACTCCTTCCTGAAAATTACCGTGTTGATTTTGACGAATCAGTTCTTAGGGTGCACTACACGCCTGGCTATTCTTGAGCCAAGTCCTTTAAGGGGTAGGTCTAGGATGGAGAGACATAGACCCCAGAGTGGCGCATTTATTCTAAAGATCAGCGGCGGCACATATAGACAAAACAAATGCATTATAGACACATCATAGACACGGGAACTGCAGCAATGACAGATTTCGATATTAAATTTGGTTTACACGTAGTATTAATGTACAAAATTAGTGTTTTATACAGATCTGTCAACAGATGGCACCACCATAGACAAAAGTATGACCAATAGGGCGCACGAAAATCGATCCCGGGTTCAAGCGAGCTTTGTCCCTGTGCAATAGGGTGCCTCGAAATCTTCTTCAGAAGGGATGCATCGATTATTTGAGTGTTCAAGACGGATGTAAGATTCAAAATTGTTCTTTTCGTTCCAATCGGAAAAGAATTTTTTAATTTTGGGGGTCATTTTTATGCAATATCCTAGATTTCAACAAACTAAGTGAATCAGAATTATCAAAAAGGAGCTCTCAAGAAGATCGTTTTGTAACTTGATAAAGACTTTAACTAGCCGAAAATTCGTGACAGAGTGTTCTTCTTCTTATCAATATACCCAGTGTCATTTTGAAAACAAATGTTAACTTTTTTATACATGTATATGTTCGGGTTTTGTCTTTTTTTTTTTTTACACATTTTCAGATTATTTCGTATGATATTCCCATGCACCAACTTCGTGAAATTGTTCAGATTCTAGGAAAATCAATTTTACTGTGATGAATCCGAATATGAAATGCATTTTTATGGGGTTTTTTTTTCTATCTTTATTATTCAAAACAAAAAGGACGGATGGGGTAGTTGTGTTCATATTGCTCAGGTGAGCAATATATGCTCATTTCAGTCTCTTAGTTTAGCTTGTTCTCGTTCTGATTTATACAGACTGCGTATGTAATTCATTTCACCTGAGATAGTGGCAGATAACTACTTGCAACTCTTTGGAAACCAAGGAAAAAAGAGAATTTTATTATCTTATGACAAAGCTCCATGCTTATATATATGATTCACCTCTGTTTCTTTCTGGGTACATTGGTTACTTCCATTTCTATTTGTCTAGTCATAGTCCGGACACGATTTTTGAAGCTAATTATCAAGGACCTTGTTGGTTGGTTGGTTGGTGTTTTACGTCGCTTTCAACAATATTTTCAGTTATATCGCGACATGGACGCAGGAGGTAACCAACCTCTTAAACATAGTGGCGCAACCCGGATCGTCAGCGCCGCAAGCCAAGCGCTTAACCTCTACACCAAGCCTGCCCCTACCAAGGGCATTGAACATGGTGGTACGACATTGGGTCAAGGAGATGACATGCTGTAGGGTCAGATGCAAAAAAAAAAAAAAAAAATACTGAAGGGTCTGTGATGACAAGAGGATGATGAAGTTTATTCAACAAGGAAATTACAATTAAAAGGGCCGTAACTCCTAAATGATTAGTCGAGTAACATTCTCCTTCCTTCATGCTGTGGTCTTCCATTGTATCACGTTTCATTCACGAGTCTTGGAGGAATTTTGATGACAAAATGATGAGGTATACCATCAACAACAATAATAAATTCTAAATCAAAGGGTCATACATAACTCCTGCAGGAATTGTCGGGAAACGATCCTCTTTCTACATGTACATCCTTATATTGTAATCTTCCTTTGTGTCAAGTTTCGATCAAATCCATTCATGCTCTACTAGAAATTGCAATAGCTAGATGACGAAGTATATTCAACGGGGAAAAAATCTTAGTCCACTATGATCAGTAAGAATTTCTATGTCCAGGGGCTATACATCCTAAAGGATTTGTCGGGCAACGTTCTCTTTCCTTCGTGCAAATTTATATATTGTGACCTATTTGGTTTTTTTTAGTTTCAAATCCCTTTACGTGTCTTGGAGTTGTGAGGATAGGATGATTTAAAAAAAAAAAATTGAACTAACAGGAAGAGCCAGAACTCCTACAGGATCTGTCGGACAGCGGTCATCTGCCTTACTGGACAAGTGGGCATACTGATCTATGTTCCTAAATAGTTTGGGTAAAATCCATTCAAGCATTTTGGAGGAATTCTGCAGACAAGCAGACGAATAGACAAAGAGATAATCACTGGGAGATTAAGAGGCCAGATCGTGTGATATTGAAGCGCAACGCCATCATCTGGGTCACTCTCATATAAAACACAACGCCATCATCTGGGTCGCTCTCATATCAAACACAACGCCATCATCTGGGTCGCTCTCATATCAAACACAACGCCACCATCTGGGTCGCTCTCATATAAAACACAACGCCATCATCTGGGTCGCTCTCATATAAAACACAACGCCATCATCTGGGTCGCTCTCATATAAGACACAACGCCATCATCTGGGTCGCTCTCATATAATTGTCCAACTGTTGATGAGGATCTTTCCCAAGGTGTGCCTCAATGGATGAGGTGCTCTTCTCGTGACCGAAAGGTCCCAGGTTCGACTTCCACGGTGGGCACATTGATGTCATGTCTTTCGGATTACGATAGGTTTGGCACGTAAAAGATCCCTCAATGTTTTGCAAAGGTAGAAATTTCTATGCAATGCATCAGGTAGATACCGTCACCATTTACGCGAAATAATCATGGAGTGACGTAAAACAATAATCAATCAATTCTTGAAGTTGGACTGGTCACATGACCCAATTTACATCATATTTGTTGGGGGATAAACTCTTGGGATTTATCATCGCTCTCTACGAAGAATCCGATATTTAAAAATCTCATTTCTGCAAACTGCGGTCATATAAAATACAAAGAAAGAAAGAAAGAGGGTCATTCCTCAATGAGTTCAAAAGTTTTAAGAGTCATTTAGCTCTTGTGCTCAAAATATAATTCAGCAAAGTTGCTATGATAAAAAGTCTATGATAAACACCGACTTTATCCCCCGGTCATCCTCGGAATGTTTCGGGGATTATCTTCATTCAGATTTTAGTGTGATGTCACGCCGACTTCGAGAATAAATTGATTGATTATTGTTTTACGTCACTCCGTTTATGGTTTATATTGACCAGAAAAGGATACTGTATAAAATACAAACCAAATGTATTGGTGGTAAAAATAATCCATGTGACTTTAGGGAACTGGAACATCTAGAGCCTAGAGTGACAACAAAACTACTCAAGAGTTAAGTATTCTTACGTGCATAATGTCACTACATCTTAAAATATTTTTAAGATAGGTTTATCCTAGTATGTCTACATTGTTTGTTTCCATAAAAGATACTGAATAAGGAGTTTATAAATTCATAACTTTCTTCCGCATTTCAAAACATTATTATTATTATTATTATTATTATTATTATTATTATCATCATCATCATCATCATCATCATCATCATCATCATTATTATTATTATTATTATTATTAATAATAATAACAATTTTTCAATATTAATATGAAAATATGTAAACTCTGCCAACAATACATAATTCAGATAATTTAAAATGAATGAAGTCAAAGAAGATATGAAAATTGTATTAATTTTTGCTGAATGTTTTCATGAAATTACTTCTTTGACTTACTAATTTTTATGTTTAATTTTGTTTATTTTTTTCAATACACAACATTAAAAAAAATTAGATTTTCAGTAACATGATTAAAAATTATCAGGCAATGATACAACATTAGCTATATATTTTGATGAAATGTCATAAAATAAAATCAACATGAATAGATAACATCAGTTTTATTCACTGTTCAACTAATAATGAACTTTGCACAAACACTAGTGTGAATAGGTGCTTGTATGCGAGTTTGTGTGTTGGAAAGGGGGTAGTGCAGCTACTAAAACGGTCTTACAGTACATTTCATACTGACAGATATGTTTTTTATTTAATTTTCCTTTTCCTACTGTGATCGGTCATGAAAGACTCAGAAATCGGACCATAGCATGTAAACTCCTACCTCTTATCTATTGTTTGAGAATCTGATATGTTTTGTAATGGAATGAAATTTACAAGAAAAAGATGTTTGTCTGATAAACGTCAGGGGAAAAAGTTTCCTTGAGCCCATCCAAATCATCTGCCATTAGCAGTTGTTTAAAAAGCTGGCCAATATTGAAATGGGGCAAAAGAAATCAAAACAGAACATAGCAATAGACAATAAAATGTATAAGAAACATTTCACAACGTGGAAAATTTAACTGAATCTTGTGGATTATATTTTTTGGGGGAGGGGGGGGGGAATAAACTAGAATCACTAAATATAATGTCCTCTGGTGCAGTTGAAATTGTTCGACATTTTCTTAATGTGTGTATTTTTCTTCATCGCCTTTCCATCTGTCTTTCCACAGATCCGTTATGCAAGAGCTACTTCAGTGTATGGTCAATCCACATACAAAACAAATGTACTTAAGGTGGGCCCTTAAATCGGTTAACCACACCATTTGTTTGGCTTTTGTCAAATGAAATGACCGTCCTAAGTCGGTATCGTAATTGCACTACAATCAAATATTTTTGTAATGTGTTATATGTTCTAGTATATTATTTATATTCATGTATTGTATAGCTCCATGGTGACTTCTGCCATATAACAGAGCCAGTAACTCCTCCTTTTCCTTTAATAGAATTAAAGTCCACATTTCACAGTCATTTAGAAATTGTTTGTAAATGAAGAATGCAATACCTGGCAAATTCGCTTCCTGCATGTCTTTAGAAAATCTAATTTATTTTGGTGTAATATTACACTACCCACTCTGACCCCTTGGAATCGTCATGTTTACATGTTTCACTCTAGATTAAAATGTGTGATTTATTGGCAGCAAATGTTTACTCGACCATGATCTCATCCTCTGGTTCTTCTAGGAGTGCGTGGTTGCTTTTTGTATGCAACTTTGTATTGCATTTTCCTGAATTAGTAAAAGGAAATCTCTAGTAAAATATACAAATATGTCATTAAACCCGTAAATACCTCATTTTAAAACTCGCTGGCAAATGATGCCATCCTGATTTATAGGGGGTCCATACTTGCTCGGTGTTGTACGTTGTTGTGAGAGTCACGGTCACAAAGTGTCGGCCACTTAGAAAAAAAAGGGACAGACTTGGCGTAGTGGTTAAGCGCTTGGCTTGCTCCACTATGAATGAGGGGTTTGTTACCGCCTGATTCTATGTCGCGATATAATTGAAAACAAAAATATTGTACGCGACGCAAAACACCAATCAACCAACCAACCACTCATGGATATTTAAGATTCCCCCTATTCCGTACTCAACGTCATATTCAATTTATCCCAAAATAGACTGATAGCCATGTCATCTTGTTCATCCCGAGGCCACTCCAAACACACCACCTTCCACCAAATATGCTTCAGGACCTTGGGCATGTCCTGTAACGGTATAGAGTCCTTCATGATCATCACAAGTCCTGATCTTCCGGACCTAAATGCATGCATGCGGGCCATTTCTAGCTCGTACGTACTCCACTCACTGTTAAGAAAATGTGACGTTATCACAAACACCACCTTGCGGCTCTGGTCAATACACCGTATGATCTCATCGGAGATCCATTCACCCACCTGGAAGTCTTTTTGATGGATGCAGATATTTTTGCAATATCTGGTAGTGAGGGTATTATATAAGACGTTGACCACCCAGTCTGTATCGTGATGGGAATGGGACAGAAAGGCGTCAAAATCGTATCCCTCCACCTCCGGAACAGGGCGGTACCTCTGCACAAACATCCGCAACCGAAGGTAAAAATATTCCAACGTTATACGATAGCGCATGCCCACTGCGCTGAGGATGATGAGGCAAATTACCACAACCGTGACTGAGACGGAAAACTTGAGCCAGAACTTCGAAGAACATGCTATTTCAAATTCGTTAATGCTGTCTGCTATATGCGACAAAAAGTTCCCGTTTGAACATTTCAAATGATCGAAATCGACTAATTTGAGTTTATTTGAAACCATCCATTTCACAGATTCTATATTATCACACGAGCAAATGAACAAGTTTCCATCAAATGCAATCTTGATATTTTGAAGCTTTCCTAGCAGCGACATATCTGTATCGGACAGAGAAGATATTTTGTTATTTTTCAGACTAAGGTAACTGAGGTTAGCAAGGGAACCAAAACATTCCGGAATGTGGGTAAAGTAGTTATCATCTAGCAGAACTGTCCTCAAAGTGGATGTCTGGCTTTGGAACAAATTGATATTTAAATCTGTAAGACTGTTTTCGGAAAAATCCACTGATAACAACCGATGAAGTTTAGATAATAATATTCCCGTAGGGTCGTACGTCAGCCCCTTGTCTAACCCACTTTGTCTCCATACAAGAGTCTCTAGTGTTTGAATACCATCGAGAAAATGGTTGTTTAACTCCAAGCAAATCCATCCTGAAATGTTAAGGACTTTAAGATCCCCGAGGACCGTGACAACGAATCCGGGTTTACACCAGGTTATTCCGGTGTAAGACACGTCCATGACCTGTAACGCTGGAGCCTCCAACACGACCTCAATATCAGGCGAAGGATGGTCATTGCGAGCGTAGATTTTTGACATATTCAATTTCTTCAAGGTTTTCGAGATATGTATGATTAACTTTGGTCTAGTGGACGAAACCGCTTTATTTGTCAGTGCGATAGAATCCCACGGGGACACCGACTGAGGCTGCGATGCGCGCAGTGACATCATATTAGAAATGTCGAGAACTTGTATCCTAGGAAAATGCAGGAAAGGTATGAGCGGAATGAAATAGCTTCCTACAATCGAATTATCAGAAATGGAGAAATATTCAATACACTGAGAAAACCTAGAATTCAAGAAGCTGTTCAATGGGATTTCTATTATATCATTATTTTCTAGATTGACAGCCCGTACACATATCGTAGATAATTGAAGGATATCGAACTGGTTAAGTCGAACATTTGTTGAAAGTGCCTTCATGTTGCCGCTTACATCTATAAAATCCAGATTTCTATGTCTAAGCCCATGTAGTAGCAATAGTGCAGTTTTGATGTTGAATTTATAATGAATATCAATTCTTATTGTTTTGATACTTCTGAAAGGAAACAGAACGTCCGCTTCTATTGGCAGCATCACCCAACCATCAAAATTTAACTCTAAATGATTGATTGGAGAATTAGACAAGCCCAGAAATGTCGTGTTCAGAAGAGAGAAAGATGACCTTGGATTAAACGTGATAGAAGATAAATTTCGTAGATTTAAAAATCCATTTCCAAACACGAATCCCCGAAAGACATCCAAGTGAAGTTTCTGGAGAAAAATCATTTTACTCAGTGACCTTTCAGGATAATCCGTATACAAATTGCCTTGCACGGAAAGCTCTTCCAACTTACAGGGTTCCGGGAATATGATGTCATCTAATGAAGAAGAGGTCAGTCTGTTGTAGGATAGATCCAAACGCTTGAGAGACGTTAGATTCAGAAATGCCGAAGCGTTGATATACTCCACCTGGTTACTGCCTAACGATAAATATATCAATCCATGTAGGCTGCTAAGTGTTGTGTCTATCACAGTGATGCTATTATGGGATAGGTCAATGGACACTGTTCGGTCCGGAAACGAGGGGATAGCTTGAATTCCACGATCTGAACAGCTGAATACCCCGACTCTGATCTCTGAACATGGACTTCCGGCACGGCATTGAATCCCTATAAGTAGGAATCAAACGATCGATAGATTAAACTGAAACAATATACATGTATTAAATCAGTTTAATTAGTTTTTTTAATGAAACGAGAATGCTGAAACATAAATAATTTAATGTTTTTTATGAAACAAGAAATTTGATTGGCTGTTGAAAGCATATTATAGCTTCATATATTGGTTTGGTTCATTAGACATGCCCACTTCCGTTGTCGGCGGTTGATAGAAGCAACCAGCTATGCGGATATTTTCCTCCGTTGTTACATTTTCATTTGCAATTAAAAAAAAAATAGAATGATCTAATGTTGATAATTCAAATTATTCTAGTCTATAATTGAATTATAAGGATTAACTTAACCAAGTTTGTAATTTATTGAGATATAATATGGTTTGAGGCGGTGCACACTTTTTTTTATGTTCCGTGAAGCGTGCACCGCTTCAAACCATATTATATCTCAATAAATTGCAAAATTGTCAAAGTTAATCTTTTAATAAATAAAAGAATAAATAAATAAATAAATAAATAAATAAATAAATAAATAAAAAGGAAGACTTTCACCGGCCTGAATATTTTTTTTTTTGCCCAATTTCAGAGCCGGATTTTTTTTTCTTTCTGTCTTTATTTATTTATTTATTGGGGTGTTTTTGCCGGCCCTTCGGGTCGGATTATTTTTTCCCCCAAACTTTGAGCCGGACTTTCCTTTTTTTTTTGCAAAGTCTCCTCCCCCATAAAAATCAAATGGTTGCTCCCTTAAAAGCTACCCTAATAATAATAAACATCAGAACATAGGCCTATATACGTGTATAGATTTAGTATGCAATGTGTGAAAGTTCCGTGCACAATATGTGCATTTCGACCTCTAATGTCTCTTCAGTAATGATTAAAGTGGAAACCGTGAAAATTGAAACTGCACATATATGAAAAGCGAACTGAGTACTAAACTGATTTAAAAGCAAGGGCCAAAGAACCATACAAGAAGAGAGCTGTGCATGAGGGAGATAATTCTCAAGTTCAAAATAAGTATACATTTCGGGTCAGTACAGACGCACCGAAACTTAGGTTTGAGATTACTCTCGGGAACTGACCGTCCACCAACATCTGTTTCGACCCAGTGTCAACAGTAAATACTAGAACCTATCTATACATGTATCAAATTCGTGCGCATACCGACAAATTATGTTTTTTCAGTGATGCTCAAGGTGGTGGAAATCCAAAGTATAAATATTTGAAGAGCCAAGTAACTAGCCACCAAACTGATCTAAAACTAAAAGACAAAGAACTGATTTAAGGACAGAGCTTTGGGGGGATACTCCTTTGTCTTATAACAATTTACAAATTTTTGTCAAAAGGAGAATCGTAAATCGCTTTGTGAAAAGCTGAGTCGAAAATTTTATCACTTTCTTATTCGATGAATTTTTATTTTACGAGTCTGACTCGACGAGAAAATAACCTTTTTTTTTGGCACAGAATTGTCACATGTCACTTTTCTATTAATATAAACATATACATATAATAAATATATACATGTATAATACAAATATTGATTCACGCTAAATAATGTCTCGTGAATATCTGTCAAACGTGGGACACACAAATATTAAAGTACCGTGAAATAAATCCGATTTACAGCACGTTATTTCGGCAAAATTTGGAAGATGGATCTCACTCAAAGTGTTATTAACAAAAATTTATAACCCCTCCCCTTCTAAAACTTACGGATTTATCTGTAATATACATGTAAACTGTTGCAAAATGGCACAATCCACACACAGAATCATGAAAGAGGTACAGAGAAGAAGGTTCAGAGAGAAATATTGATATCAAAGTAACCCCCCCCCCCCTTTCAGAATTGATAACCTAGGAAGTCACAACTTCATGGAAATTTTGAAACTAATGTCATAATTTGGATAGTATAATACTACATGGCGGGCATGCCGAGCCTGCAGGAGATGCTTTCTCGTCTTAATCGTTAGAGGATCCGTGTTTATGAGTTCTGTATTTGTTTAATCTTACAACAAAATTGAAGTGCCTTGATCTCGAGATTTTCGACATAGGAATCATAAGTATCATGTAAAAGAATTACCGATTTTCTGTGTCTTTGAAGCCGGTGTGGCCTAGTGGATAACGTGCTCGTCTCGTGATCGAGAGCTCCCGAGTTCGACTCCAGCCCTGGGCACACCGGTGTTCTGTCTTTTGGACGAGACAGTAAAACCCGAGGTCCCATGTCACGGTAGGCGTGGCACGTAAAAGATCCTCACTGCTTCGGGTGGGTCCGTTGCAATTGTCTAAATTTGTATGCAATGCATCTGGCAAATGCCGTCACGAAATACGTGAAATAATCGTGGAGTGACGTAAAACAATAATCAATCAATCAATCAGTATGTATCTTTGTCCAAATCTAGATGCTAACTGAGAAACAAAGAGAACGTCGATTTCTGTTTAGCCAGATATTTTATTTGTTTGTTTGTTTGATTATTGTTTTACGAGGCGGGAGTCGAACCCGCGACCTCTCGATCACGAGCCGAGCACCTTATCTACTAGGCCACACCGGCTTACCAGATATTTTAAAGATTTGGTGTCTGATGCCACAACTCAGCACACACATTTTTATTGTAGCAGGAATACATTGTATTGTAAAACAAACGCTCTTTAGGGAAAATCCCACGTAAATGTATACATCTTATTGTTAAGAAAAATTAAATGGTTCATTCAGAGACTGGATAGTTATTGTGTAAAACAATTCTTGATTCCTCAAGAATAGAAGAATATTGAGGGGTCTTTAAATCTGCGTAGGCCTCCTCTCCTGAATGCTGAAGATATCTGTAAGCGAAGATCTGTGTCGACATAATTATATAGATTTGTAGGCTAGCTACGTCCCTGGCCACCATCCACTTGGCCAGTTGGGGGAAAGGGCGAGAATTGGAAGTCCGGACCCTCTATATCTATATATCCAGTGGCGGATCCAGGATTTCCGAAAAGGGGGGGGGGGGCACATGTGTATTAGCCAAACTTCTCAGCCATTTTTGGTGCAAAATCTGGATTATTACTAGTAAATATGAGGCCAAAAAGGAGGGGGCTCTAAATCCGCCACTGATATCTATGTTGTACTTTTTGTTGCTCATAAAATAAATTTGCGCTCCATGACAGAAACATTATGTGAAGTGGACACCTTTCGTACCCTTTTCCGCTCTTTCACACTCTCCTTTGATGAGGTGTTTAAGATTAACAATATGTAATGTAAATTTCCTGTAATGATTTACAGTACTCTGAGGTCATTTCAACACATACTTAAGCATATACACATTTTGGCCTACATTTACATGATTTATATCCTCCAAGCACATTTTACGAGACCAATCCTTCTGAACATTTTTGGAATCTGTCACGCGGTAATTGTCGTACTCCTCCATCGCCTGACAAATACTATAATCTCAAGGATTATCAACAAATGTTTGCCATCTTAACTTGTGTTTAAACAACGCATACACTCCTTCGCGGACAAAATGTACTGTTGATACATCGTACGCGAAGATATCCACACTTTGCTTTTTTTTTTAACCTTAAAACGGACACTTTAGTAATATTGAAGATTGATTGATTGATTGATTGGTTGATTGGTTGGTTGGTTTTTGTTTAACGTCACACCACGAGTATTTCACGTATATGGTGACGGCATCTGCCTGATGCGGGGCATACAAATTTTGACCTTTGCAACGGACCCACCTGAAGCAGTGAGGGATCTTTAACATGCCATGCATACCACGACACGGGGCCTCGGTTTTTACTGTTTCATCCGAAAGAAAGGACACCGGCATGACCAGAGCGGGAATCGAACCCCGGCCTCCCGATTAGGAGTCCAGCGTGATACCACTAGGCCACGCCGGCTTGTGATACTGGAGAAGTGGAGCAAACATCATCATTGTCCAGTACTCGAGCATGCTGGATTATGTACCATTATGTTTTAATATGTATTTTTGAAGCATAATTAAATAGATTTATCATTCTTGTAAAGTTTCATCAAATTCGATCGATACAAAAAGAACTCCAGTTAAAGAGATTAAAAATAAGACACGCGGCCATTTTCTTGTTTCAGGGATAAAAAAAAATAACCAGACCAAATTGCAAATGAACCTAAACATAAATCTGACAAAATAATACTCTTGTTGACATTGTAAAAAAAATCATTGAAGAGTATCGATAACAAACCCTGTTTATAGCAGTCCGAGCAAATGGAGCTTTAAAAAACAATAAAAATGATGAAATGTCGTATCAACTTACCTCGAACTAGAAGCAAAATCATCGCAACCAGATGCTGCAGAAAGCACATCTTTGTGAGTTAGTTTGACCTATAAATAGAAGTAAGTAAGATGGTGTCTATATACTAAGGTCGCGAACTCACAAGTATGTGATGTAATCACACCCTAAGTAGGGGGACAACTTAAACCGCCAAGTGGATGTCAAAAGGAAGTCGTAATCAGCAAAGATTGTCCGTAAACGCATTCAAGTTTCCAAAAATGATATTTTGTAGATTTCAGAATCATAAGTGGATCCAGCTATTTCAGAAAAAAAGGAGAAAGGCGGCAATCTTTGGTGGTAAAAGTTTATTTAAAGAATGGGGCTGAAGCGTCAAAATACTTCAAATTGACACCTCTCTCTCTCTCTCTTTTTTTTTTTGGGGGGGGGGGGGGCTTTGGGTTTTTTTTTTACTCCCCCCCCTTTGATTTTTAATATTATTACTATTGTTATTATTTATTTATTTATTCATTTTTTGAAGGGATAAATTTTTCTATCGAAAAAAAGGAGGTTGCAATCCAATACCCGTCTTCTGTATCCGCCATGTATACATGTATTTACAAAATGAGTGTAATTTAACCATGAGAGACTAAAACCTGTAAATATTTTATTAAAGCTTGGCAAAATTTTGTCGTAGTTTTCTTCCCTTTCTAAAATTCAGATTCTCATTTGTATATTGTATTTATTGAAACATATATATAAAGTATAAAATGCACGATCATGAAAACAGCAGGATATTGGTTAATCTTTCTTGTGGCACTTTGTGTTATTGCATAATCTTTCTGTTAAGTGAGTGCCGCATTCGTTACATGAGGTCTTGTAGTCCATATTTAATTCATTGTGTATCCGGCTAATCAGGAAGTGTTTAAACTCTGTGATCGAGGGACCCCACTTCAATCGCCCTCCCCCACTAACATATGTATATCAATCCATGCATGTATGCAGACACACGGACAGACGGATAGCAGACAGACAATATTCATATATTCATACAGGGGCAGGCTTGGCGTAGTGCAGCATGCGGCGCCGACGATCCGGGTTCGATTCCCGGGTCGTACCATTATAAGTAAGAGGTTGTTTGCCTTCTGCTTCCATGTCCCGAAACTTCTAATAGAAATTATTGAAAGCGACGTAGAACGTTAACGTAAAAGAAATTTAAAAAAAGTATTCCACTTAAAAAGGAGTAATTAAAATTTGTATTGAACCCTATGGGAATTATATACCTGCTTTCCTTACATTTTTCTAAGGACACAAGTTACGAAAAACTCAGGCAGTAAAAGTTTGTAATATCTTAATTAATTCATCAAGTTTTGTAATTAAAAGTAAAGTCCGAGTAACAGAATGTCTATACTCTAAGTTTTTCATATCTTTAACCCATCAGATTACCTCACCCATTTCCATCTCACACTTGAAAATTAAGATTCAAGTGTGTGAAGGAAATGGGCGAGGTTTTCCGATTGACTTGTAATATGGGGAGATAACTCATATAAGAGTAAGTAAGTATGCTTGTCTCTTATTCTGTCATCTGAGGCCCATTATACACGGAATATCTTTCTCACTACATCAAGGAAAATCTTTTTTTTAAAAATTCATTTTCCTTTCCAAAATCAGCATCTGAAATACTAAGATACCATGGCAACCCATATAGTTGATATCATTTTGTAACTTGTAGTATGCAATTATTTAAAAAACACAAAAGATTATTGATATTAAGGAATTACTTGATTTTACATAGATCTACCTAACTTATTGTTGTTTTTTTTTTTTGTAAACTAATCCGTGGCACTCCGAAAGTGAAAAACCCCGAGATGTTACACCATTTCCCCGAGAGACTCCGTATGAACACATAGACTTATAAACAGTGTTCGAACCTGTTAGTCAACTTAGTTAACAATGGACAGACATCTTTATATTATCATGTAGTCTCGGTCTTCTCCAGTGTCTGTATTTCGCAAGAATATGGGGAAGTAGCTTTGAATAACCTTTCACAGAACACGTGTTTGAATAACATTTAAAAGGAACGCACCGGCATACGACAATTAATGCCAGTGGCGTAGATAGTTTGACATTTCGTTTATTCGAATTAAAAAAAAAGGGGGGGGGGGGTTCCTCGGACAGCGAAAAAAATACCTATAAAACGATGCAGATCTCAAAATACTAATTACATGTAATTATGTACATGAATTGTATACACTCTAATAAATATTAATAGTACGTATTACCATTCAACGCAAACGTCATGTCCATACACGAAAGGAGATATAGGGGCAGGCGTGGTGTAGTGGTTAAGCGCTTGGCTTGCGGCGCTGGCGATCCGGGTTCAATTCCCGGGCTGCGCCACTATGTTAAGAGGTTGGTAACCTCCTGCTTCCATGTCGCGATATAACTGAAATATTGTTGAAAGCGACGTAAAACACCAATCAACCTTCAACAAAAGGAGATAATATGTAATAGTGAATGCATGCAGACAAAGTAGTGAAAAGTACGTTTCTGGCATTCCAATATTAGTTTGTTTTTAAAAAGGAAATGAAAGACAATTGACTTAGCTGTAGGGTGGTCACCAAGGAGATGTACAATAAAAGTTGATAGCAAGTAATGAAATACACTGCAATTGCATTACAAAAAAATTGATTGTACGACGGATGGGATACCGACTTAGGACGGTCAACTGAGTAATAAAGACACTCGATTGGTGTGGTTAACGGGTTTACTGCCCCCCCCCCCTCCCTAAAGTAACTTACTGAGAAAACAATAAATTCCCACTTAATTCTCTTTTTTTAACCTGTGAACATAAGAAAGTAAATATATGTCATTGTACATGAAAGACCATCCATCTATTTATGGCAAAATAATATGTGAAAGTATCAAAACATTAATTTAAAAAAAAGTTTGCATTAGATATTTTTTTTATATTCAAATAAATGTGTTTTAAAGAAAAAAAAATTAAAAATTCAGTTTGTTTTACATCGGATTGTAAGTCCTTTAAAGGTCTTATTTTATTTATTGTTTTATTAATTGATTATATATATAAAGCACAAAGACACTACAACCAACAACGCACCCTATATTTCACTTATATTCGTTCCCCGTCTGGGACTCGAACCCACGACCTATGGTACCGAATCGCCTAGCTGTCATGCATCCGACCCTCTAACCGACTGGACTGCCCGAGCTCCACAAAATAGAACTACATGTATTTTGTGGAGCTCGGGTAGCTCAGTCCGTTAGAGGGTCGGATGAAATTTCAATAAAAAGGATAACAAACCCGGTTTTGCAAGAACTTTTACTATTTTAAGTACTTTAAAGAAGGTAATACTTTGTTATGTGAATTGAGATTGGCGGTGCAGAGGTAAATTTTTTTTACGATCACTAGAATGCTCGATGCCTTAATTAAATCAAAGGACCTGAAGATCCTGAAAGATACTCTTACTCACCATCTTGTGAGTAGAGATCTATATGTATCACACTAAGGACACCTTGACTTCATTGTGTAAAGTTGATTGAAACGAGTCTTGTTATTACAAATGAAAGAAAACAAGGTAGTGCACAGAGAAACCTGCTCATAAGTTTATCCCATCGTGTGTGATTCAATGGAAGTGGTGGGTTCATTTGGAAAAGGGGGGGGGGGGGCTCTTTCCCCTTCCGCCACATATTTACAAGTAAAAATCCAGATTTGGCACCAAACATGGCTGAGTAGTTTGACCAATACACTTGTGGGCCCCCTTTTCGGAAATCCTGGATCCGTCACTGCATGGAGTGTCCATCTTTTCCAGGTAGATGTTTTTGATTCTTATTTATACTGAGTTGTATATTCAAAGGCTAGATTGGTTATTCACATTATGCGATGAGATTGAAGAATTAAAAGCAACAGTGTTCACGCAACACATTATCCCTATAGTGAAGGCTACATGTTGGGTATGATGTTTTCCACATACGTCCTTAATTCTAAGTAACGACAGTGTATTGCAATGAAAATACTTGAAATAGTCCGAGATTATCTGCCCTATTCCCACTTTTGATACCGGCAGTTTGGGAAATTCCAACTTTTGAAGAACAAAGTGTCTCGATCTGGCCCTCTCCCACGAACCGGCGATATCAAAACTGGGAGAAAGGCAGAGAATCTCAGACTATGATGAAAACTATAAAGTAGTCCCTAGACAAGCCGACTTGACCGTACTTCGTGTAAAAGAAAGTACGAATTAAAAATCCGTTCATAATACACATCGTTATACATTATGTTGTAGTTTGAAATGTTCATCTTAATCATTATATGAAATATACGAAAAAGAAAATTTCATATGCAAAGTGTGAAAATGAAGAGAAAAGAGAAGAGACGAGGAAATCGAAGATTACATGTACGAATGTTAGTCACCACGAATGTTGATCATGCGAATAGACTGATGAACATTAATTCATACACCGTCGCTTTCGGCTTGGGAGGGGGTGGGGGCGTTTTCAAAAAAAGAAAAAAAAATCACACGATTGTGGTCAAAACATATCTTTAAGAAAAGACTCTTACACTGAATCGATTAAACAATCACAGCTGTCCTCGCTAGAATAGACAAATACTGACAAAGACATCGCATTATTTCTTCAAAGGTTGTAGTTGGGTGGACGTAAATCTGACCTTTGAACTTTGAAAAACGATAACAGCAATATACTCCTTGATAAGGAGTATCTTAAAAATACGAATTCGTTCTCCAATATGGCATATGTAAAAATTCAAGGTCTGAACGACCCTGGGATTATTATTACATGTATATATACATTATGACTAGTATCAGTCCAGTGCAGAAAACATGCATATCCATCCAGCCCAATCACCTTTTTAATTGGGTGAGCCGTGTGAAAAATGATACATGCCCTTGATATAGTCCATGATCCAGATCAGTCTCCACCAGCGGGGAAGGGGAGGGGTTTTGGCCAGTTAAAAAAAGTTTGCTATTGAAAATTTATCAAATAATTTTAACTAATATCAATATCTATAAATGAGTGATAGTAAATGCTTGAATAACCGGACTCGGGGGGTTGGTTTCTAAGATTATTTGTCCAAAATCTTTTTGGATACAGACCTTGGTGGCATTAAGTTTTACTCAAGACCTGTTTCACCACCAGTAACACGTGGAGTAGCTCATCCGGATAGGTGCTCGCTCATGATGATGATCGAGAGGTCCCGGGCTCGACTCCTTCTGTGTCCTGTCTTTCAAATAAGACAGTAGAAACCGAGGTCTCGTGTCAGTGTAGACGTGGTACGTAAAAGATCCTTCACTGCTTCGGTTGGGTCTGTTGCAAAGGTCCAAATGTCTGCGAAATGCATCAGGTAGATGCCGTAACCATGTAAATGCAGTAATCTTGGTTAGACGTATAACATTATAAACTAATATACTACAAATACTTACATCACGTTTCATACATTGAATCCCATAGAATAGAACAAGAATCGTATCTTAATTTTGACCTCTCTTCTAGAGAAACTTGTTGATTCTTGTTCTCTATATGGAGAATTATTTATAATATTTTAAATGTGCGTCCTTTGATTGTGCTGCCTTTGCGGTGAGTGGGAAGGTGGGGCGCCCGTAAACCGGTTAACCACACCAATTGAGTGACGTTTGTTACTTCGATTGACCGTCCTAAGTCGGTACCGTAACCGCAGCACAATCGAATATTTTTGTAATGTTTCTCCATGTTTTCTACTATTATCAAGGTTTTTGTGCATGTCTTTGGTGATTTGTGTTATACAGCTTTATCAGATGTCTTTTGTTTTTTGGCCTGCTGAAGACTGTTTCGAACTGAAAATTTTGTAGACAGTCGACGGGATTGTGAATTATCAAGTTTCATCTTAATCATTTGCGTATTGTTAAAAAAGAGCAACGCCTAGTGCGGCATAATACGCCCGTCGCTTACTTTGGATGGGATCAATGTGAACGTATGGTTTTATTACCCCAGACATGGGTCTCTTTGGTAATACTTTTATGAAATACAGAAATCAAAAAAGAGGGATCCAAGTCCCATAACTCTGTAACAACAAAATCGATTTTGCTCAAAACTGGTATGTGGCTTCCAGTACACTATTTAAGCATTCTGTATAAGTTTCATGAAAAACAACTGAGGTTTACTTGAGTTATCACGTTACATAGCATCTCCATAGCATCTTATCATAGTAACAAAGTTTTATTCACTTTGCATGATGTGACCTTGTCCTTTGACCTTGGGTCAAAGTCATGACACACTCTTGGGCCCTAAGTAACAATTCTGTGAAATATTATTGAAATCCATTCACAGGGGAAGAAGTTATGGCCCGAACAAGTTTTTATTCACTATGCATGTTGTGACCTTGACCTTAGGTCAAGGTCGTGACACACCTTTCAGTCCTAAGTAACAATTTTGTAAAATATTATTGAAATCCATGCACAGGGCAAGAAGTAATGGCATGCACAAGGTTTTACTCACTTTGTATGTTGTGACCTTGACTTTTGACCTTGGGTCAAAGTCATGACACACTCTTGGGTCCTAAGTAACAATTCTGTGAAATATTATTGAAATCCATTCACAGGGGAAGAAGTTATGGCCCGAACAAGGTTTTATTCACTTTGCATGTTGTGACCTTGAGCTTTGACAATCAAAGTCATAACGCACCCTTGGGTGCTAAGTAACAATTCTGTGAAATATTGAAATCTATGCATAGGGGAAAAAGTTATGGCCCGAACAAGGTTTTACTCACTTTGCATGCTGTGACCTTGACCTTTGACCTTGGGTCAAGATCGTGACACACCTTTCGGTCCTAAGAAACAATTCTGTAAAATATTATTGAAATCTATGCACAGGGCAAGAAGTAATGGCATGCACAAGGTTTTACTCGTTTTGCATGTTGTGACCTTGACTTTTGACCTTGGGTCAGAGTTATGACACACTCTTGGGTCCAAAGTAAAAATTCTGTGAAATATTATTGAAATCCATGCACAAGGGAAGAAGTAATAGTCCGGGCAAGGTTTTACTCACATTGCATGTTGTGACCATGACCTTTGACCTTGGGTCAAGGTCATGGCACACTCTCGGGCCCTAAGTAACAATTCTGTGAAATATTATTGAAATCCATGCACAAGGGAAGAAGTTATGGCCCAGACAAGGTTTTACTCACTTTGCATGTTGTGACCATGACATTTGACCTTGGGTCAAGGTCATGACACACCCTTAGGTCCTAAGTAACAATTCTGTGAAATATTATTGAAATCCACGTACAGGAGAAGAAGTTATGGCCCGGACAATGTTTTACTCACTTTGCATGTTGTGACCTTGATCGTTGACCTTGGGTTAAGGTCATTACACATCCTTAGGTCCTAAGTAACAATTCTGTGAAATATTGAAATCCATGCACAGCAGAAGTTATGGTCCGGACAAGGTTTTACTCACTTTTCATGTTGTGACCTAAACCTTTGGTCAAGGTCATGACACATCATTGGGCCCTAAGTAACAATTCTGTGAAATATTACTGAAATCAATGCACAGGGGAAGAAGTTATGGCCCGGACAAGGTTTTAATGACTTTGCATGTTGTGACCTTGACCTTTGACCAGGAGTCAAGGTCATGACACACCCTTGGGTCCTAAGCAACAATTCTGTGAACTATTATTGAAATCCATGTACAGGGGAAGAGGTAATAGCCCGGACAATCTTATCCCGGACGCCGGACGGACAACGCCATAACATAATACGCCCCGTCTTATGACGGGCGTATAAAAAAGTTCTGCCGACTTACCAGTCCTGACCCAGAAGATTACATTAATAGGGAAAATCCTTAACAATCCTCCGAAACATCGTCATAAAGTCATGGCTTCTGGACTACGCACGAAAGCCAACATGGAAAGACCGAACGTTGTGAGAATGTTTTGGGGATTGTTCGTCATGGAATATGGTTATTACCAACTGCATCACTTGGGGTTCAATACGAGCTAGTTTTGTTAAATTAGACCGTAACCAAGTTAGCCCCCAACGGAGACGTTTGGAACACATTTTACGTAGAAATTATTGCGCATACAATGGTGGCAATGTTTTGCAAGACCGATGTATCAACAGAAACCACCCAATTTCCATCCTCGGTTCCTCATGGTATTTGCGCTACTGCTGAATAGTTTAGCAGCGCAAATAACAGTAGCGCAAACACCATGGGGAACCGAGGATGCCCGATTTCTGCAGGTTCGCAACACAGCTGTGTCATGGGTAAATTTTTGACAATGTATGAATTATCATCATTTGAGGTTTAAAAGCAATCGAAATACATGTACATGGTAACGTGCATCTTGTCACGATGCAACCATTCTCTTCATCATCATGGAATCAAATCCGGATCACCTGCATCGCAAATCAAGCGCTGAGCAACTATACCAAGTCTGCCTCTCTGTTGGTAGAAATTTTGACCAACTTATGGACCATTCCAAACAGCGAGGGCTCCTTTACATTCCAACGTCTACCGTGACCTTCGCTTTCATCCCCTCATCCAAGAGGCAGAAAACTAACGAGATTTCGTTAGGATTCGAATCCAGTGCCGAGCTCAAACAGGGCATCTCATTTACCAAGACACACCCAAATTTATTTGCTACCAGTAGTGTATTTTATTTCGAAGTGGAGATTACTAGTATATACTGTTAAAGAAGAGCTTTACAGCGTATCCCCATAATCACTAGACTCTTCATATTCCGACAGACGGATGCACGAAGTTTGTTAAACTTACAAAATCGACGATATACCATTATATTTGTCGAGATGTTGATGCGTTTGTTACACAACAGGTCCATGTATTTTGTTTGCGGTTGAAATTGTATTGAGGAAACCAAAAAGCACACTTGCACCATTATAATTCGTCAAGATACGGATGCATCTGTTACACAATAGGACTATTATGTTGGCGGTCGAAACTGTGTGGAGGAAACCCAAGAAAAGCATACTTCTAACATTATATTCGTCGAGACGTTGATGCATTTGTTACACAACAGGACTATTTGTTGGCAGTCGAAACCGAAGACGGATTGTTTTACGTCACTCCACGAATATTTCATGTATATAGTGACGGCATCTACTCGATGCATTGCATACAAATTCAGACCTTTGCAACGGACCCACCCGAAGCACAGGGGGGACCTTCCTATGCCTGAAGCAGTGAGGGATCTTTTATGTGCCACGCTTACCGTGACCTCGATTTTTACGGTCTCATCGAAAGACAGAACACCAGTTTCCTCAGGGCGGGAGTCGGAGCTGGGGCCTCTTGATCACCTTATCCACTAGGCCACACCGGCTTCTAAAGTTGGTAGAAATCAATTTCCAGATAGGAGTAACAATATTCTGTCATTAATTTGTTACATTGCTTGGAAAAGCTGCTTTGTTCAACATGACACAAACTTATTTCACTGAAATGGTAGCCACCTGTGGTGGAGGCGGTCGTCATGATCTAGATCGATAGTTAATGAACAAGGTCCGGCGCCATAAACCGAGAAAATACTTAAGTCAATTATTTCATTTTAATCTATCCCATTATCAAGCGTTCAAATAAATTGTCATGCAAAAAGTTTTAATTCCATTTATCTGTAGAATAAACCTCAATAAAATCCTTATCCCAGTTTTTAGTTTATTTTTAAACAGAAGAATGAAATTATGACTGGAGTATTTTCTCAGTTTATGGCACCGGACCCAGGGCTAGATGCAATGTATCTCTGTTCAGATCTGTATACTTCGTACAGAATGGTACATGTATGCTCTATAGCATATTGCAGCTCTGTTTCAACTTTTCACTGAACAACGACATCCGGTTCAGCATCCTGGCCATTAACAGCTAGCAGTCTTCTTTATAATACCGACCCTTCCCTAAACTCCGGGTCTTATTATTACGTGAATGACTTTGGTACTACCTGATTCGAACCCTCGACTTTGGTATTGTGTGACAGACTCTGGTACCACCAGATTCGAACACTCGACTCTGGTATTACGTGACGGACTTTGGTACTGCCAGATTCGAACCCACAACCCTCGGAGTGCAAGTTATAAGCCCAACCTGTTGATAACTTGGTCAGACCTTGCACAAACTGCATGTTACAAATAAATAATATCAACACAAAATAAAGGTTTAGTTATTTGTTTATTTGAAATCTAAAGTTTCGAAACTTTTTAACAATCGAAATATATCTATGTTTTAGTAAACATATTACAACATTTTCATTGAATATCATTTTATACAGATGTTCAATTCTAAAACATTTAAGATTTTAAGAATATGATTGTGTATATATTTAACATTTATGTCTTTGCATACATCTATTAATTGATTATAATGTTTAACCTTTTTGCCAATTCATTGTTCTAATTTTTCAAATTATTCATTTCAATGGTTTTTTTAATTTTTATATTGGTAACTTTATTTTACTTAACTTTTAGTTAAATTTAAATCTTGATTTATTGTAGAAATTTTGTTTAATTTTTATCAATAAAATTCGTTAATAGAGATTTGTAAACTTTTAAAAATGATTTGTTTAAAAAAAAATTTGTTAACCTTATAATTTAGATCCAAAGAAGTCAGAACATTGCTGGGAGCGGGTCACCCTACCCCGGATCCTCTATTTTGAGTTGGGGTGTGGTGAGATTTCTCCAATGCTCTCACCAGCTGGCAAGTGTTTTCTCACTTTCTGACTGTGCCATTTTAGATGCCAAAGGTCTGTAACTGACAGGTGAATGCTTATTGCCTTTATGTATCAACATATTTATCTTGATGTCGTGGTTTATATACACCTACTTTCCCAGCATACAGTACCATAATCTACAACAAAACTGGATTAGCGCAACAAACAGTTCATTTACTAATCTGTATACGATCAAGTAAATATAGCTACACTTGTGGTTTAAACTTACAAAGAGCATCTACAAGGAAATAGGAAACATTACATGATGCTTCAAATCTGTAACAAATCCCACAAAAAGATACAAACAATATAAAATGACACAATCTACTCCCAAAGAATAAATGGAGAAACTTCTCTTCTGTTACTGTCATTCACCCTACGAGGTTTCCTTTTTCTTCATTCCAGCAATATGAAACTCAATTTTGTCTCTACAAGGCTTCTCTTGTCTTCATTTCATTCATACCTATTCAAAATAGACTTTACATGGTGTGGGGCTACTTAAAGTTGAAAGCAGAACCATTTAATACACTACAACGAAATCTCCAACAAAATCGGTAAAACTTGCAAATAGAAGGGATGAATAACAAACATACTTTGATGAATCTCAAGGCATGAAGGGTAGTTGATAACGTTGTTCTTTCAGGACAAAAGGCTTTGTGGCCATTGTAAAATTCTTTTGCAACTCGTCCAATCTGCAGGAAGACCAGGCTGGGCACATTACTTGCCTAGATTTCTGAAATCAATTTCATTAGGCAACAAAGAGAGCGCGTCAATAAATACAGACGGTTGAATTTTGAAAAATATCAACACTGTCAGATTATCATTACAATAGTTCATTGGTTTAAAATAAAATGCTGCTGAATTGTGCGACTAGGACGACACTTCACAGAAAATCTGAAACTTTTGCATTATTCTCAATGTTTTCATCCCCGGTGACATTCAACTTTCCCGTTAACAACCTGGCCACATGTAATACTCGTCATCAGAAGGGAAATTCTATCCTGGTTTCCACTGTAATCAATCTCATCACAAACAATTTTCAAGTTCAAGAATCGTTTTATAACCCACAAATGGAAATATGTATCCAGAACTAGTTGAGAAAAAAAATCGAATCTTTATCACTACTTGCCATGTAAAAAGCTTGCTTATCTGCCAACTTTTGTCAATTAGACTGGTATGTAAATCTGCAAGGTTCTCTTTATCAACTTTATTACAGGTTCTGTAATTAATTGTATTTGGGCTTCTATATCAAATTTACTTCTTTGGGGATTCTGTATGATAGGGAGATTATTCTGCCTTTTTTTTCCATTACTGTTAGTGGACAGGGTAAAAATGTCAGAAATGCAGCTTGGAGCCATCTTCCAAAACCTTAAATTCCTGAAAATATCTTTAAAACAAGAAGACATCCAAACAACCAATGCTAAAAACAATTTTCTTCAGTTTCCTGGAAATGCATAAATTTGACAGAGTTCCATCGTTAATTGATCAAGATATTGAAGTTTGAGTGATTAAATTAAACAATCTTTCTTCTAAGCACTTTTCTCATACCGGTATCTTTGGGCAGAGACTGGCTCTTGCAACTGCAATTATCCTGAATGCTTTCATTGTTGGCTCAATTCCACTTTTTCTCTAAAATTTGACCAAACGCAAGTGCTTGGGAACAGGTTACACAAAGGAATTCTCTTCACTTTTTCTCACTGAAATCAATCTAGTCACAAACAATTCCTAGCAAAAATTCAATTTTCAAGGAAATAATGAATTAAGAACTTGTCAAGAATAAATCCATTCAATTCGGTATCACTGATTTGCCTGTAAAATGCCAATTCCCATAGCCAACTTATGTTGTACCAGTAAATGAATATGGCATAAAAATCTGCAAGCTTCTGTATACATTGAACTTCGTATGGAACTCTAATTTTTCTGTACCTTTTAAGGGGTCAGTTCTGCAAATATTTTTGTTTACGGTTTCATTGCAATGTGATTTGCCTTTTTCATTTCGGTCATCAACAACACAAGGAGATCTGTAATTAACTTTGTTAGTTATGTAATTGATTTCATAGGGACCTCTAATTTACTTAAGGAAATAAATAATCAATTGTTGGGGGGATCTGAAGTTTACATCTTCAAAGTTTCTGCAACTGACTTTGTTGTGGGCATCTGCAATTTAACTCTTAAAAAAATTTTGTTGTTACCATTTGTTAGGGAATCTCAATCTGTTACGGACCTCATTTGGAAATCTGCAACTGCTTTTGTAAGGAGTTCTGTAATTAAGGTCCCAAGGAGATCTCATCTGTAATTAACCTCAAAGAAGCTCTGTACCAGACTTTGTGAGGGGCATCTGTAATCTGTTATTTCATATGGAAATCTGTAAATGACCATGATTCATAAAGGAATCTGTAATTTACCTTCTAGCTCTGTACTGGACCTTGTTAAGGGATCTGCAATTTATCCTTTAGGAAATTTGTAAACCTATGGAAATGAGCCTGTTACCGATTTCATGAGTTCTGTTGTGTATATTGTTGTTGGACCTGCAATTTATCTCTTTAAGGAAACCTCATTCTGGGATCCATTATTGACTTTATTGGGGATCTGGAATCTACCTTCTTTAATTCTGTAAAATCACGTTGCTAGAGTTCTGTACAACATTTATCACTGGATCTGTAACTGATTTCTTTTTAGGATCTATATAAATTTAGTATGAATTTCAGTAACACCTCGTTAGTCCTGTAATCAACTTTGTTAGTGGTTTCTGTTATTGTTTTCATAATTTACGGTATGACCAGGAAAGAACTCTTCAAGTTCTTATCTGTTACTGCATGCAGACAAAGACAGGGAGATGAGTGTGATCTACTGCAAAAATCTAAAATGGAGCTTGGATCCATCCTTTGAAGACCAATAATCTTTATTCCTGTAAAGATCTTTATAAAGAAAAAAGTCCCCCAAAACAACAATACTAAATACAAGATTCTCCAAATTCCTACTCTGACCACAACATCTTCGCTGTCCTTTTCTTTCGGAACGTTTCTCAATCGCAATCACTGCCTCCAACCTTCTTACAAAATTCTTCTCCTACATCTTCATCCTATTAAATTTTCATCAGAGCAACCTATTTACAGTGCAAGGCTACTTGAATCACCAAGCACATGATATCAATCATTCAACATCCATACAATCGAGTCTGTTCTAGTAGACATTAACCAATGGCATACAAAATGAAAAATTTTTACTTGCTGTTTTGTGGTACACCTTAAATAAATCCATAAAAGGCACACTGCTTAAAAAACTTTTCCCTTTTATTCTTTCCACTTTGTTCTGTAGATTCTCTTAATTTTTAACTGCAAACAAACTTGTTACACATCCGACAACACAACAGAATTGCATTTCAAAGCAAAGTTTACTGAGGATTGTTAACTTCTTAAAACTTAACTGACTGGAGATTACAATTTGCATTGACAATTATTCAAAAAATCTTGAATCAAACAGCAAAAACTAGTTTAACCTTGAATGTAGAAGGTTTCTTGTAGGGACACACTTACTGAGGATTTCTTTCAAAGACTGGAACAAACAGATTCAATCTATTTTGAGGGGAAAAATAAAGGGAAATGGAAATTCTGAAACAAACTGCCAGGAAAAAAAAACCAATCATAGATTAACTACAATGCGAAATTGATTACTTGCTTATTTGAATTGCAAACATCAATTTGTTAATAAATCTCTATCATTTCATCATCAAAATTCTCAATTACTAATAACGAAATCTATATTAATGGATAACTATCGGTACCTTTAGAAGGATGGAAGTAAAACTGTAATGGTAAACATTAGGACTAGGAGCACTCAGGATATGGACTAGCACTGTATGTACTTCTTTCCCTTAGTTTCAACTCTCTAGTTCATGACTGAAATATCATGGGTTAGCAAACACGACATACAATACAAAGAAAATTTGAATCTACTTTCTAGTTTGTATTTTTGACTTTTATTAATACATAGAATAAAGTACGAGTATTAAGAGTTGCTAATGTAATGTAAAACTTGATACTGTTATGGATGCAATCTACTGCTTGAAGTGAAAACGCTACAATATACACATTTTGGTACCTGTAACTGTAATGATAACGCATGTTAACTGCCCAGTCTTGCAAGATTTCGGGAGTAACTTTTAAGGTATCCGCGGTAAGGGAGTCTTGTATAAGAGAGATTCTGAAAATCGACTTGGTTAGGGACAAAATACAACGATGAAAAAGCGAAACAATCTTTACAAAATTGTTAAAGAGTCTAGTTTATTATTCTGCTTGTGAAATTCTTTACCAAAACATTTATCCCTTTACTCACAATAGCGGTGCATGGAGACGATTCTTACAATTAGTATACCGTATGTCGGTAGGGAAGCTATATCATCATTTACTACCAAAATCTTCTGAGGAATAAATTCTGAAACAAGTGTTTTCAGCAAGGCAACATTCAAAATATCAATTAACATTCTTATCAGCTCAAAAAAGACAGTACAAAACTGAAAATGCTCGAGTACATGCATACAAGTTTCTTAAGTTACACAAAAGCATGTTGAAGTTCTTATAATCTTTTGATCTGCAAGTGTGAACCATGTATGATACATAACGCCACATTAAACTATATTAATTTTATATACATCTCTAATAGTTAACAATACCGCGCTCAAGTAGAGATCATTCTGACCATTCTTCAGTCCGAAACTTCAGCGTTACATGTTCAATAGTTTTCTTCAATCAAGCATCAACTCCCAACATCTTCCATCTACCAAAATCTTAAGAGCAAAGCAATTTATGGTGCAGGGTTACTTGATTCACCAAGCACATGGAGGAAACATTGAATAGTTAAAAAGATTTATCTATCTTAAAAGTATTACAATAACTATCTTTAAAAGGAGAGTATTATTCCTTTCACATTCATATTCTTGCAAGTATCATAGGTATAAATTGCTACAAAAAGGAGAGTCACTTGCTAACCTGTGCATTAACTTCTACATACATGTAGTGCAGTGGAATTCAGCATTAAAAGCACCAACTTCACCATTAATTATGTACATTTGCCAGCTTAATAAAAGAACTCATTACAAACACAATCGCCACACTTGGCAATAACACTTTACTATATACACTCATTATAATTAATAACTTAAATGTTTACTTCAAGAATACAAATATAGAAATAAATATACAATTAAACAGAAAATATATAGAATCACAAACACAAGCATTCAGTTCAGCTTTACCTTAGTAAACGTGTACATTTACTGGCAGTGTACCTTAATTGGATAGAGAAGACCTATCTAAAATGAAGCAACTTGCATACACATGTAGTGCTCAAATATGGATATAAACTACTTGGAAAGAAGAGATCAACCACAAGATAACAATGTAGACTATGAAAGCATGTTTATACAATCATTCTCAACTTTTCAAACGCTTTTATTTTGGCCATCATACCTTGCTACTCGTACATACATTATACTTCTGGTTTCTTTTTCCGACACGCATGGCAAAAAGACTCAATTCAATAGCATCAATCTAAGTTTCACATCTGAAATACCAGGGTAAGCAAACACGGCACAAAATACACCATGAAATCAACTTTCAATTCAGAATTAAATATGAAAATTGTAACTAATGCGAGTTGCTATGAATTGAAGTGTGTACTTTGGTAAGAAAATACTAACATATTGCATAGCAAGATAAAAATAATGTACCTGCAGGTAGGTAAAACTAACTTTAGGTCACAGGGATCTACTTTAAGGTACAAGTATGCTATTCGGTCTCTATCACTTGAGTCAATTTCATGAAGATTTTTCTGAAACAAACTCTTTAAAGCAAAGCAAAATCCCAACAATATAAGCAGTTAAAGATAGTGAGAAAGTGTTACAAGATATTCATGCTTATCAAGAAATTTAAATACTGTATCTTGCTAGGCATATTTCTTTTTACTACTTTGCAAGAGAAATAATGACTTTAATCTATTATTATTCAATATGACCCATTTATCATTATATGTCCTGTCCTGGTACTTCTAAAGTCAATCATACTTGTACTGCAAATCTAACCTTTACTTTAAAAGGCAACTCGTCAGTTCTTCATGACAGTATCACCATATCATATTTGGATTTAGGCTATTGGGCACGTTTAACATCACTTAACGGCACTCTGAAGAATTTATCATTTGCTCCAGAACTTTTGGTCTTCATTCTATCAAAATCTCCTTTGACAGCAACGCTTTTTATAGAGCAAGGCTACTTCATTCACCAAACATTAATAATCAGGAAATTACACAAATAACTTACTGATTTCACTGAAAATACATTTTTAAAAACACTGCTTCATTCTAAAAATTATAAATCTTTCAATTTATATTAAATGATTAACTATCTAAAAACTTCTAATATCAAAGAGATATTTCACTTGCCATTCTGCTGAAGTACACAATTGAATGATATGTGGACAACACATCAGGTTCAAAAGAAAGACGGTCTGCGTGATTTATACTTTTCCCATGAATTGGACTTGTCCCTGTAAACAATCTTACAACACAATCGCAACAAATTATGGGAATGAAAATTGTTCGCTTTTAAATCATTAGATAAGTTTTAAATTAATTTACAAAACACAGATTAAATTGTGTATTAACAAATGACAAAAATTTGAAATCATTTAAGTGTACAAATTGTATTTCTGTACAAAATGCTGCCTTAACCATTAGCCATATTTCTAATTGTTATACTGATCTATGTCCAACCTGCAATAATATTCCGCTTTGAATTTCAGTTTTGATTCTCAAGTCGACAGTATTAGGATTCAGCTGTTCAACTCCCCTTTCTACTACGGACATCAAGGCTTCGATTCACTGCCGTCTCCAAGCTATCAAAATTCTCACATGATTCTATTTATGGTCAGGTGCAAGGTTACTAGAATCACCGAGCACACTAAATTTGATCTATTTTATACATTCAAGGGCATCTCCTTACTGATAGAGACCATTATCTTTAAAATTCAATGCTAGATAAGTACTTATCTTAACTTTCCTTTGAAAAAATGTGTAGCGTTAATTGTTTATATCAATTTAATGAATCAAATTGCTCTTCAAATCAGATTAACTTGGCACTTGTATCTTTGATAGTTATACATACGACAAATCAAGATGCAATCTTGCAATATTAATCGGTTTTCTATGAATACACTCAACTTCTTTCTTCCATGATTATCCTACTCAATATTTCTTTGTACAAATCCTGAAAAATCTCAGGTTAACGCACAAGCAAACGAACAACTTATTTATACAATTAGATATGTATCATTTATGATTTAAATGCTTTCTCAAATATTTGAGTAAACCCTTTTAAATATGTTAACAAAAATGGATCATGCACTTGAGGTAAGAATCTAACATTCCAAGTTTTGGTTAACAACTCTTTTAACATTCACAGAATTACACATGTATATTAAGATATCTTTCTCTATACAAGACAGTACCTGGTTTAAAAACGGAAGATTCTATTTGCCCCAAAGTTCATTCTTGGTTCAAAGATTCACACTTCATTTTACGGCCTATTCTATAAGGTCATTGGCACTGCAATCAAGGGTTCATTACGAAAAACAACACATCCAATCTCAAGACTGAATTAATTTACAACACCAATTATTATACATGTTCACCATGAAAATTCAAACATGAAAGTTAGATAGAATTCTTCAAAGAAAACGATGCAAAATCAATACAATGTATATAAATTTGCATGAAACAATATGAAAATCATGGTTACTCGATTCGCCATGCCTTATGACAGTGGAAATTGGTGTCAGAGAACAGAATTATGAGCAGCACGTAACAACCAACATGTGCAACAAATAGCTAAAATGAACTTGAACAATTGCAGTTAATATACCCTTCTAAGTAAATGTGTGCTATGTACTTCATCAATATACCAATTACCACATACTACCCATTCTGCTACTTACAAATCTGCGATTATGGTTGAAAGCATGCCAAGGTGTGATATAACAAAGAACTGTATACTTGCTATTAGCGTTTTTAAAATCATTAAAAGATGAAACACTGAATTTCATGCATTCATTTTTTCTAGCAGTCATCTTGGAGTAGGTTTAATATCACAATTATACTTATAGTACCCAGATTACTAATACCTTAGTAAATGGTAAGCAAACTTTCATCTGTATCCAAATATAGTGTGTGTTTTTTTTTATAAACAAACAGAAACCCTGAATGATGAATCACATATTTTGAGTGCACATAGTTGAACATTTAATAAAAATGTTTAAATATGCAAATAATATATGCAAACCGCACAGAATTCTACCATTTCTGCATTATAACTTGTAAATTACATTTTGGCTATATCATCGATACACGAGCAGTTACCTGTGATTTCCGGCAAGACAAAACAATGAATTGCATGGTTACTTGATTCGCCATGCCCCCTAAAAAATAACATCAATAATCCGGTCCAAAGAGGCGTAACTTTCTTGCTAACATATTTACCTATTCCAGTGTTTCGTAAAGCGATATTCCACTTCTTCATAGAACATTTTCAACTTAAAGATCAACTTTACCTCTGTGTGAATTTTTCATCAATGCCAATATTTTTTTTCTCAGTTAACACATTTTCAGACTAATTTTTCCATTGTGATTTATTCTTGTATTTTCCCCAACCACCTGTAACTACAAGATCAAAGACATGCCCCAGCTAACAAATATATTAATCAAATAACTAAACGAAATTACTAGATACAACATAATTATAATTGTATTACCGATAGCAATTTAACCAAGCAACTTAGAACGCAGAAGTATAAAGATGTCCAAACTTTCTAAAGCACTAACAGTAGCTCAATTCTCTCGTTATTGTTATATGATGCATAAATTTAAACTACAAAATACACATATGCAAATAAGACACAGAATGTTAAACATACTAGATTCTGGATAAAACAGCTCGACATTTCTCACCTCATAGGTACAATCAGACCATGTTCAAAACATACAGTGAAAAATACCAATACCACAACGAACTTACGAATCACATTACAGGCTCGTGTATAAATTCAAAGCACAAGTGTCCGTGCTAAATGGGAGGTACCTCTACTTAAATTTGCACATCCACTGAGGCTTACCCCAACACCTCTTAAACCTACTAAAATAGATACATCAGCAAAACCAAATCCCGTTAATAAAGATAAGTTTCTCAATCCTATAAGAAATATTTATATACAGCAAATAGTTAACAACAAATTATAATGCATGTGAATGTGATCATGTATCCGTTTATTGAAAAGATTAATGACTATGGTTACTCGATTCACCATGTACAATCTTAGGCATTACAATGCAAGTACTTCTTAAGTGTTACCGTCTTACTATGTATGTATTATGAAAATAACATAAGTTATTTAGCTTCCAATCTAATAAATTCATGGCTCTACTCAACTTGGATTAATGAACTAATGAAGTGAAAATAAGACTACGATACCCTTTTCTTTCAAAGTATCTGCAATTAAAGCATTTCATTTCCAAACACTATCGAGATCAAAAAAGAATACTTACAAAGGTAATTTTATATAACAAAAAATTAAATGCTTAAAAACATGTATTTCTTTTATGAAACATTACATGTACAACCATTATATCTCACTGAAGCAAATTGCAAGTACCACAGCCAAACATCATTAACTTAAAGAAAATGTACAAACATCTAGTACAAACCAGGAAATTCAGGCATTAACCAGTAACAGCAGTGCTTTCAGAACTAGGGATGTGATTGTTACATGTCTATAACAGTCTTGGAATACATGGGTTCTATCTTTATCCGATACTCATATACAATGTACACACAAATACATGCAGAGAAGTAGAATAACATCTAGACAACATAGAAATTCTATACTAAAAAGTACATTATTAATTGCTTTAAAAGCTAGCTAGCTGGTCTTTTAACTAAGAAATGTGACAAATGTTTAGAAAACTTGTATATGAAGAAAACTTCTTGGTTACAGATCGACTAGTACAGTAACACAATAGAAAAGTTATTAGTATGGGAAGTTATTGCAAGTAGATACAAGTTTACTAATGTATCAAAATTCTTCCACATCACAAAAATGTTGACAGCATTCCATATATGCTTACATCATTCACCGAAAATATAATTCATTCTTCTAAGCTTGTACGGAGATTCACTTCACTGCAATATTTAATGTGTGCAACACATTCGCCTTCCCTACTCTTCAACCAAAAGTGCCCGATTTGCTTCTGGAAACAACTTTTGTTAGGACATGTTCCATACATCAAATTGAGATAATTCTAGGATTTATCTTTTAAGTTAAACAACCATTCATTAGCAACGGATCTATACGTGTATTACTTAAATTACGGCTATGACAATGCATTACCAAATATTAGCAAGAGACATACAAGATCTGATGTGTATTTAATGTTAATTTTATAATACTTGATAGCAGTGAAAATGCAAATGACAAACCAAAGTAACGATAGTTTCACATTTACAAACATACGCAGTTACTGTGAGGAAAACTGGTTTCTGACTGTCCAAGGATGCAAGATTAGCTGCTTTCAACATACAAGGCCCATGTTCAAAGGTAATCACTCCACCTTTTTAAAATCATTTGAAACAAAGGCATATGGTAAAAGCAAGTGTTTTCTTTTAAATATTGATAAATTTACGAAGTTACAAATGAATCTTTAGTTTCAAACTTAAATTATTTTGGAAAAATCCAGTATGATTTAAATGTGCCACTTTGACTAGTGAAGAGCAATTCTTAATGTAAATTTCTAGTTTACTTCAGATATTATTTAGGAACTAATACCAGGGATAGGAATTCTCCGTTTCAATATACATATCTGTGACTGCCATTTTCATCTTCATTAATTCGAAGCAAGTCGCCCCGATGTATAGGCAAACTGTGCTCAAATGTCATCATGTTTTTTTCTGTACTTTCTTTTGCACGAGATCTTGATCATACAGAGTGATACTGAAACAAACTTGTTATTGCAAAACAAGAGCAAGAGACTTTTACCTTTTGTACTCGAGAATTTGATACATGATGGGCATCTTTTTAAAGTACTAACATTTTGATGAGAGTTGAAATTGATATGCAATAAATCATAGATTGTGGTAAATGAAGTATATACAAATTTAATGTCATTATTTGACCAAAACCCTCACAAAATACAAAGGTAAGTTTGACAATTGTAATGTATCAATAAGATTTACTTGAGGAATGCTTACGTTATATGTACTGATACCATGGCAACTCATTTTATTCATATTTCAGTGAACTGCATACCACATTTCATATCGGACAGCCATCAAATAATTCCAATATCAGTCACTCTGAACTTCCAATAAAAGCTTCGGTTGGAAATTTGTACACGATACAAGGAAGTATTGTAATACATGTGGTTTGAAACGAGAACTCTGGGCCTCAGCCAAGTACTGAAAATAAACTAGTTATCGCAAACGCATTGGCAAGACTTTTAACCTTATTTTTACACCATAGATCCAACAGTGAAATGGCAATATTACTTTTCCAGTTAACAGGTTCATAAATTAAAATTGTGTCAATTTTAACATAAACACAATTTAAATAATTTTTCCATTTACGAAAATGTCTTTTCCCAAGATTCAGAGGAAAGTAAAATTATGGTACAAATCAGATTTACTAAAGGAATGCTTACATGAACCGAAACAAAGGCAAGTCTTCTTTTCAAAACTCAGCATTTGCAAACCATATTTCGTTTCCGTCTTCAAATTATTCAGTCAACCACCCCCATTTTCTGTAATCAACTTTGTTATGGCAAAAATTGCAAACAATAGGAGATGTTCAGCTTAATTTTTTATGTTTCAATTATGTAACCATAACTGTTAAATAAAATTTAACAAAAATTTAAGTAACAGCCATTGTAAAATGAAGTTTTTCCCAAAATTTTATAATGTTTATGTATATATCAAATTCATTTTCGTAATACATGTATACCAAAGTGTTTTCCATACTTGGTTTTGGGACCACGTCGATTCAAAATCAGACTTTTACAAATCAGCTAAACACTGAAAATAAACTGGTTATTGCAAAGACAACGACTTGGCTATTAAAACCTTTTCATAGAAACGATCATTACTTTAATACAAATTTACTTTACACACAAATTAAGCAAACTGCTTCAATTTATTGAAACCATTACTTTCAAACACTTAGAATGTGTATATAAATTTCCTTGAAAATAAAACATTGCTCATACAACCGAGTAATACTGATTGACATTTACCATCATGGAATTGTGAAAACCAATTCTTAATTTGTTACTAGCTTACTCAAAGTTACAGTTTCAGGAATGGGGAATGGAATTCTTCCTCGCTTGTTTAATTTCGGAGATGTGCAATCACTATATTTTCACGTCGGTCTTCAATTAATCAAAGAAAGCCACCCCGATGTGTGTATTTCACATTGCACGGTTTGTACTGTGTATGGTTCTGCATCACATTTTGGTATTCTTGACATATCAGCTCAACATAGATTGACTGAAATAAACTTGTTATTGCAACAGCAAAACTCGTACATTTCTTGATCCAGTACCCATTAATTTTATATATATAGAAGTTCAAAAGAAAACCATGTTCGACAAGGTCAAGTTCTCAAAATTACAATTCAATTAACATTTTTTCTCTCTGTAAATACTATAACAGGCACAATGATAGTACAAATCAGATTTACACAGATAAAAGAAGCTTTCATGAACACATACCATGGCAATTCTTTTTGCTAAAAAAAAAAAAGGGGGGCATACTGTGCACCACATTTGATGACGGTCTCCTTTATTATTCAATGATATATCATGCTGTTTTACTGAGCGAAATGATTCCATGGAGCTTACAACATCCGATGTTGATGGTTACAAGATTCCTTGCCAAATTTGAACAGTACTGAAATTAAATTTGTTACTGCAAATCCAAAAGCAAAATTTAACGCTGCGTTACTTAAATCAAGATAATGTCACTCACTGAAAGAAACCTCAAAATGACCAAGAGTATCACAGAAAAGTTAACTAAAGTTGTGTATGACGGTGAAGCTCTTATAAATTTAAACTAATAATTTGTAAAATTGTTTACATTAAATTATTAGGAATGAACTATTTGTACGAAATTTTACACCAACTTGAACTAATACCATAGGAATTCTTCTTGTTGAAATTATTGCATATCAGGTCACATCTCTGAATAATTGGGAACTCGGGCACCCCAGATGTCTGTAATAAACTTTTTTTACAGCAAAAAAAAAACACACTTTCCAAATGTTTCAAAAGCTCAATTCTTCCATTTTTTTTTTTTTAACTCCTTGTACATTACTAAGATTTTATGAATAATTTGTTAATAAGTGTTTGATTTTTTATTCAAATTAAAAGCATATTTTGAGAAATTAATGTTACTTAAGACTATGAATGGAAAAGTTTGATCAAATCTAGTTTACTTGACTAATGCTTACAATTTACACAAATCAATTTCATGACATTTCTTCTTCATATAATTTGATGAGCTGTGATGTAGGCCTGTTAATTGCATTACAAATCTGTGCAAGGTTTTCCAAAACTCTTCATTTATAAAGCCATTGTTTTCAATACCTGGATGTTGCAAATTCTCTTGATAAATAAATCAATGCTGAAAATAAATTTGTTATTGCAAACACGGTGACACCTTCGCTTTCCATAATTTAATTAAGAGACAAATGGATTCAGAGACATTCCTCTTTTAATCTCAAACTATAACGGCATGCACTGAAATATTTTATTATCATGATTAAGTTCACTTTTCACAAGATAAATGGAGTTTCACAAAAAAAAAAAAGGAGAGAAGAAAAAAGCGATTTCATCCAGAGAAAATTTTCCCTTCTTCCGTAATACCAAGACAAAATACGGGCATCATGTAGGCTTACGTGATCGGTAGGATGCCAACTCTAATTTTACTCTTTCAAGTCTGTGTATACATATATACAGCTCATTTTGGTTTTCTAATTCATGTCACCGAACTACCTGCAATCAACTATGGTTGTGGCAAATTGCATACACCTGAAGTGCTTTCTTAATTCAAATTTTCCCCATATTTGTCTCACAGTACAAGAATTTGATAGATTATTGTTGACTTTAATATACAAGCCTTACTCTATTCCATACATTAATATACCGAAGCATCTTGATACTTGTATTCGTTGATGAAGCCGATTCAAACATGCCTCCTTTTCTAACTACTGAAAATAAACTCGTTATTGCAAAAAACAAAGGCAACTTTTTTACACTTTTTCAACTTGAAGGACGATGGGTTCAAAGGTAAAGATTTCTTCTCAACTGTTTAATTTTCATTTTTAAAAGTTGAATTCTTACCATTTCTTATTAAAGAACCAGTGTAAAATTTATAATGCAGAAATGCAAAATCTTTTTTTGTACAAACTAAGCATAATGAAGGTATGCTTACACAAATTCCATTGTAATTGTCACTATTTTGGCATATTGGGCACCACACTTCATGTCTGTCATCAAACATTTCAAAATTTGGATACCCTTTTATCTGTAATCAATGGGATTAGGAAAACAAACAAATTCCAAAAAAAAAAAAAAAAAACAAAACAAAAACAAACCCGAATCTAAAAATTATAGTGACTCCTTCTAAATGAATAATATTTCATTCAAATCTATTATTATGAAAGAAAATTTCCAATACTTAAGTTTTAATGAAATCAAAGTCTTGACAAAAACTTCATGATACATATACCAAATAGTCTGCAACGCGGACAGTGGAATCTTGAATGATCCAGATTGAAAAGGGAGACTTTGCAATATCCAACACTGAAAATATATTTGTTAAGACAAACACCAAGGAAAAAATCTACAAAATTCTCACTTTACTTAGTTTAAATGATGTGTCATTTGTGTATTATATGGTGCAAGAATAAAAGAGTGTTCATGTTAAATGTACCAAATTCCGCTAGTTTCAAATACTGATGCGAAAGCAAGTACACATACATGCATTTAATTTTATGTTCTTTCATTATACTTCAAATTTTCTTAGAGAAATATTTGATGCAATTCGTCTTCACAGACTCTATTGACAAACTATCTTGACCCAATGTCATACGGTGTAATATTTTACACAAGACTATACCCAAGCCAGGTCGTTCAATTTAATTGCTGGCAATGGAAACACCACATTCAAAGCAAATATACAACAGTTGCTAGTCATTTCAGTGCTTATGATGAAAGCTACGATATCACATTTACTTGCCGGCTAATCAGATGGAATTTGCATCTTACTTTACAAGACAATGCATATATCAAAGACTTCTTCTCCAATCAAGCATGTAGGAAAGGGATCACCATATCAAACTGTATGTAAGCATACTTTCAATATCTTGGGATTCAGCTGAAATCATATGATAAAGCATATCCATGGCAACAAATACACCATTAAAATTGGTAATGCAATGTACAGATAGCAGAACCTTTGCTTTGAAAAATACTTCTGGATTGTGTAAACCATATACAAATTTTATACTTATTTCTCATTGCATCTTCTAAATTCACTCCTCTGTACATCTTTGGCAAATTACTCTTGGGAGAGCAGTATGAATCCAGATGGTTCAAGCTAAGAAACTTTCTAAATAGAGAAGATTTTGTTTGCATGTCAACATGTTGTGAATCTCCGAGAGAAAGTAATTTCTAAAAATTTCTTAGAAACATCATCAGTTAAAGCAACCAGGGCTTCGTCATTTAATCATTTTCAGTTGAAAAATCGACAGTGTGAAAATAATTTCTAATTATATATTCACCTGTTCACCATCGAATCGTTATAAAAACTCGCTCGTAAAATACGATTCTTGCCTGACATAATGGATCTATTTTCGTTTAACGATCATTAATCAGGATCTTTAAATCTGTTGGAAAGAACATTTAAAAACTAAAATGAAGTATGAAATTATTTTAATGAAAATTAAACGACGATTTTACATTAACATAATAATATGGCGTCCGGTATTTACGTGGGCATCCATGACGTCACAGTCTGTTGCTATTTCACCACAAATTGCAATACGTTTCGATTTTATACATCATCACTGATTAAAAAAGTCCACAATTCAATTTTCGTAAGAACACAAGAGCCAGAATACCTGGTAAATATACCTTAAAAGCTTCTGGATTCCGCAAAATATCACTGTTAACAAACACTGAGCAAAATTGACCTTCACCTTCAAAACACATTCCTTCAACAAAACTATTATTTGACGCGTTTAAACCATCAAGAAAATATTAGAAACTGAATGATATAACCTCTGAAAATAACAACATGCATCTTTACTTATCTATAGTCAAGATTAATTCGTCGCTGCCCCTTTCGACATTACCACACCCCAACCGACAAAGATGGCAGGAAATGCTGTATTGGCGTAGTTATGCAGACTATATATATACAATTTGCAATGTATTAATGCGCAAGATCTATGGCAAAAAATAGTGCATTCAAATTATTAACTAAAATAGTGACATATCACTAACATAAGCAGAATTGATATCGAAATATGTATATTCATTTAGTTATTCTTTTTTCTATGACGAATTTATTTCATAGAAAGAAGTAGGAAGATATTTAGTGGTCGGATGTATGAAAATAATATGGAAGTAAATTGACCATTACGTCAGTGTTCGTACAGAAAACGAATATTTATAAATAGCACAACCGGTTCAAACTAGTTTTAAGATTAAAAAAGTTGTTTACTGTGTGTAGTTTCTTTACAGAGTTGTCTCTCGTAACGGGATAAAGGCATAACAATAGGTTCAGAGACAGCACTGTGCACAATCTATCTTTTTCTACTAGTCGTTTTTCGTAGAAATACTGTGAGATGTGTTGTTATTGTTAGCTGATTACAATAAAATTGATATATTAACATAGAGACATTGAAAATTTTTGTAGAAAGGGATAAAAAAAAAAAATAACACAACCCCCCCCCCCCCCGGCCAAAACAAAGCAAAAAAACCCCAAGAACAAACAAACAACAATTACAAAACAAACAAACAAAATAATAAAATAAAAAAAAAACAAAGCAAAAACAATACAAGTTTGTTGAAATCTTAATTGACTAACAAATTAGCAGAGAAGATGGGGTCTTGGACATCACAGGTTCAGTGTTGGGAGCGTAAATATAACAACATTCACTATTCATCAGTATCGGATCAACCTCAATGAAGGTTAATGCAAAGGGGTCAATATAAAAGCACAGGTAAGCGATATATATATATATATATATATATATATATATATATATATATATATATATATATATATATATATATATATATCTCGCTTACCTGTGCTTTTAAATATATATATATATATATATATATATATATATATATATATATATATATATATATATATATATATATATATATATACATGTATATATGATTAGAGAGAGCATATATAAACTGTACGTAACCAAACGGGTTATAGGTTTATTTCATGATAGATTTTTCTCAGTGAAACTTCATATACTTTCTCGGCCTCAACACCGTATTTATTTATTTTGTGCAATATATGTAAATGGTACGTGGTTTTCAACGACTCCGGCCAGCCACATATGTCCGTACCCAAAATCATTTCAAATTATAACAGTATTTCAGATAAAATCAACTCAGTCTTCATGGATTTTCATAGATTTCTTCAGGAAAGATTTCGGATGAATCAAATTGAATTATTGCCGCAGGACACATCTTACTTACTAGAGCTAATCGGCTATAGCGAGTCAAAGGTGTCACTTCAAATATTGACAATTAAAGCCGGTCTATTTACCTCAAGGGCAAATCAAGTTATGTCATGCGAGCTAAATCAAATGAGATTTCTTCTAAGTAAACAAACCAATTAGAAATATTTCACTGCGCGTAAAAGCCGCGGGGGAGGGGGGTGTTAGGAAATATATTTAGAATTTCCCGACAACGAATTCCTGTGAGGTAGAAGAATTTAACATTGTGTCTTTTTTATAACTTCTGATAAATATCAAATTAAGTTTCTGTTTATAGAGAGTTTAACAAGGCTTAATTACTTGAACTTTGAAAAGGATCGCCGGGATCGGTGCATTATAGGCAAATTTGATATATTTTTTTATACACATACAAGCATTTTCACACAAAATAAAATTTCAGTGAAATTAATGGATATTAAATATTATTCCTTTAAGAATTAATCTCAATGTGCATTGGCATCGTCTATTTGAAGAGTGTTCATTATATAATGGAAAGTGGGATATTTTGGGCTTTCATCCGAGAAATGTTAATTATTCTGTTTCATCAGGGTTAAAGTTAACTAATCTGGCCTTTGACTGATTGTTAATCTTTTTTTGTAAGTCACTGTTCATCAGATCAGGCCCCATCTTAGGGGCTTTCTACAATTAGAAGGATGTGTCATCTGCAAGAACTAGTCTTATATTAGAATTAATATCATTAACTATAACACACACACACACACACACACACACACACACACACACACACACACACACACACACACATATATAAAACAATGACCCCAGTATCGTGTCCTGGGAAAACTTTAATTTCCTTATAGTCTGAGACACACTAGCTTGTTATTCTTTTTTGTAAGTCAATGTTCATCAGATCAGGCCCCATCTTAGGGGATTTCTACAATTAGATCAGGAATGTGTCATCTACAACAACTAGTCTTATATTAGAATTAATATCATTAACTATAACACATACACACACGTACGCACACACACACATATATATAAAACAGTGACCCCAGTATCGTGTCCTGGGAAAATCCAACTTTAATTTCCTTATAGTCAGAGACACACTTGTTATTCTTTTTTGTAAGTCAATGTTCATCAGATCAGGCCCCATCTTAGGGGTTTTCTACAATTAGAGGGATGTGTCATCTACAACAACTAGTCTTATATTAGAATTAATATCATTAGTATAACACACACACACCTACACACACATAAAACAGTGACCCCAGTATCGTGTCCTGGGAAAATCCAACTTTAATTTCCCTATAGTCAGAGACACACTTGTTATTCTTTTTTGTAAGTCAATGTTCATCAGATCAGGCCCCATCTTAGGGGATTTCTACAATTAGAGGGATGTGTCATCTACAACAACTAGTCTTATATTAGAATTAATATCATTAAGTATAACACACACACACCTACACACACATAAAACAGTGACCCCAGTATCGTGTCCTGGGAAAATCCAACATTAATTTCCTTATAGTCAGAGACACACTTGTTATTCTTTTTTGTAAGTCAATGTTCATCAGATCAGGCCCCATCTTAGGGGTTTTCTACAATTAGAGGGATGTGTCATCTACAACAACTAGTCTTATATTAGAATTAATATCATTAAGTATAACACACACACACCTACACACACATAAAACAGTGACCCCAGTATCGTGTCCTGGGAAAATCCAACTTTAATTTCCCTATAGTCAGAGACACACTTGTTATTCTTTTTTGTAAGTCAATGTTCATCAGATCAGGCCCAATCTTAGGGGATTTCTACAATTAGAGGGATGTGTCATCTGCAAGAACTAGTCTTATATTAGGATTAATATCATTAACTATAACACACAAACACACACACACACACACACACACACACATATAAAAGTGACCTCAGTATCGTGTCCTGGGAAAATCCAACTTTAATTTCCCTATAGTCAGAGACACACTTGTTATTCTTTTTTTGTAAGTCAATGTTCATCAGATCAGGCCTCGTCTTGGGGGTTTTCTACAATTAGAGGGACGAGTCATCTGCAAGAACTAGTCTTATATTAGAATTAATATCATTAACTATAATACCCCCCCCCCACACACACACACACACACACATATATATAAAACAGTGACCCCATTATCGTGTCCTAAGAAAATCCAGCTTTAATTTCCTTATAGTCAGATCTAAACACACCCTTTTTATATTGCAACTCTCTGAAATCTTTAACTTGAATAATATTGAAACCAACCAAGATCAATTGATAATTGTTTTGACACTCCACGATTATAATATATTTCACTTATATGGTAACGGCATCTGCCTGAGGCATTGTATAAAATGTTATACTTTTGCAACGGACCCACCCGAAGCAGTGACACTGGACCTCGGTTTTTACTGTCTCGTCACAAAAACATGACACCGCTGTGCCCCGGGTGGGAGTCGAACCCGGAACTTTCCAGTCACAAGCCGAGCAGCTCATCTTCTGAACCACACCTGCTTGAAGAATAAGTCAATAGTTTCTCTGTAAATAGTGTATCAGGCATATTCACGGAGAAACTTTCAACTCATTCTTAGAATTTCGATACACCCTATTGTAGGTCTCAAGTCTTTGACTTAAAGTTTCTTTGTGAATAAATGTGTGTACATGTATTGGAGTGAAGGCCATATTGTAATTGTGTTTACTTTTAAATAATTATATAGATGTTTGAAAAAAAAACCGCAATACGACACAGATCGATCCGATTGGTGAAACTTCATTTGTAAAATTGGTAATAAGGTTTGAACTCTAGTACACAGGTTCTCGTGTACTCAACTCATCTGCATCGATTTCAAGCGAGTCACTTATATATATATATATATATATATATATATATATATATATATATATATATATATATATATATATATATATATATATTTATATGATAAGGTCTTAGTGAGGGACAAGAAATAATTATTTATGTTTCATTTGTTGTCGAGAACTCTAGCTAAGGGCTTTTATGAATTACTCCTTGTCAAATTAGTGGAGAATTCAGAGGCAAAGAAAAAAGAGGCTTGCTCGGAAACTTGCCTTTGTAATCTCTTCCCCCGAAAGAATCTGGTCATGAAGAGCTCAGTAAAATTTTCCTATCAGAAGAAACTTTGAAATTGGTGGATCTATTAAAGCCTTTCTATGGGCAAAAAGTATAGCTTTTGTTATTCACTGGCTTAACTGTTAAACATCTTGTAGCTTGGAAAGGAGGCGGCACATATTGCCTTTAAACATGTTTGATCCCAAAGGAGGCATACATTGCCTTGAATTAATATGATCCCAAGATCACCAGGCTCTCTTTCAAAGGCAATTTTCAGCTTGTGAACAAAAATGTATACTTTTCTGTAGACATTGTACATGAATATTCAGCAAAAGTGAAAAGTCAGACAGTGGGGTGGGTAGCTTACAACTTAGTGTATTAAACAACAATAAATAAAATGAAAAATAAAAAATAATAAACCCAAGTGGGTCAAGAGTGAATAACTGGTAAGGGACACCAGTGTCAGAACATGGGAAGTGATAAATACACAATCAAAATTGATCACACCAAAAGCAATACCAGTTAAAATCCAAGATAATTAAGATTGTTGTGTTTACTCTCTTTTGTCGAATAATGAGGGTAATTCAAGAGTTCAAAGACTTTTACATATAGCTATTGATGATAATTCTTCAGAAGATGAAATCTAATTTCGATGGTGATTTTTGTTCAGTTTAGAGTAATTCATGAGCCCAGAATTCAACATTTGTATGAAAAGTCATCATTTTGTGTCATTACAATTAAACATGAAAAAAATCAGAGATTTGTGTCATTGTGATAAAAAATGAGACATTGAATAAATTCTAAACACATTTACTTCATAAAAACAATAACATTTCAAGAACAGATAAACACTGGTAATACTATTATATGTGTACTGTTGACAACTATACAGAAAAACATTTATCAAAATGATGGATATAATACCAATTTCTGAGGCAGACAAATATTAATAATTAAATTACTAATCAATTCGCTCATCTTAAGACAATTATTAAGATTAATGAGCATCTCCACCATTTTGAATTCAGAGCTTCTGCTATTAAGTCACCATTACATAATCATTTTCTGACGACTTGCAATTTCATTTTGTTCAATTTATGTTATGATAGGTTAACTCTCGACACAACGAGGTCAAGATACAGTTCTGCTAAAATAAAATATGCAATACATGTGGCTGCAAATAAATAACTGTATCAACATCATATATGCATTTTCAAAGTCAAGGGCACTAGTTCAAATTGTACAAATGAAACAATATGTTTATTTTATATCCATAAATTAATGAGGAAAATGATCGAAAACTTTAAAACACGACCTTGATTTAATTCTAACCCATTCTTTAAAAGTGGGATGTTTTGATATGCACTCATTTTGAAATTCCTCTAAAACTGTGAAGAAGGGAAACTGGATTGAGAAAAGTAAATAGAAGCACTGGGAGACAGATACAGAACATTTGGAGTAATGTAAAATAACAGAGTCTTGAGACAACCCCTGACCCAGTATAGAGAATGTAAGAGGGAGTCTCAAGACCCTGTGTGTAAAATATGCTCTTCACCTTTCTTCACAACTACTATATGTAGAACATATGGAAATATCTACAGTATACAGTATTTGACGATATTGTAATACATGTACAAAGAATTTTTAATTAAGTATAATATTTTCATACTCTTGAAAAAGTTTACGACCACTAAACTATTGTTTGTATAGTTTTAGATGTATCTCTGGAGTATGACATAATTAAAATAAGTAAAAAAAATGATAATTTTCTTTGGATGTATCTTAGCATGTAAACAGAAATAAAATAGAAAATAAATAAATGATATATAAATCTGGAACTCCTGTTTTACAAAAGAACTTACAGCAACCGTATGTATTCAATGATACATAAAATGTAGATGCTAAAAGTAATGACTTATCATCTGCTTACAATTACTCATTTTCAACAGTCTTTCACAAACAATACATAAATTTAAGGGTATCTAATGATAGAATAGGCAATCTTCATATTTTATATGACGTAAGCGGCCCAAGACCCGACATGTTACTTTTTTGCCAGGGTTTTCATTTTCACGTAAAGGACTAGATAATGGCGTCTCAATTTAAGCAAGAACTTCAAAATAAAAATCCTGGCAAAGAGTTTATATCGGGTCTTGGGCCACTTATATCATGTAAATTATGAAGATCGTCTATTTGTTTGCTAAGGAGTAAAACTCTTATGATATGTTGTTAAGTCTTCAGTAAAACAGACCCCCTGTTGACGATATCGTTAGACAGCGATGATCATCATTATTACAACGTGTACAAAACATATACAACAACATATGTCATCATCAAATTGTACTGGCCAATCCTGACTAAATTTGGCATGTATGATATGGTTGACTACTGGTATTATCAAAAGCCAGGAATGTCCTGCATGATTGTCAGTTTTCCTCGTAAGCTATAGAGTTCAAGCTTTTCAAGCTTAGATAGCATTCTGTAGACACCCCTTGTATATGAAACAGCATCCTCATATTACGTCAGAAATACTCCACATGTGTGTGGTTTCTGTCTGTAAATGAAATACAAACATTTTGTACTATCGTTGATGACAAAGCCAACCTCTTCTTTAATTCTTTCAGTGGACTTCAAATCACACATATTTAAGGAAAATTAAATTTTGATTACTTTATGATTAGTTTCAATTAAGAATAAAAAAAATACAGCAAATTTTGAAATGTAGGTCAAAGGTCATGAGTTCAATGACCTTGGTGTAATGTTAAAGGGCTTTATTAGTGGACTATGCATGTCAAATATATAGTCTCGATCTCTCACGGTTTAAAAGTTATGGCGAAGGTTCAAGTTGACAACAAACACACAAAACAATATGCCCTCGATCAATCGATCAGTGGCCAAAAAATTCGAGTTGGTGTAAGCACTTGTACAAGAAGGTAAAAGTTAGCATTAAATAAAAAATAAAACTCACGTCCCTCCAAAAAATCTAAACAATTACTATAATGAAAAATTCACCTGAAGATTAATAAGTGTTTTATCTGATATTAGATTACTGGGCATTTGCATCATCATTTCTCTCATACGAGTGCATAGAAAGTACACCAATTCTGCAAATAAGGAATATAAAACCCAAGTATGGAGTAAATATGCTTACTGCAAACTATAAAGGTGCTATGAACTGGTTTGCATTTAACTGCTCCAAGTACCTGAAAAATCAAATATCATTCTTTATGCAACAAAGAGATAGTACTACATGTATTACTGCTAAAATTTGTCATTACAATGTAGATGAAGGTGATACAACTGAGAATTCTACAGAGTCAGCAAGTTTATTACAAAATAAACACTGATAGAATAAATCAAGGATTTTACGCTTTACTGATTGATTGACTGATTATTGTTTTACGTCACTCCACGATTATCTCACGTGTATGGTGACGGCATCTGTCTGATGCATTACTTAGAAATTTATACCTTTGCAAAGACTAACCTAATGCAGTGAGTGATCTTTTATGTGCTACGCCTTCTGTGACACGGGACCTCGGTTTTTACTGTCTCATCCGAAAGACAGAACAACGGTTTGCCCAGGGCGGGAGTCAAACCCAGGACCTCTCGATCATGAGACGAGCACCTTATCCACTAGGCCACACCGGCTTAGGATTTTACGGAATGAGAAAGGCGAAAAATAGAGTGTAATAGTACATGAAGTTACACACCTTGGGTTATACTGTTCCACTCTACCACGAAGGATGCTGGGACCTAGGAAGCCGCTCAGCTGATTCAGGCACTGACTAGCGGCACTGGAGGTAAGTGCATTATCACAAGTCTGGTAAAAGAGACATTGATTTAATTAAGGATTATAACAAGGTGTGAAACCTGAATGCCCCCAGCAGCAACAAAGTCTATATAAGGTAAATTTGTCTTAGATCTTGATTACACTCCACCCCATGGGAATACGTATGTGAAATATGAAAGCCCTATCTCTTACAATAACTAATAAAGTTTCAGAAATGTATGTCAAAGGTCACGAAATCAATGATCTTGGTGTTATTTGAAAGGGCTTTATTAGTGAAGTATGCATGCCATATATGAAGTCTCTATCTCTCCCAGTTCAAAAGTTATGGCAAAAGTTAAAGTTGAAAACAGACAGAGAAACAGACAGAACTATATGCTCCTGATCTATCGATCCTGGGCCATGAAAAGGTATGCATTGTGTCAAACCATATCCTTTCGCAATAAAATGCCAAACTATTAATGATAATTCTTATAATTCAATTCAAGACAAGAATAACATGCTTTCACATGTTCATTTTCAACAATAAATTCATTCAAAACATAAAATGAACGTAACAACAGCATTAGAAAACCAGGTAATCAAATACATTGCATGTGACATCTTTGATGTCAGAATTATTTTCACCAAACCTGGGTTCGGGGCCATAAACCGAGAAAATACTTAGATAAAATAGGTAAATTATTACAAAAATACATAGAAATGATTTGGCGTTTGTGTACTATATCAGATAAGATATCTGCTTACACAGAATCAGATTAAGTGGAGTTCGATGTACTTAGTGATAAAACGATTATCGCTGATGATCGATTAGTGGTCATTTTGGGGCCAGCGATGTTACTAATCGATGTTAGAATTAAAAATCGATTGTCACCGACATCCAGGTTTTTTGGTTCATTTCCGTATTTTCGGTAGTTTTAGAAACCGCATATTAGCAATATGGCGGACCCTGACGAGATCGCGAGAATAATAATAATCATGACAGAACTATCTATCCTTACCCTGGTAAAACAAAATCAAAAGTATGGGAGTTCTTTAGGTTTTATAAGATAAAGGAAGGAAGAATTTGTGATGCAGGCTTACTGCTAAAATATTCAAAACATTTAGTATAAGTAACATTCTTGTTAATGAATTTGATGTTAAATGTTTTGATGTTGAATTAAAATTTTATTGCATTTCCTGATATTCGATTTATATATTGTAATGTATATTCGGTGTGTAATGTATATTCAGTGTGTAATGTATATTCTATATATATCAGTACAGGTGTATGTCATTTTGGGAAGGGGGTGGTCTTTACACATATATCTGCTAATATCATGGATAATTTATATGGTTGCTTGCCAAGTGTCATTTCGCCATGTGTATATAACTGTACATTGTTATATTTTTCCTTGATATTCATTGTTGAGAATTATTTTACACAAGTTCAACATGTAACTTTTCTGCACAGTCTGTTTGTGCAATAGTGTGTGTATATGTTTCATTTTTCTAGTACATGTATCACTATTATAATGTATGGAATTAGAATACTTAGCAGGGCAATCGCACAGAACATATTCGAACCTGATTCATCTCACTTTCTATACAATAATTCACTTTTTCATTGTCAGACTCAGTAATTCTACACTATCGGCGATCTGCATCTGCTTTCATTTCCCAGTTGTTGACATTTATTAATAGAACAAATCGACCGAATGACATCTTACCTCTATATTACAAGTTTGTCAGGACTTCTGTAATTTATCATTGGAAGATCGAACTGTGTAGTAATTCACAAATGATTTTATCTTGTTTACATTGTTTACTGTCGAGTGTCGCCATTTTGATCACGATCGACAAGTGTGACTGGCGCAATAATTTGAATTTGCCAGCAGTGATGTCCAAGATTATTTTTTCTTTATCTTATTCGTAAAATCCCTTTAGACACGCTAAATTTTACTGTAACTACTCAGTTTATTGTCAAACTGTGGTTATTTCATTTACTTTTTACATTGTCTGTTTTTGCACTGTATTTTGTCAGTGAATTGTTACATCCTTATGTGTAATGCGGTTGTAATACGGAAGTATTTTCTGCCAATATTTACAGAGATGTAAGTCCTTGGTTGTATGACATTTTATCATTAATCTTAGATTTAAGCCTATAGATGTCATTTTGATGTCAAAAAGTGTATTACATTCAATTTATATACTAAAATAGTGCATTGTCAGGAACATTGGTTACAATGTCAGGTTGTCAGGAATTTTCCTGCAATCTGATTGGCTGACAGGATTTTATAAGAGTATATAAGGCGGCAAGGATTCAGTTTCTGCAGATAGCTCGTAGAGTAAAGACATCCTGTCAGGAAACAAACAAACTAACAGAAACTATCTAGGTACAAAAATGAATACTGAAACTAATTATGAAATCTATTTTAAACATCGGCAAATAGATACGCATCTGAAGTACATAGAAACAATAGTAAAGTAAATTTCCAAGGACATTATTCCTGACATATGGATTTTCCTGACATATAGATTTTCCTGACAAACATTTTCCTGACAATAACATTTTTAATAAGTAATTTCAAGATAACTGCATAGTTTATACAGTGAGTTTCGTTATTGCTACATGAAGTAAACCTACGCTATCTCCCACCACGCAAGAGACAAACCTTTCTCTCCCCCCTCCTTTTTCGTGTGCTATGTATATATTTTTATCTGTATATCGCCATCATGCCAGATGTATGTTGCATATGCGAGTATCGCTTTAAGAATGTTATTCAACAGCTTCAATGGAATAAAATAAATTATGCACTGGCATATCCAGTGACTCATCTTTCTCGGAACATGAAGAGTATTACGGGAATACACTACTGAGGAAAACTATACATGAGGGGAAGAAAGGGAGGCCGTCCTGTTACAACATCAATAAATTTGATCTACTGTCCGCGCAACTCCCTCTGGAAACTGGAAAATCTGGATTTTCAGTTATTCATCTTCAGAATAATTTCAAAAAGGCAAAACCATTCGATAGATCTTGTTTAGTCGTAACTTTTGGTGTATGCTATATGTTTATATGAAGAAGCATTCATATTTTATAGAAAAAATCAATTTTAGAAAGGGCGATTTCCATGTTAAATTTTGACGTGACGTCGCCAAGTTTCCCATAGACTCAATGTTAAACATCGGCGACGTGACGTCAAAATTAACATAGAAAACGCCCTATCTAAAATGATTTTTCCCTGTAAAATACGAATGCTTCTTCATAGAAACATTTAGCATACACCAAAAGTTACGACTAAACAAGATCTGTCGATTGGTATTAATTTTGTAAAACTATTTTAAAGACAAATAAGTGAAAATCTAGATTTTTCGGTTTACAAAGTGAGTGGCGCGGACAGTAATTTAGACTAAAAGGGTATATCATAAATACTTTGAAGTGCCATCAGTGATGCTCAGTTTTGTGCACCATATGTATATTCTGACCATTGTCTCATTAGTGATGCTCAAAGAGGCAATATAAAGGACAAAAAAGCATTTCAAAGGTTAAGCATACAAGAAGCATACTCACATTTATTGATAAGGTAGATAATTTTAATTAATTCTTGATACAAAATGAACAAAGCAATATTCCGATTATAATCCATTATTAATCGATTATGACCCTCCGATTATTTCCGATAATCGATTATGAAATTAATCCGATTGCTGTACCTATAAATAACCTGACCATATAAACATACTTGACCACTTATTTTTACTTACAAAACTGTAGAAAATACAATCGAAAAATGACTCCAGGTATGGTTTGAAATGTCTTTTGCTGATACCTTTCCCTATGTTGGGCAGCTGTGAAAAAACCAAAAAAAAAATAAGAATGAGGATTATTTTCAACGATTTTTGTTCGAAATTTACCGCTAGAAATATTTAAAAACTTAACTGCTTGTTCCATATCAAATACACTTTGTATGAATGAATACAGCTCTGTTCTTAGTCTAATGCCACTAAAAATAATGATTCAAAAGCATGAATCTTATCAGTTTAGCCATTCCATCTTAATCATCTTCCATCTTACTCCATCAATATTTGACTCTATAAAACTAATACCCTTCACCTGTTTACATATCGTCTCAAAGTAATGAACATGTTGAGGATAATGCTGAAATGTAGTACTTTTCGCAAGAAGGGGAAGTAACTGTGATATGGATTGGGCAAGATCTTGATATGTGGAGAGCTCGGCAATCAAATGAACACAACTGAAATAAAAAACATTTATTTTGTTTGATTCTTGTTTTACGTCAAACCAAAGTCATTGTATTTAGATGGTGAAGTCTGTCTGATACAATGCACTAAGCAACGAAACCATGGGAAGAAGTGAGAGATCTTTCACAAGTCACATCTACTGTGACACAGCACTTTGGTTTTACTGTGTCATACACAAGTATGCCTAATAGTTTACTTGGAAAGTAAACACTATAAAAAGTGAGCATAATCTACCCAATATCGACAGAGACCCAAACATTGCTGAACATGAAATGCGAAGAAGAATTTTCGACATCGAAATTTTATATTCAAAATTTTCATAGTGCTCAATTCGATCTTGGTAAACTACAAGGAAAGGTAAACACTTTACCCATCTGCAAGTTCCCACGGCTCTGGGGCTTTTCTGAACATGTGATCCATACATCCTCCTTCCCTTTTTCCTCGACCCATCTTTGGTGCTAGAGATCCACATGAATACATCTGAAGGGATAATATACAAAATAATCAATTATCACCACACCAAAATTACTTCACCTTTATTGTGGATGTACCTCTCAGGTACATTGTTTAATACATATTGACCTATGTCAGTGGCGGATCCAGAATTTTTGAAAAGGAGGGGGGCCACATATGTATTAGCCAAACTACTAGGTCATTTTTGGTGTCAAATCTGGATTTTTACATGTAAATATGTGGCGAAAAGGGGGTGGGCCCCCTTCTACCATATATACTCGCATATAAGTCGACCCGCATATAAGTCGGGGTAGGTTTTGCAGCTCAAATTCTGGGATTTGCTGTTGACCCGCATATAAGTCGGTTGGAATTTTTGAGTGAACAAAGCCTGTACATGTTAACTGACATTCATTCATAGAAATGTATACAAAGGCTTGGAAGAATTTTTCCGTTCTGATGATCATGCGTAATCACACTATGGGAATTTAATTGACATATTCAATAGAGGGGCATTTAAAACGTGACATATAAATGATGTATTTATTTAAGATAAAACGATCTACCTGGTGTTACTTCATAGCTTAAATGACTACTTTTTGAATAATTTAGTAGCTGTGAAAACGGCTGTTTTTTTTTTTTGTGGCAGTGAAAACGATCGTGGCTTCATTACTTATTTATTTAACTATATTAAAAGTAATTAATTCATTAACGCAGTGAAACCCTACTATGAATCGATGAATGATACCTGACAAAGATTTTTTTACCACACCGACAAACCTACCAGTATCATTAACATACTTCTAGTGTCGGACCGTTATTTAATTAATGGCCATCATGTCACGGCTCACTAAACCGGTAGACGCACTGTAGCGGATTTGCTTTACCTTTTGTAACGGATATTTCAACAACAAATAAGCGATATATTACGACTTTTTAGTACAGAATCTGTTGGTCGCAAAATATACATTTTATAGTCATAGAATTGTATTTTAAAGTAGTATGGACCGGGAATTTCACCTGCGTTATCTATCATGTCTAATGTCTTCATTATCTGATAATAAACGGAAAAGTTTGGCTTCAGTCCAAGGTCGGATTTTTTTCTCTCCGTCAGTATCTCGCATATAAGTCGGTAGTGCTTTTCGACCATGATTTTTTACTCCCAAAAAACCCACTTATATGCGAGTATATACGGTAAATCCGCCACTGTATGTAGTGGACCTTCCTAAAGCAGTTGGTTGGTTGGTTGACTGGTGTTTTACGCCGCTTTCAACAATATTTCAGTTATATTGCGACATGGAAGCAGGAGGTTACCAACCTCTTAAACATAGTGGCGCAACACGGGAATCGAACCTGGATCGTCGGCGCCGCAAGCCAAGCGCTTAACCACTACACCACACCTGCCCCTTCCTAAAGCAGCAGGAGATCTTTTACATGTCTAATATGACATGTGACGTTGGTTTCCATCGTTTCATTCATGTGACAAATTATACCAAGTATCATCAAAACAACTCAACCTCTAAACTGCCCTAACTCCAAAATGTAGTAGACTTACATCTACATTATATTTGTACATGGATTCCAAGAAAAAATGGTTGACAGTATCATTATTTATGTCTATACTTCATTCTGTATTCTGCCAAAGCATGAAATTTTGTTCTTTACTATGCTATGATGCCTCAAAGCACTATGATAGCCACAACAGATAGGAATAAGGCAAATTTTGAAATGTAGGTCAAATGTCACATTTGAGGTAACAAGGTAAAAAATATTGGTGTAATATGAAGGGACTTTATTGATGGAGTATACATTCCAAATATGAAATCTCACGGTTCAAAAGTTATGGTGAAGGTTAAAGCTGACAACGGACAGATGAACAAACAGACAAACAAGAAACAGACAGACAGATAGGTAAAAAACAATATAACACCAATCTATTGATCTGCGGGCAGAAAAATAGGAAAACCTGTTTATTAGTGTGCAAGTCCATGTCATTGTCTCTCATTTTCTTCACCACACCGTATGTAGCAGGTCCCTTTTCCAAATCACTGTACTTCTCCGAAGAGGCCGGCTGTTTCTCGATACCCTCTAAACCTTCCTTTATCTTGTTTATAACTTCATTTAAACTTTCTTGACCTGAGGATCGAATAAATAAGAATTAAGCACAATTTTCTAAAATGCTACTCTCACTTTACTTCAAAAGGACTAATTTATAAATTGATAAATGTATTTCAATTTCAAGTAGACACACAACCAGATGTAGGTCAAGTGACTCCTTAGCACATTAATGCTTCATAGGTGACAAAATAGTTTGAATTAATATAATTATTAATTCCATGATAATAATCAATAAAAAAAGACATAAAACCACTCAGACGATATGATTAGTTTGTCTATTGAAATTTTAATTTTTTTCCCCACAACACTGATGTAGGATGATAGAGGTTAATAGTCTTGAAATAAACAGGAGAAGGTTAGCAATATCATGTCTGTCCTTCCATGTATATCAAAATACAGGTTCTGAATTACTTAATTGTAAAAAAAAGTTTTACAGCAAACTGCAGAAGGTATGGTGCATAATTCTCAATTTTCAGAAAACTACTGCAAGTGTATGTATTTTTAAGGGGGTTTCATAATCTAGCCTTGTTAACACCAAAAGGATGAAAACATCCTACTCATTTTCCTTATACCTGCAGATCTGGCAAGGATAGGTAATTTTTTATGAACTTCTTCAATCACTAATCAGATGGCGACTGGCATGATGGCTATAGTACATTTAAACACTTACATCTCAGTTGTCTTAAACATATTCAACATCTCAGTGCTCTTTGATATATTCAACATCTCAGTTGCCTTTCACATACTGGTATTCAACATCTAGGTTGTTTTTAATATATTCAACATTTCGGTTGTTTTTAATATATTCAATATCTTGGTGGTATTTAACTATTCAACATCTCGGTGGTATTTAAACATATTCAACATCTCCGTGGTATTTAACATGCAGTTTTTCTTTAACAATTTGTGGAATGAGAGAGCTGCCAGATCTCTGTGTTGGTATGTGCAAATAGAGAATGGTGTTTTGATCAGACTGAGTTAACACTACTCTTATGAATACACTTAATGAAATGTGATCAAAGACACGATGAAGGACAGTCAAAGGTTGCGACACTAATGTATATACTAATATACAACAAATTTCCACCATTGACATTTAGTGTTAAATCATGTTTGTTCTACGATAATTATGTGTACATGCTAAAACTTGGTTTGGAACAAATTAAAAAGTATGGTATTTGGGTTATTGCAAATCATTTAAGATACACTGGTACATGTATCAATTCTACATAATAAATCTCCAATTACCATATACAGTGACCACATTAGCAAGAGCAAGTGCTGCCCCCTGCCTCACAGAAGCGATGTTATCTTGTAGGTTGTTGAAAAACAGTGGGTAAAGAGCTGGCATACTGGTCCTACGAAAGAGAAGTCAAAACTTCATAAATAAACAAATACCGTAAAGTAGAGAATAAATATATTTAGCATCAGTTAGTTTCGTAATACTATTTTCAACAAAATTTGAACTCTCCCTCTACTTCAGACATTGGACACAATCTTTGGTCTTTTTTTTTTGTAAAGTCCTAAAGTTTGTTGAAAGCGACGTAAAACACCAATCAACCAACCAATCAACTAAAGAAAGAAGTGTGGAATTAACCCATGAAGACTAGATTGACAAATCAATTTAGGGATCACCAGATCCAAATTTGACCACGCCCATTACGTAGTTTCATCAAAACTAGATTCATGTTTGACGGGCCTTTATTTACGACATCTTTTAACGAGAAGCGTGCAAACAAGATGCAATGTTGGGCATTTGATGATCAGTGAATTCTGATATTGTTTCCGACTTATCTCTACAGAACTCCAATTGCATGAAATTACAAATGACTCTTATACTAAAAATAAACTTTTTTTCCAATTTTGAATACCAGACAAAATTCCTGTAGCAGTGACTGTTCATTTTTCACTGTGATTTGTTTGTATCATGTTTTTGTCATGAACTTTGCACCTTGATAGAGACTTCATTATCTAGGAAAGAAGTACATATACAGAGGGTTTCATATCTAAATCTTACTTTCAAAATTTGGCTGTTTCCCAATGACAAAACTAAAGAAAATTTTGCTTTTAAAATTTAGCTGTGTCACAATGCCAAAACTACAGGAAATTTGCAAATTATTCTTCTAATAATGAAAATTTTGGTGAAAGTCACAGACAAGGCAATGTGTCTTGGGAATTTCAAATCTTTGGAAATGCCTTTAGTGTGACTGCATTCTACGATATGTTGGACACTGTCCGTTATTCAGTAAAAATGAAAAATAACAAGCACTCTGAGAGTATTGCTAAAGCAATACAAGTTGTATTTCTAAAGTAATACAAAATCCCCCACCAGTCTAAACAAATCCATAAGGGGCTGAAAAGTAGGTCAGTGGCAGCAAAAGGGCAACATGCATTCAGAGAGATTTAATATGAGTCTATTAGCTAGAGTTGCTCACTTTTTTCCATTCTTTTTTTGTTTGTTTTGTTTTTTTGTTTTGTTTTGATATTTTAAGTATGGCAAAGAAAAGTGCAGAAAACTGATTTGGACACAGGGCAATAACTCTAGAAAAAGTAAGTTGACTGTGACCAAAGTCGAATTTGATCTGTAACTCCTCATGGGGAAGTTTGCTACCAAATTTCAGCTTGATCTCTAAGATACTTACTACTGAAGTATGAAATGCTAACTGAAAAGCCAAATCTAACATCATATCTGAGTACATGTATATTTATAACGATGAAAAATTACAAAATAAAAGAGAGATTTACCTAGATTCTTCTGGAAAACACAGGACAAAATTGCCACACGCTACACATGCCGCTGAAATGTTAAAAATGATATCTAGAGGAGTGGTTTATTCATATCAACAAATCAAAGAGCAAATAAGCAATACCTCCCCTTCATTATTTCTGCAAGTTTATTCATAATCTGTAAAAAGTTTCGAATGTATGGATATCAAAAAACAAGTACATATTGAGATACCAACAAATCAAGGTTACCATCTCTAACAGGCCAGCTGTCATCGTTGAAGCACACTAATAAAGCCTCCAGTAATCGTGGTATGTAGGGTCTCACATACATTCTGTCAATCTGTGGAGATAATCAACGATAAGCTGCTGGCAAAAACATGCAGTAAAAGAAGGAAACTGGCAGTAACCTGTTCACAAAATGCTCACTTTAACGTGAAATATTACCAAAACATTATCAAAACATCTTTTTTTTTTTTTTTGAAAGTCTGATTTCTGTATTAAAAAGAGCTCTCTGAAAACAAAAAAACTTTGATCTCAGTGTTGAACTGATGAAAAGGTGAGTATGGATTTAAGAAGAATATCCATGCTGAAGCTTTCTTTCCTATTAAAATGTTTAGAAATCGTTGTCTTCCGAGACTGTTGACACAACCAATAAGAAAATTAGGATATATACCTTCAACAAAAGTTTCCAATCTGCTTTTTGTTTAACACTTTTGATATATTCTCATTGACCACCTTTGACCTTATTTCATCACTGACCTTTGACCCCAATTCTGCAATACAAGCACATGCAGCCTCTCTAACAGCATGATTATCTGCCCCTGTTGCCTCCAAATAGTAGTCCACCTAAATCATACAAAATTTTATATATCAAGTTAATACTTATATGTAATATAATATTTTATAGAAAATTAAAATCAAGAGAATATGTTTTACCTTTCCGCAAGTCTAAAAGGGGTAATGTTTCTCATAAAATTTGACTGAAATCTCTAACTCATATACCTTACAATTGACATTGATTTCCCAATCATGAGTAAACAGATTTCACAAACTTACAAAGAAATGAAAAAATCTGTCTCAGCCAGGTATGTGAAAAAAATAAAAGACTGTCACCATGAACTTACAACTTCTTGTATGTATTTCTCCACAAAATGGCGACCTTCCCCATCTGTGACCTGTCTCCACGTATCCTGGGAATATATTCGAACCCCTTCTGCCACATAGTACCGATTAAGACACATCCGTGGTACAAGAATAGGAAAGAATTTTGCTTTAGCCTCCTCTGTTGGTATACTCTGCAGAAACTTTCTTGTCGCCACGGAAGCTGCTAATCTTACCTTTACAAAGTGATAAACTCTGTTATAAGAATAATAGCTAGTACTGTATATTCATTTTGCAATTAAACCAGTTTCACTAGAGAATGTGAGGTTGAATAAGGTAACTTTAAAAATATTGTGGCAATCAGTGTTTAGTAGAGAACGAAACTGCAGAGCCAAAGAAAATTTAAGTTCACTTAAAATTTAATTGATAGGAGTATATCGAAGTATGAAGCAGAAGATGCGATCTCAGTTGTATCTTTTATCTCGAGTTCCTTTGGATATATGATGTTGAGGTGATCATTAAATACAGGGTTGTTAATCGACATAACATCATTGATGTATCTATATGTAACGTTGAATTGAGATGCTAATTGCTTATTGCTTTTGGAGAGCAGAGTGTATCAATTCTGTACAAAATGTGTACAAAATTATATATAATAAATAATAATATATCTATAAATAATAAAGAACAATCATAATGTAATATTAATATAATGTCATTACAGCAACATATATGATTATCTTAAAGAAAATCACCTGACTCCAGTTGTCTGCTAAACCTTTCCCTAAATATTCTGTTAACTGATCTCCATGACGATAAACAGCATTGCCATCTTCTAAACTCAGCGTTTCTTTTCCTGATTGAAAATTTACCACCAAATTAGTTCAAAACTTTACTAACAGACAATTTTAGGAAGAAATAAGCAACAAAAAATGGGGTACTGTTGAACGGCACATAATACGCCCGCACTGTATATTCCGAGGTGTCATAAAAACTAGAACTAAATATCTAATCTAATTGTGGTAAATGTAAATTACCTTTGATTCTGGTAATTAGTTTGGTTTTCTTCTTCAATTGTTTTAGGTCAATTTATCTTCTTCATGCATCCATCAATTCCCATGTTGACTCCCCCCTCCTTTCATAAATACACTGACAACAATTGTATTAAATACTGAGATGTGGAAATTCCTGTTCAAAATGCACATTTTCATAATGTGATCTTTCTTTGCACCAAGTTTCATCAAAATCCACCAGAAGGTTTAGGAGGAGTTGCAAAGACAAGGTATTTTGCATAGAAAAATTTAAGTCCAAGGAACATAACTCCTGTAAACTTTTTTGGACAGCATTCCTCTTGCAATATTCACATCTTCATATGATGTTCTTTCTTTGCACCAAGTTTCATCAAAACACTCCAAAAAGTTTAAGAGAAGTTGCAAAGACAAGGTATTTTGCATAGAAAAAGGAAGTCCAAGGATCATAACTCCTGTAAATGTTTTTGGACAGCATTCCACTTTAAATATGCATATCTTCATATGGTGCTCTTTTTTTGTATCACGTTTCATCAAAATCCTCCAAAGGGTTTGCGAGGAGTTGCAAAGACAAGATATTTTGCATAGAAAAATCTGAGAAACTAAGTCCAAGGACCATAACTCTTGTGTTTTATTTTCGACAGCATTCTCCTTCCAATATGCACATCTCCAGAGGGTGTTCTTTCTTTGTGCTAAGTTTCATCAAAATCCCCCTAAGGGTTTAGAGGAGTTGCGAGCAGAAGATACAGACAGACAATAGTGGTACAGCATAATGCACCCACATTTTATGTGGGTGTATCTAATATCAAGTTATTTTATACATGAGGAGGTATATTTTGTAATTTGTTCACATTTTAATCACAACGTATCACAGTTTTGGTCACAAACTGGATCAGTGCCACACCTGTAAGGTGTTACTCAATATTTACTGCTTACAGAAGGTGAAATTCCTGAACAAGCTAAAACCTGACATGTCTGCCACATTGAACATTGCTTGCTACCTACAGGGCTTGAAGTTACCAGCTGCCCACTTATCCAAGACTAGCAACCATTATATCTGACTGGAAGAGTGGTAGTGTGGTTATCTGATTAAGTTAAGAGCCAATATCCACATCAGTCTAAAAAATGAAAGTTGTGAAGAAAAAAACCCCCCCAAAAACAGACATTTTAATACTTATCATTTCCCAATTTTCAATTTGCTCTAAATGGAAACAAAATACTTGAAAACATGTTGAACATTTAATATTTGACACTATCATTTCAGGTGATAGTTCTCAAGGCTAAAAGATTCTATTTCCAAATGGCTAATGAAAGGAAAAATTTAAATATAATCCCTGTCGACATAGAAAGAGTTCAGGGAAATAGGTCGAAGCTTGAATCAGGTACAAGTAGCGACAACACAGAACAAACTATATTCTTGAATAGACCATATTCCGGTTTTAATAAATGACGACTTTTTGTCCGAGCTAATACCTTTTGGCGTTGTTTTTCATAGTGACGTTATAATGAATCTATGTCATGCGTTATGACGTCACTATGAAAAACAACGCCAAAATGTATTAGCTCGAACAAAAAGACAGCAATTATCAAAACCGGAATATGGTCTATTGATAAGAAGTCCTATGAAGAGAAATGTTAACTAAATAAAAAATAAACACAAATTTTCTGCCACCAGGCCTTTCCTGTTTCCACTTGATAAAGGCAAAGTAGCAGAAATTTTGTGGATACCTGTACCTGAGTGGTTCTTGTTATTTATTCAATATCCTCGAAAGTGGTGTAACAAACTTACAGAAACTAACACATCTGTAAGGTTTACATTACCAGAATCATTCACTCCAATGGCCACCAGTGAACTACAGACATAGTATCCTGTCTCCCGCACAAAGCGATTTGTGTGATTCAATGCTTGGAAAATCAAGTCCAGTAACTCTTGGTCAACCAAGGGATTAAACAGATGACCACATCCCTCCACTGTCCTCTGTAAACACCTAGAATGTGACGAGTTATAAAGTCATCAATTTTTGCTATTATATTAGTATTTTAATTTTATAAATTCAAAAGTTAAATAGTTTAAGTAAAAACAACTAATTTAAAAACATCATTAGATTATAGCATGTTCTCTAGCTTTAAAGTGCTATTAAAATGCTGGAGAATTTTGCGTTTTCATGTAATACTAATTGAATTATTCCTTCATTGATAGAAATTACAACTTTTCCTGCTTCAGTATTTCTCTGGGAGATGTTTTAAAATACCGATTTGCCTAGTATCACGAACAAAATAAAAGACTTCCGGTTTAACTTGTTACAGAACCTTTGTACATCTTTTAACATCATTTAGTATGACGTCACAATTCAAAGTTTAGCGTAATAATGAAAAATCAGGGAAAAGAAGCACCTGTACAACTTCTGACGTCACATATTATGGCGATTAACTACTGAAAAAAGCTATCGAACTTTTTATTGCTTATTGTATATATCTTGAGATCGGTGTCACGCATGAGCATAATATTTTGTGAGCGACTCTTTTATGTAGATAGGCACATAATATAGAAATATTGTGATCATTCTAATAGCACTTTAAAAATGAAATGAATTTTAAATTTTATCTTCATTCAACATTTTTTAAGAGGAAAGGATGCTAAACTGGAAGTCAATGTTCTATAATAAGATAAAAGTAGAAAAAGTGTTTAAAAATATGTAGAGTATGTTGATATCATATGCTCCCTTCATTTGCCCTCACTTTTTTTTTTTTAAAAATGTTCTGTGGTTTATCATTACCAGTTTGATTCAAGTGTCATCTCCTACCATATAAATTTCTGGAGTAATTTACTGTAAACTCATACCTTACAGTTCAAGGAGTAAAACTTGGAAAAGTTTCCACTTCTGTAATTCAGTGGCCAAAACTCTTGTAAAATACTTGTAAAACTAAAAGGTCCCTTTGCGCACATTTAGAAAATAATGGTGCAGCACAAGATATGATGTGAGAAAGTCAATATATTTTAAACAAGCTGTGTTTGTGAAACACTAATGCTCCTGGCAGCACCAAAATCCAAAAAGATATTTTATGAAGGTCATTGTCAAGGTCAAAAGGTCAATATCCTTGGTGTCATTTGAAAAGGCTTCATTAGTTGAGTGTGCATATCAAATATACAGTCTCTATCCTTCCAGGTTCAAAAGTTATAGCCAAGGTTAAAATTGACAACAGACAGACAAACAGACAGGACAAAATCAATATACCCCCGAGCTATCGATCTGGGGGCATCAAAATTGACCTCGGCATTTTAAGACAGATTGTTGTACATTAAAATCTGGACTGACTGCTTCACTAAGTCTACTTTAATAAATTCACAGAGTCATAAAAATTGTCCCACTTACTTCATCCATGTTTCTAAATTTTTCCATCCTGCAGTGTCATGAAATATTTCCTCTGCATTCATGCTGGCTTTCTAAAAGTTACAGTATTAAAAGAGTAGTGAAACACTCTATTCACTTGAAAAATCAAAATATATTTTCACTAAAATATGACAGAAAAAGCAATTTATTTTCTGTATACCAATTTCCTAATTCTGAGATCTATCATTAAACTTTTGTACCTGGTCAAGTTTGAGATATTTTGTTGTTTTAAGCAAATTTCAGAAAATTTTCATTAACATCTTGTTAAAACTACCTAGGTATTGTTCAAATTTTAATGTGATTTCCACTTTCCAACATCCACAGTAATAGCAGCTGAAAATCTTGCAATCTTGCACATGACAGAACACAGAACACCCCCCCCCCAATAAAAAAAATGATAAAAACTCTGACAAATATAAACCTAAGAAAAGATGAAGTTGCTTATAACCTGTCCATGCCACACTTTCAAGACATGAGGAAAAGTAACAATGCATCTTACAGAAGGAGAGCTGCTAAGCTTGCTCATGAGTTTATCTGTATCCTCCTGCTCTTTTTTCGAAGTTTCTGTCAACGAATCTCTCTCTAGATTACTCCTTATTCCCTCAAGGATAACAGGCTTAGAATGAATGTAAATATCTGGACCAACCTTCTTACACATAGCTCCCATAACTTCCCCTAAAACATTGGTGAGAAGCAGATAATGAAAAATAATCATAGAATGATAGGTAAAGTTTCAAAGAATTATAAAAATTATAAATGTAGGCAATACAATGTTAATATATATTGCACACTTCTCTTGTAGTTTTATTCAGTAGTGTACCTAGAGCTCACTTTGCCAATGATAATGATCAATAATAATAATACAAAAAATGTGGGTTTGAGGCAACATTCCAAGTCACTGTCCCCGAGAATCTGGAAATAATGAGCATACAAGTTTGGGTTTATGGTGAAGTGTATAAATTTCAGGTTTAAAATTGCAGTGCAGTTTAATATGCATTATAGTTTTAGACACCATCCAAGATACCATTGTTGGTAGAGTATAGATTCAGTCCCTGACTGGATACATCTTTTTCATGCCTATTTCAGATTTGGTGCTATGTACAACCCCTTTGACTCAGTTTTATGTACTCTTTGACTTACAAATTTGCCTGTTCTGTTTGTTTCATGTGTGACAGCTAGGCAGCGTGAAAAATTGTGGCCAGACCTGGGAATCGAACCTAGAACCTTTCGCTGTAAAAGTTCTCACCATTGAGCTTTTCCCGGCCGATACCGGCATCCGTCACACTTCCTCCCTGCCAGAGGTTTTGAGGTTTCCAAACCTAGAAACCCAACAGAGAAATTACCCTGGTTCTCCATAACATGAGAGTCACACTCAGGGCACCAAATTCTGTGATGGGCAGGGGGAAAAATTGTGGCCGGACCTGGGAATTTAACCTCGAACCTTCCGCTATCGAGACTGACGCTCTTACCACTGAGCTATCTGGGCCGATACCGGCATCCGTCTCACATGAAAACTTGGACATGAAATGAGTGTGATAATCAGGAAATGCAGGTCGGTTAGTAAACCTTACCACAAGCTATCCTCACTCTAAACTCGCTATCATCCAGAAGCTCCAGAGTTTTCTCTCTTATGTTCACTACAAAATCATCGGAACATGTACCGTCGACCAGCAAAGCTTTAGCGAGCATCAAACCACCATGCTTAGTTTCCCAACAAGCGGCATTGTCAGACAATAATTTTAGAGAATCTGATTCCAAAAGATCGACTTCTCCTTCGTCTAAAGTTTCTAGATGCTTGGTCAGATTTTGGTAGCCTTTATCTCTGTCTAGTTTTAATGCACTACAAAGATCTTTTATTATTTCCTCAGCCATGTTTTGTTTATGAGATTTAACCCGAATGGTTTTCGAAACGGAAACGGTCATTGGTCAAAGTCTAGGAAATGTATAAATTTAGGAACCGACTCGAGTGTGAAACAGGGCAAGATAAATCTTATATAATGGTCCATTGTTGGGTACAAGTAGAGTAGTAACAAAATATGAAACGTAAAACTATTATTCACAATCTGGATGAGTTCAAACAGTATAGCAACGGAATCGTTAAATCCCTATCAGAAAAAAAACCCGCTAAATTTCTAGTGAACTGTAGTCATAGATCTACAAATATAGGATCCAGTTAAGAGTGTTTGGATCTCTGGTTGTAAACGTATGTACGATTTTGGTTTTTGTTTCATATAATCACTAAGGAAAACTACATTTATTGTTCTCTGTTTAATACACAAGATTTTCTTTGTAATTCTGCATGGCGGCTGCCTTGACTATCTGGCAGGAGATGCTAACTCATTCTGGGTGCATCCTCTCATCATTTTCATTACATTTATTTCCACTGTTACTCTGAAATATTTAGTTTGATTGCTTCACAAGCATAGCTGTCAGATAATACTTTTCTTTTCTTTGAATATATATGCCAAGGGCCTATGCATGTAATTTGTGTCCCTCACTTTTCACATTAAATTTTTATTTTTCATAAAACTGAAAAATAAAATAGGAATAAAAACTTCTAAATTGCCTAAAAGTATGACACTGTAAAGTTTCTTCATAATCAATCCTAAAATATAACTAATCTGATTAGAAAATAAGTTCTAGAGCATTTTTTTCAGCACTCCACATTTTCATCTGCATTTAGCTAGCTATGTCATTCCTGAGAACCATGCTATGATTAGGGGTTAATGGATGAGTGTTATGTTTCAGCAAGTCCTGCTACATGTACTTTGTGTATTTAAGGACGTTGACAAATCCGGAATAATTCGCAACGACTCTGGATTTTATTGTATAAATTGCGTGTCCACTCCGGATTTTATAAACTCCCTTACCAGGAAGGTCAAGGATACTCTCGGCGTGAACATGGGAGTTCCAGCATTTTTCAGATGGCTAAGCAAAAAGTATCCCTCAATTTTAGTTCACTGTGTAGAGGAAAAGGTAACAAAACAGAATATATTCAGTGATTACACCAGGCTGAACTGATGTACATTTGGTATTTTTTCTGATCAGAGTAAATTCAAACTATCGGTTAAATCACAGTACGAGAGACGCCAAACGGCCGATTGTAGATAATGTACAAATAGCATAGTTTTTACTTATGTAATAATATTGGATTTGTCTATACTGTATTCAGGTATATGTAATTCTAGACCACGTTAACTACATTAGTCAAGGGAAAAATGGAAGTTTGATGTTTTTCTTTGTTTGTTTATTTCTTGTTTTTTTGTTTTTGTTTTTTTTTTTATAATTTTGATTGGCTGACATAAACAAATAGTTCCCAAATAGAACTCAGTTTTGATTTTGAGGTTAGTGTTTATAAATATTGGATGGAAAAATGAAAGGCTGAGGTTTATCATCTATGTTAATAAATTTTTCTTTGGATAGAGGTATACTTCAACTACTTCATATGCATCATACACTACATGCAATAGCACAGTTCTTCTTCTCCCATTAAAGTGAAGGATCACATATGCAGCATCATCTCACTTAGTCACTAGGATTAAAACATATGCATGAACGGGAGTCACCATCAATATAATGAATATTTAACTCATTCAGCCCCAATCCCGAGTATACTCGTTGTTTTTATTATGCACCTATTGGCCGATCCCGTCTCTACTCGTGGTTTTGTTTACATCCGATAATGGCCGACCACGACTATACTCGTGGTTTTGACTTGTTGTAAAAACGAAGCTGATTGGTGGAATAAGGCTGTCTGATGGGAAATCCCCGATAATAAGCCAATAGAAAAATAGTTTATAAATTATTTTAGGCATGAATAAACATGATCACGTGTGTAAAATATTTACATGTGCGAATTTATTGTGGTCATTCAGATGCGACGCTGAAAACAACAATGGCGGATTCCAGTAGTAGTGAAAGCGAGTTTGAAGGCTTTGAATTGAGGGATGTCGAAGAAGCTGAACATAGATATTTGGCAAAATTAGTAGAATTGGATGATATCGATTCGGATATAGACATATCTGACGTTTCTGACTATGAGAATTTTTATAAATCGGACTCCGAATCGAGCGACGATGAGATGGTGTTGGCGGACGTTGTGAAATGGACTGAAAATGTACGGCATACAAGAATTAAGTTGTTTACCGGTCCAACACCCGGACCAACTACCTTGATGGACGAAGGAAAGTCAGAATATGATTTTTTCAACTTAATTTGGCCGGAATCTATATTTGAGGAAATCGCTAACCAAACAAATTTATATGCTTCGAAATGCCAGGATCTTTTTTTCGTGGTTTGACTTGGTACAACACTAACAGTGAGGAAATGAAAGCAGTTTTTGGAGCGATGATAATTTTAGGTGTCCTACCAGCTCCTGCACAGGATATGTATTGGATGAAAGACCGGATGTTTCATCTCTCCAGTCTTGAAACCAAGTTTAGCAGGGCCCGTTTTGAGAATTTACAAAGATATCTACACATTGCGGATACATCAAACAACCCCCCAAGAAATCAGCCAGGGCATGATAAATTGGCCCACATAAGACCCCTGTTAGTGAAAATTAAGGATACAATCAGGGACCAATACAATTGCCACAAAGAGGTGGCTATAGATGAGGCCATGGTTGGATTTTCTGGAAGACTGGGGTTCAAACAGTTTGTCCCCTTGAAGCCGACCAAGCGAGGAATTAAAATTTGGGTCAGAGCAGATCCACATAATGGTTACCTGAAGGATTTCCAGGTGTATACAGGCAAAGCTGCAGGAGCTCCTGAGAAGGACTTGGGAGCCAGAGTAGTCCTAGACCTCATGGGACCATTATTTGGCCTGGGACATCATGTCTATTGTGACAGTTTTTTCACCTCCCCAGATCTTTTCCTCCGCCTTTGGAGAGAGGATACCTACGCTTGTGGGACAGTAAGAATGAATCGTAAGGGATTACCCCAAGGCTTGGACAAGATCAAACTGAAAGAGCAGGGTCAATCTCTAGTTAAACAAAAAGGAGATCTCAGTGTGACGGTATGGAGAGACAAGAAAAATATAATCCTCTTGTCTACTAATTGTTGCAGTGATCCAGAGAAGGTCATCAGAAAACAGAAGGATGGTACAATGAAGGAGGTCCCATGTCCCCAGGTGGTAAAGCTATACAACATGTATATGAATGGAGTCGATCATGCAGATCAACTAAGATCAACATATAGTACTGCCAGGAAATTACTGAAATGGTGGAAATATCTTCTGTTTTTTCTCTTTGACATTTCTATCGTCAATGCCTTTATCCTGATGCGCGAGTCAAAAAATCATCAATTGAGGACTAAAAACAACAAGACAAGACAAAGGACTCAATTAGAATTTCGCATGAAACTAGCTCATTTGATGTTGGATGGATTTGAGGGGAAACGAAAGAGAAGCTCTGAAGTACATGAACCACCAAGGCGAAATACCAATCACTGGCCTACAGTCATGCAGAAGAAAAAAACCTGCAAAATGTGCACTATAAACAAGAAAAGAAGTGAACCAATAACAGGATGTGAACAATGTAACATTAATTTGTGCACAGTATGCTTCAAACTCTGGCATAGATTGAAATTTCCTGATTTATTCTAGGAAAATGTGCTGAAAAATGTGAAGAAAAACACAAACTTTTTGCTTTCATGACAATCTTAATTATGAAAAAATTATTTTTTTGAATAAATTTTTATATGTGTGGATAGGAAATTTTATTTTCTATTTTCTGTGAAAATTTCATTGGAAAATACAAAGGATTAAGCAATTAATGAAGGTAAATGTAAACCTAGCATGCTGTAAACAAAAAATTGCTGCTGAAGATAAATTGCAGCTGGGGCACATGTGCTGATAAGAGCTACTGCAGTGCTGGGGCTTAATGTAAATAATGTGTATGGGGCTGAATGAGTTAATTAGGATTTATAAAAAGTTACTAAAGCATGTGCTGTAGGTCTTATGGCACTTAGAAAACTTGGATCCTGGTCTTGAAGATCTTGAAAGACTGTCTGTGAACTGTGCTGGCAGATGGTTCCATAGCCTGATAGTGGAGAGAAAGAAGGACTGTAGATGATAGTTAGGCTGTATGGGATCCTGTAAAGGTGTTTATGTCCTATTGTGGCTGCTCCTATCTTGGTGAACTGAGTAGGCATTGGGATGGCAACTAAGCAGTGGACAATGTGGTAAATCTTAATGGCCTTGGCTCTAATTCTATGTTGGCACAGACTTTCCAGTTTCCCATTTGAGCCGGTTCATCGTGGCTGTGACACTACTGGTGGGATTGTTTGTGTTGGTGGTGAATCTCACTGCTCTTCGTTCTACTGCTTTGATTCTACCAATGTTCTCCCTTGTATTAAGGTCCCAAACTAGGGATGCTTAATTTATCTGGGGGCTGATGAAGGTTTTGTAGCATCTGCCCTTGATAGTTGTTGGACATGAAGACAGGTTCCTTGGAAAAATTGTTTTGTATTATACCTACATCCACCAGAAATTGTTAGATTCATTCCATAAGTAAACTCTGGATAATTTTGAGTTTAATTAACTGGACTAGGGAACGTCTGTATGGAGAGTTGGTAAAATGGTGAAAATGAAAGCAAAAAATGATGGAATGTTCTTACTAAAACGAAGTTCCAGGTTTGACTCCCTTGTTGGATACACCAGTGTCCTGTGAAAAAAATTGGCAAGGTGACGGACAAAGGAGTAACTCCATTTGAATTTTATTGAAAAAAAAAGCAATTCCCAATTCAATGCAAATTGACACTTCTTTTCAAATTCCCAGTCCTAGCCCTTTACCAAAGTTAGGTACGACATTCCTAGAAAATATTCCTTTTAAATCCGGAATGTAGAAGAAAATGACAAAATAAAAAGTAAACGTATATGTAATCTATAATAAAGTTGTATTACAATGTTGTGTGGTAAACATTCAAGCTGTCTAAATGTGAGAATTCTTGTTTACGTACCCATTCAGCCATTGCGAGTTCATTGTATAAAACACAGACGATTCCATCTTTGTAATATAGCAATATTACTGTTCCTACATTTATATAATTATAAAATGCAATCCTGTTTAAAATTCATTATTGTTACCTTTTCTGTGTAATTCTTAATTTCTTGTTTAAAATTTCAATATTCAGCCAAAGGAGGTGGATGGTGTGAAGGTACCAGTAGACACAAGTCAACCCAATCCCAATGATTATGAATTTGACAACTTGTATCTGGATATGAATGGCATCATCCATCCTTGTTGTCACCCTGAGGACAAGTAAGTTGTCATTTCTATTAACTACAAATTGAGGAATCATCCATCCTTGTTGCCATCCTGAGGAGAAGTAAGTTGTCATTTCTATTAACTACAAACTGAGGGATCAACTTGAGATTTAGGCCTCACTGTGCATATTAAGAATGATATCTTGTCTCAGGGTTTTGATGCACAAAAGCATTTATAAACATTTTACTTTATGTTATTTTGCATTTTAGCTGGCAGAAAAATGCAAAAATTAAAAGTAGGGTCTACAAATTTAGGACAATTTGAAACTCTTATATTTTTTAGTTCAAAAGACATAATCTTTTAATTTTGGAGTACTAAGATATGATAATGTTCATGTGTTTTATATGTTTATAGGCCAGCCCCCAAAAACGAAGATGAGATGATGATTTTGATCTTTGAGTTCATCGATAGAATCTTTTCTATTGTGCGACCTAGGAAAGTACTCTACATGGCTATAGATGGCGTGGTAGGTCATACTTCCTTCTTTAGTAGTGATAATTCACCTGCAATAATATGTGAAATACAAAGATGCTGTAGATGCAGTTTGCATGCAAATAGGAAGTGGATTTCATGTAAATGGCAAGTGGTCTGCATGTAAATGGTACATAATCTGAATGTAAATGGAAAGTGGTGTGCTAGTAAATGGCATTCTTCAGGTGCTTCTTTGTATGCCAAGTGAGTAACACGCTGAGTTAAAAGTGATTAAAAAGGTTAGTGATGTCTTGGGATCATTGTGTCACAGACACTAGTTACAAGTAAGATCAGTAAAGAGAACTGCGATACTTGGGTACAGTGGCATACCTTACCATCTGTCATGACAGCCTTGAGTCCAGGCTGGACATAGCTGTGTAGCTACAGTGAATGCTGGTACAGTGCTGTAGCTTACTTGATGCTGATATGTATATTTTTACACCTCCATGCACCTCGTTTGTATTTACATGTACATGTATATCTTAAAGTGCTATAAGAATGTTTACAATTTTTCTATACAATGTGCATATCTATACATACAAGTCGCTGACAAAAAATTGCACTTCTGCTTGACTCAGATTGATTGAATGATTGATTGATTTTTGTTTTACGTCACACAACGAATATTTCACGTATATGGTGACGGCATCTGCCTGATGCGGGGCATACAAATTTTGACCTTTGCAACGGACCCACCCGAAGCAGTGAGGGATCTTTAACGTGCCATGCATACAACAACACGGGGCCTCGGTTTTTACTGTCTCATCCGAAAGACATGACACCGGCATGACCAGAGCGGGACTCGAACACCGGCCTCCCGATCAGGAGTTCGACGCGATACCACTAGGCCACGCCACCTTGCTTGACTCCGATCACAAGACATATACAATGAACTATAAACAGCTCGGTGGGTTTTTTCCGTTGTTAATCTCCGTAATATGTGACGTCAGAAGTTGTACAAATGCTACTTTTCCTCGGGTTTTAATTATGACGTTAATGAGTGCATTGTGACATCACAGTAAATGATGTTAAAAGTTGTACAACAGGTTGTACAGGAAGCCTTTATTTTACTCGAGTTTTCCCCAGGGATCTCGTTAACGCGCGTATTTGGTCCCTGACGCGTCAAAATCGGCCGAGACGCACGATTTTCAAAAGTGGTGAGTCCCCGGGACGCGTCCCTGTTACCCCCCGCATGCGGCTAATAAATTTATGACATTGTGCTGTGTCGCCGAGTAAGCCGTGTATTAATTGATTTGTATTAACCGCGGGAGATAACGCTTAGGGCAGTCCGTCGGCGGCAGTATAAATTGTCCTCTCGACCCTATTACATGCCCACGATGCCGCCGGCGGACAGTTGAACGCACTAATTGTAGAACTAACAGTGAATAAGGGTGAATTAAAGACCTCATTGTACATGTATAGGTGGGAATTTCAGAAATCTATCGCAAATTTAATACCAAACCAAATGTCTAAAATGGCATGTTGATTCAAACACCACTTCATTGCATATTTTAAAAAAAGAATTATGAGTCTTTGTTTTCACAGTTAGTTTCACTAGTGATGAAAATCTGTAAGAAACTGCGACATCTTTATAGATGTAAACAGTGCAACTGTTATCATGTTTTCTATATCCTGGATTGTCACTGTCTAATCGGCACGCGCTGGACAAAAAGGATTGAATGTGTTGACATTTCAAGGTCATCAACACAAGATGATTTGTTTTATGAGTTATAGTTGATAGGGGATCTAAAGAATCTCAGAATGGTGGACAAAAGCATGTGTTTAGCCATCAGAATACGTACGGTAATGATTTATTTGAACCTCAAATTGCCTTACTATTAATTAAGTTCAATGCACTTAAATATATAAATGATACTTAAAGACTTCGGCGGTTTGTACGGGTCATTATTAAAATTAGCAGTTACTGCAAAACTGCAACGACAGCTTGGGTCAAACATAATTTGGGTTACAATCGGTAAATTGATTAATGCCAACATGCCTGCTGACCACTCAATCCTTACATACGGCGACGAGGTCCTTAACTCTCTGATCAACAACCCAACCCACCTACCCACCAAGCTGATGTGGATCCAACAAGCCGGACCACCACTCTGTGAATTCAACACCGAGAAATCCCTGAAGTTCATGGACATGCGTAGCCGTAGGAAGTGAACAATGTGCTATGATATGATTTGATTTGATTATCATCTGTATATAATGTATGATGGTGCTTGATTTTCCAAAAGAATTATTTGTAGTGCTTAGACCTTAAAACTTCTTTTGCTATATATGATACAGTGCTTGACAGTTTATTATTTATAACATGATTAATAAATTATCATTTTATGTGATTGTTACAAAGAAATAAATAAATAATTAAGCAAAAGAATCTTTTCATTTTATGCCCAGTGCTTAGCAGTCTGTTAAGGTGGTGTCACACTTATGTTGAAGTTAACGGAAGAGATATTGTAGAACACATTGAGTTTTGAACACATCATGTGTACATTATCTGCTTTTCATGCTTAAACAACAAAACTATCAAATTTATTGACATTTAATTAACATAATTAGCATGAAAGACAGATAATCTGCACATACAACTATCAAGACACAAAAAAACTATATATGTTGAAGTTTACTTCGGGACTCGTCATTTTTAGATTGGGACTCACCAAATTTTGGTGGGACTCACCCTTTTCAAAAGTGGTGAGTCCCAGGACTCACCAATTCAGAACCCTAGTGAGAACCCTGTTCCCGTAAAATCAGGCAAATCGATTTTTTAGATAACTCTCAGAGAAATACTGATGTAAAAGGAGCAGGAATTTTTACAAAGTTTATAATAATTCAATTAGGATTTTAAGAAAATGCAAAATCTTCCTGCATTATAATAGCACTTTAACTTATTTGATGTCCTAATGTACATGTATAAATTGAATCATTTGATGTCTTACTGTTTTCAAGGCACCACGGGCTAAGATGAACCAACAAAGGTCCAGGAGGTTTAGAGCTTCTAAAGAAAGCAAGTGAGTTAATGTTCATTTTACATGTACATGTACATCTTGTATTCTAATGTAAATTGAGTCTTAGGTGTTTTTTTTTTTTCGTTTTTTTAATGGTGATATTTTCGTTTGATTCTCTTGCAGATGGTAAATTTTAAATTATTGAGTAAATTGTTAAACAAGCAACTTCCTTTCAATGATTTTTGGTATTTTTTGTTATTAGGGAGAATATAGAGGAGATGGCCAGACTGCGACAGGAGCTAGCTGAGAAAGGATTTCATCTTCCACCTGAAAAGCCGAAAGAAGAACACTTTGACAGCAACTGTATTACTCCGGTACGGTTAATTAAGTGTTGTGCTCAACAATTTAAAGTGCTAAGATAGTGGCATACGTTTTCACAATGAATTGTTTTTTATTGTCACCAACAAAGCTAGCCGCAAGTAGTGGCCCTAAATGAATGATAGGGCCACAATTCCTAACGTTGCATAAACTTGCATTTTTGATAAACGGAATGGTTGGCACGATTCTACGCATTTTGGCATCAAATGGAGCAAATATCTAACATATATAAACATAAAGCAAACGATCGGCAACGTTAACTTATCCCCGATCTGTCGTCTGAAGGCTCTTCACACATTTTTTCCCAACCTGTTTCAAATTTGCCGGTTTCTGTGTCAGCCATTCGGTCTCGCGAGATCTCGTTAACAGAAACCTCACAAAAAGAGGCGGAACTGACGAAAAACACGTGGTCATGGGTGCGTGGTCATTGTTATTTTTATGTCATTTCTCTGCTTACATTTTATTTATCGGCTAGTTACCGCATTTCTGGTCATTTCAATTTAGTTTTCTTCTTCATAAATAACTAGCCGATGAATAAAATGTAAACAGAGAAATGACATAAAAATAACAATGACCGCGAATTGTGGCCCTATCATTCATTTAGGGCCACTACTTGCGGCTACAACAAAGCAGATTGACAGTTGGGGATCACTTTGTCTATCGTCCATCTTTCTTTTCATTGTGGTTGTTGAAGCTTTCTTTGCATGTAACACATGAGCCTTAAAACACCACCTTCAGTAGTGTTCACTTTTTGTATGTATCTGTCATCTTAAACATTTAGTTAATCATTGCCACTTAATGACATTTACTTTTTATAATTAATTAAGGATACATGTACCACAAAAGAGTTGTGTCCTTATAATAATCTGTAATTGAGGATTGAGACCTCAATATTATGAAGAGAAACAAGGAAAGCAGAATCCCTAGTTTGTTCTTCTGTAAAACTGAAGGGAACTATAGGTTTCAACTTCATCTGTTCATCTGTCCGAGACACTTTGGTTTTTGGAGACTTTCTTTTTTTGCAACCATTTATCGAGTTGAAATTTGATATGTAGCTTTGTATTAATGAGTTAGAGATAAAGTTCAAGTTTGGTTTTGATTGACATGTTTTTAGAAGAGTTATGGCCTTTGGACTTGGTAAGTTTATAGAAACTGGTATGGGACATCTATTGCTTCAGCAATAATCAATATGCTTTGGTTTTTTTTTTCACATTATTAATTTACTTGTACGTTGATGTTACATGTTATTTAGATTCTTATGTATGTTGCTAAAATTATGTTCTCATGTATATTGATAATATATTAGATATATATATATATATATATATATATATATATATATATATATATATATATATATATATATTTATATGTATATATATCAGGATATGGTTTTTTGTTATACATTGTACTTGTGTGATGTAGGGTACACCATTTATGTTTCGACTGGCTGACTGCTTGAGATACTACATTCATGACAGACTGAACAACGACCCTGGTTGGCAGAATATCAAAGTCATCCTCTCAGATGCTAACGTACCAGGAGAGGGTGAACACAAGATCATGGACTATATCAGAAAACAGAGAGGTAAATTGACATAAACTGGTATCAGATTGAATGTCTAGATTCCAATCAACAAAAAATGTCTATCATGGTGATTTAAAAGCTTTTATTGATTGGAATGACAGTGTTTACGAAGACCACCTGACCACATGATATTTCTGGCAAAAATCGGCTCGATGAAGTTAAATTTTCACTATCATTTCATTGAAGTTTTACAATACAAATATCCTGTAGATCTTAACAAAGTTTCCCACACACTGGAATGATTAATTATTTAGATTTTAGATAACATGTAAGGGTCTATGATATTTGAGTAATCGACATGATTTTATGGGCTAATGCTGGGGAAGGTTTTGGATGTAAGTCATGGGAATGTGTTATATACATTTAGTGACAAGCACAGAAAGGGGGACATTGTGCCCAGGAGAAGTAAATATGTAGATGGTAAGTGTCATGTGATTAGTTTAGGAAGTAGAAATTTTTATGCTTGAGTGTAAGGTAACATCTACAGGTGAATGTAGAAGTTTTGATGCTTGAGTATAGCATTAGAGGTTGACCATTTTACTTTCAGGTCGACCGGATCATGATCCCAACACACGACATTGTCTTTGTGGGGCAGACGCTGATCTTATCATGTTAGGTAAGGTTAGGCCAATTAAACTTAATAGGTAGATTTTCATCCAACCTCATGAAAATATATGGGGTGGGTGGGTGGAATTTATTTTTCATAATTTATTTTCAAATATTATCTTTGAATCGTTAAAATTCGAAGCAAACCAGCTTATCTTTTTGGTTATGCCGGCAACAACTCTCACGACAGCGAAAACCATTTTGTCAACTACCGGAAATGGCGATATGTATATAAACTGAAACGTATATCGGATGCGGACCAGAATTAAAATACTGGAATTCAGACGCGCCGGATTTGTTTGAAAAATGAATAATTCTGGGGCGGGTCGATTTTTTAGGGGCGGGCGGGGATGAAAATCTACCAATTAATTTTAGTTGGCCTTAAATGCATTTAGATATGTGAACAGTACATGAATAGGTTAGATGCTGAAATTCAGTGTGTTGAAAACTGAAGGTTTGCGAGTCTGTCTTAACATTAATGTAGAATAATAGGTCAGTTAATAATGTATAGTACAGTCCACATGTTTTTGTAATTTTTCCTCTCACTACAGTGGGCCACATCCATGTGGAATTTCAAAAAAATTACACAATACACAGTGTATTTCACCAAAGTGTTAATAAGCACAGGTAAATTCACACCTGGATTCCCACTGTGATTTTAGGGATTTTTCCCTCCGATTTTTTGCAATTTCTGGAAAATACCTGGTCTGTACTGTATGAAATATAAAGTATATAATGCAAATTATGAGGTTTCTCATAGATATTAAGTATCATACAGAAGCATAGAATTACCATCACTTGAAGTGAGGGACTAGTGGCTTGGGAAGTCATAGTATATGTTTTTCCATCTAAATATAATCTGTTTAGCCTAGCTTTCACATTGAATGAATTTGGAAGGAGGTCTTCCAGTCACAGGAAATCATTACTATAGGAAATAAAAATGCTATATATAATCATCACTACCTCCTTTACTGGAATGTACTTCATCCCTAATTTTCTTTTCCAGGGTTGGCTACACATGAACCAAACTTCACCATTATCAGAGAAGAATTTGTTCCAAACAAGCCACGACCATGTAACCTTTGTGGACAAGTGGGTCAGTGAACATTGTTATCGTCATTCATAATGCAATTCATAATCTGTCCCATATCTTTGGTCTGTTTATTTGTAGAAATGTAATGTGTGCTGCCACAGGAGCTTTCAGAAGGGACTAACATGTGTGTATTTTACATGAGTTCAGGGTGCAGTATAATTCTCTTTCTCCAACATTGTGAATACTCTAACCACAACAATATCTTCTATTTTCAGTAGTGTCGTACCAATAAATTCAGATACATTTTTGTGTTGCAGGACATGAAATGAAGGAATGTATGGGGCTACCTAAGGATATGTGTGGGGAGGTAAATGCATATTTTGTTTTATATTTTAAAGTCGTCCTTGATGAGTATAGCTTGTTTTATTGTAAAACGAAATCAGAATTCAAGTCTTAGGGACCAAGAGAGCTTAGAAAAAATGTGTAGAAGTGTATATATACTTATATGCTCTTTTCTAAGCGTGCTAAGTCCCTGTGATTTAACGTAAATGTTTTTAAATGAATTTAAAAGCTACTTTGCATAAATGTATATTTGAAGATTGAATACATAAGAATGATTTTTTTATCATATTTTTTTTCATATACAGCCGACTCTTATTTGCTTGAACACCGATTATTCAAATTTCTCATTAGCTCAAAATGATCTAAAAGCCCCAATTTTATTTTTCAATTTCTTAAACTAATTTTAAAGTTCCATTATTAATTATCATTCATATTTTTTTTCTTGATGACTTTTAAGTCATGCTTGATAATGCGAGGTAAATATAAAACGGAACAATGTCTTGAGATAAGTAAACAGCAAAATAAGCAAACAGAGTAATCAAATCTGCAGTGAAAGTGTTCATCATATATTAAATTGGCATTGAAGATTACATAACGAATTGAGGTCTAGCGAGTTCAAGTTTTTTAAAGTTGACTGTATTATCAAACAGTAGGCCCTTTTCAAGTTTCATTCCTTTATTATAAAATCTTAAATTTGAGTGGAATTGTTTGTTCGTAGTCACATGATTGAAAAAAGAAATTCTTTAAGATTACTTAAGCAAAATTATTACAAAAGAACAAACCAAAGGGAAAACAGTGATATCTACTCAAAACTTAAAAACACAAATTTGCAAAAATGTAATTGAAATTCTCTAATTTAAATGTCAATATTTGTCCATAGTCATTTGTTTTTTTATGATAACATTTAAGAAATTCAAGGAGTAACTGGAACCTTGGGAAATGTCTATTGATTTAATTTTAATTCTCTGTCCTCAGATTGACAGGAATACCATATATTGTTTTGGTTAATTTGTTTGTCAATCTGTCTGTCTGTCTCAATTTTCTGTTAGTGTTGCTCCGTTTCAAAGTTTTGGCCGATGGGCTTTGTGGACTTGCAAGGAATTATGTAAAGCACTAGATTTTCTCATGAATAATATTTTTGTGCAATTTGATGGCAAGATATATCAACAAATAGTTGGGATTCCTATGGGTACTAACTGTGCGCCTCTGATAGCAGATTTATTTCTTTATTGTTATGAGAGGGATTTTATGGTTTCTATTCAAAAATCTAAACGTTTTGACCCCATTGACAAATTTAATAATACTTGCAGATATCTGGATGACATTTTGGTTATCGACAACCCTGAATTCGAACAATTTATATCAGAAATATATCCACCAGAGCTCACATTGAATAAAGCTAATACTTGAGATAAATCTACACCTTTCTTAGATTTAAACATCAAAATTATCAACAACCTAATATATACTAATATTTATGATAAACGTGAGGATTTTGGATTTCCTATTGTAAATTTCCCTTACTTGGATGGCGATGTCCCTCGACTCCCATCATATGGTATCTATATATCTCAGTTAGTTCGATTTGTCAGAGGCTGCACCGATGTTTTGGACTTTCATAAACGAAATTTACAAATTACTACTAAACTTTTAATTCGGGGTTACAGATATCACAAGCTAAGAAAAACATTCGGCAAATTCTTCAGATCTTATTCAGAACTTCTATCTAAATTTGGAAATATTTCTTTTCAACAGTATGTATCCAATGAAATTTCCCATCCTAATTTTTACGGTGATCTCGTATATAAACTAAGGAAAGTAAAAGGCTCCGATAATGTTATTTTATCATGTAATAAAATAGTCAAACGTCTCCTAAATAGACAATATGATATTGGGATCATCAAAAAGACTATAGGTCTTGTATTTGGCCCCTCTACAGCCTTATGCAGACTTTTACTTGAACGTTGCACGCTGACTAACAGGGCGGTGGGGACTATATGACGGGCCTTGTCCAAACCTCTTTCAGAGGAGACATGGTCCTGAACCTCGTCCCCTCTGACTGTTAGTCGGGACTCCTACAGATCTAGGGTCTTAGCTCGCTTTCAGACTGGCAGAGCACGGTTTATCATGTTGATGTCGCAAATATTTTTATACCATTATGTTTTTTACAATACCTTACGTGTTTATATTTTTATGACCTCTCAATATGCGATACCTGTTGACCCTTGTTCTTTACATGGAGGATTATTTATAAATTTTTAAATGTACGTCTTTTGATTGTTCTGCTGTTACGGTGAGTGGGAAGGTGGGCCCGTAAACCGGTTAACCACACCATTTGTTTGGCTTTTGTCAAATTAAATGACCGTCCTAAGTCGGTATCGTAATTGCACTACAATCAAATATTTTTGTAATGTGTTAAATGTTCTATTATATTATTTATATTCATGTATTGTATAGCTCCATGGTGACTTCTGCCACATAACTGAGCCGGTAACTCCTCTTTTTTCTTGTCAAGAAAACATGAACTTAAAAATGTCTCACATCTTGACTCTGTGTAAATTCTATTAAAGCATGAGTATACTTATCTCTTTGTTACTGTGGCGTGCGTAGATAGAACTGTTATGATGTCATGGCGCCAATGATGTGACGTCCAAAGGGCTCGTCACCTTAACATTCCTTTGTACTGCTGTTTTTTGCTGTTGACATTGTAGGGATGACGTCCTGTGTGGCGTTGCTTTCTACTGAATAATCCAGCCAAAGGAAACCTAAGCTTTGTTATTCATGCCATGCGGTGTTAATGTGTTAAGTTGTTTAATCCAAAAGTATCTCAATTTTGTTATTGGCTATAACTTTTATATCATATATGATAGAGATTTATGCATATATGGCTTTGTTCCACAAGTGAAGTCCTGATGTCAAAGTTGAATGACTGACTGACCCTTACCTACAAATCCAGAACAGCTGTCAATTTTGGTATTGTCTTATAACAACTAATTTGTTTATTTCTAAAATTTTCATATCTAAATAAATGGTTTTTCTTTCAGAATGATGAATTGCCCAAATTAATGGGAGAGGAGCAACAGTTCATTTTTCTCAGGTTAAATATTTTGAGAGAATATTTAGAGAGGGAATTACAAATGGACAATCTTCCTTTTAAATATGATTTTGAGGTAATGTCTACATAGATATGTTCTTAAAGGCCTTGCTTGTTCATAAAATGTTAATCTAATACCATAGTACAAGGCAGCGATGTATAGTATATAAACACTTCAGTGTACTGTTACTTACACCATGCTTCTCATGAATCCTGTTCAAGAATTTACATAAATCATGACATATGCTTGAAATGTTTCATCTTAGCATTTTGCAAACCTCTCCCTTAGTCCCAAAACTGAAATTTGTGATAAAAGGAAAAATATAAAAGTAGTTTTTAGGTACCAAGTTTATTGCAAAGTAAATTATTCTATTTTCTTTTTTTTATTCAACAAATGAAGCATTAATGAAAACATTAATGAAATTTTGTTGACTGTAAATTCAAGACTTTTTTCAGGATTTGAAAGTTTTTAACATTTATGAAGTTAAGTATTTTATTATTCATTGTTCCATTTTATTAATATAACTTCAATTTTGGAAATGTTCCTTCTTTTGCTCGACAAAACGTTTTATGATTCGATTAAGCATGAATTGAACATTGATCTATTTTTGGAAATGTGAAGTTCATTTCTTTAAATTCAGTATGTAATATTCAAAATAATGAATACTTGGTAAAAGAACTTCAGTTTTAGTTCTTAGCATAAAAGTGTAGATATTGACTTTCAATAAACAAATAAGTGAAGTTTATTTTCTGAATGAATATGATGGATCTTTGAGTGGTTTAGAGACTAACATACATGTCAATGAGTGACTGTGATCATTAACTACCATGAATTCCTTTACATAAGATATCTTTAGCTTCCTGTGTCTGCCAGATAGAGAAATGATTCCAAGTGCATGCAGGTTCCTAACGCTGAAGACGTATTCTTTATTGATTGATTATTGTTTTACGTCACTACACGACTATTTCCCATATATGATTACGGTGTCTGTTTGATGCATTGGATAGAAATTTCTATCTTTGCAACGGACCCACCTGAAGCAGTGAGGGATTTTTTATGTGCCATGCCTGCCACTACATGGGATCTCAGGTTTTGTTGTCTCATCCAGAAGACAGGAAACCAGTGCACCCATGGCAGGAGTCGAACCCGGGACCTCTTGGTCACAAGCCTAGCACCTCATCCACTGAACCACACCAGCTTAAGATGTATTCTTGTGATGCTTAAATATTTATCATAAATCACAGTAATCTTAAGGAGAAATACTGCTGGAAATATTTTTTTGGAGGTCTTGTTGCAAAAAGGAAAGAAATTGAAATCTTTTGCATTATTTTGATTCCTTTTATATATGTGTATAATTATTGAAGTGCTTTGTGAATTTTGAGGACATGTTTTGTGAAGTGTTTGAATTTGTGGCCGGTGTTAGTGAGGAATATTGGAGCAAAAAGCATCCGTTTTCACAAAGGGGTTTTTCTTTAAATTTGAGATTCTAAAAATGCTTAAAACATATGTTTTTACATTAATTAAAGTTTATTTGTTGCAATTACTGGTACGTAAAATTTTACCTAGAATTTTGGCACCAGAAAAATTAAGATTATTCTAACCTGCTTATAAAATTTTAGTCCTTTTGACATAAAACCAAAACATCATCATAAATTTCATCTCTCAAACTGAATTTTATTACTATTTAGAAATGCATGCAAAATTGAATCAAGATACACAGTAAAATCTGCTATAGACCCTGTCATATTAAATACAGGACTGGCATTTAAGGTTAGGTAATGTTTCCTGTAAAATTTTGACATCACGATAAAAAATTGATTGACTCTTTCACCATCATGTGGAAACAGTGATAGTTTTGTCAACCAAAATGTCAGTTCCGCTGAAATCGTGATAGGGTATGTGGGAGATGACCCATGCTGCTAGATAAAATTGGTCTAACAAGACAGCTGGTCTCCTGTTAGAAAGGTGTAAAGTCTGTTGCCTCCTCCACCCCACTTCACCAACAGAACTTGAACAGAATATATGTATTTTATATCTAGGATATTTGAAAGATGGACAGTCCGGATAAGATAGGTAAAATAAAGACAAAGACAATGTACACTGACCATAAAGTTCTTAATGCCTGCTATACATGTATTTTAATTATTCATGTAATTTGTCCCTAGAAAATCAGAAGATTTACATGAAATTCTTTTTCATTTCATACATGTGTATCAAATCTGCTTTATTTTAATTCAGAATTCTTTTTCCTTATAGAGAGCTCTAGATGACTGGGTCTTTATGTGTTTCTTTGTTGGAAATGATTTTCTTCCACATTTACCTTCCCTTGAAATTCGAGAAGGGGCCATTGACAGACTTGTCCGATTATATAAAGACACTGTCAGGAGAACAGGAGTATGTATTTAACAATTTGTCTTTGTTTGCAATGTTTATTTTTCTGTGATTTTCTGTTTAATGTATATTCTGTTGTATTCTCTGGTATGTACATATTTTACTATTGCTTTCTTGTGAAAAAAACCCAACAACACTGGGACATAAAGGGATCACTTTGTCACTGGTTTAGTCTGTCTGTCCATCTGTTTACCTGGTAGGAGTCATATTTTTGAAAAATGGATTACAAATAGTAGGTGTCCATAGAACACTGTCGTTTACATAGATATGGATTTGAAAGTATTTTCAGTACTTTGATATTACCTTATCGGTACTGATATCCGTGAATAAAAGAATAAAGAATTATAGAGGTGATGTAATTGAAATTGTAGGGCAAAAAGATGCAGTCACAACCACACCCTATCATATATCATATCACCTCCTTTCTATACATTTTAAACTGATTGTTACTTTAAAAAACTAGCACATTTTAAAATTTTAATTTAAAGAAAGGTGTATTTGTACTTGAGCTCTACTATTATGTATTATGAAATGTAATTTCTTTTTAATTTGCACCAGGGCTTTCTCACCAACAGTGGAGTTGTGAGTTTAGAGAGAGTACAACTAGTCATGGCAGGTATGAAATTAATTAATTAAATCACAAATATGAAGTTTCCATTGAGTAATTTTGGAAATGTTTAACCTTCTCATGTCAAGTAGATTCGATTTATTCAAGGAAATTCCTGGGTTCACTAATTTGTTTTTAATTCTACATTATACCAAAACCGTTTCACTTAAGTAGTGAGGGCATCTATTTGATGTATTTTGTGATGATTTTGACCTTAATGCTATAGATTAGGAAGGTATATACAGACGCATGGTATATCTGGACAATTGATATTTTTGTTACTTATTGGCCATTTCAAGTAATTTCAACTGCACAGCTTGAAGGAACAGCATCTTTTTAAACTGTATACCACTTAGCATTGTTTTTATAATATGATTTTAACACACCATCTAGCTTTACCTCACGTCCATATTTATTGACCTGACCAATAATAGTAACAGACCTGCCTGAAGCAGTATGTGTGTGCATGCATGTATGTGTGTCTGTATGCATGTGATAAGACAAGGACCTTAGTTTTTATTGTCTCATCTGAAAGACATGACACAGACAAGTGTTTGGAGAGAAATAAACTCGGAATCTCTGGACCTCGAGTCATGCACACTTTGATCTGGGCTTTGTCAGCTCTCTCACTTATCTGAATTTCTGTATGAAGCTTACATTGAGTGTACATGCAGGGAATGCAACAATTTATAGGCAGATAATTGAATAAGTGTCGTTAAATGTTCAGTATTTATCTTTTCATGTTGATATCAGGACACTAAGCTGAGTGTTTTGAATATTTCTCCATAAATCAATGAAATTAAAAAAAAAAAAAGGTTTTCATATTTTTATTTATTCCTTGTTTTGTCTTTTCAGAACTTGGAAAAGTGGAAGATGAAATATTTAAAAGAAGAAGAGATACAGAAGTGAGAAATGGAATTACAGTTTCAGATTTATTAGTGAATTTTTGGTGAAAAATAAAAAAAAAAGGGTAGTTGTATGAGATAATTTCACATATTGATGTATATTTAATGGTATTTTATAGCTAGAATTCAGAAGAAGAGACAAGGAGAAAAAGAGGAGACAAAAAAGGGTGAGAAAAATTTGATACTCATTTTCAAGGTGTTTAATACTATATTACTTAAATTAAGCAATTTGTAATTGGTAATGTGTGTTAGTGAATAAAGAAGTTTCTTTTAATATGTATGCATATACAATGTACATCAGTTATATTGAAACAAAAACGTGTTTTTTCCAATTTCATTTAACTGGATAAAGGTGAATGGGTAGCCAGTTGGCTTGGGATCAAAATGTAAAAAGTTCAAATAATGTCAGATTTATGGTTATTATCCATTAATTTCATGTGACTTGCCTATATTTGTGTAATCTCATGTGAGGGATAAATCCAGCTTGTAAAAGATCCGGAGCTTTCTATAGTGAGGGTATTTTGCAGTAAATCAAGGTCTTAAGAATACACGTATATAATGAAGAGGGCATTAAAATGATTAAAAATAAAACTAAACACTTGGTCTAAATTTTCCAACTAAAAGGATAACATCTTCTTTTCCAGTGGGCAGAAGGTCCAAGATGGACACCTGGTGGTCAGTTTACACCACAACCTCTTGGTCATGCCCGAACGGCACAACCAGTCAGTAATCCTCGACAAGAAGCCTATAAAGGGAGGATGGAGTCGGCAAATCGTGATGCGGCAGCAGAGTTACGGGCCATGATGGTACAAATATAAAGTATTGTTTTATACGTTAAGTGTATATAATAACCATTATTTAACTGCATTTGCATGTATCAAATAGATATAAATATGCTTGGTTAAAACCGGATTTATACCTCTGCCCTATAGATGCTAGGGATACATAGTTATTTACGTGTCAGTTCCTGAAAATACAGTAACATATATGAGAGAGATTTGAAAGAAAGCATGTACTGGTTACAAGAATTCATCTTTCCTGTGAGGCATTGTGAAAATGTTAGTAAGTGCATAATACTCCTGATTCTTGTAGCTAAACCATTAAGGTGCTTGGTTTGCATCTGTTTCATGGTTGCCCTTTTTTTCGGTTGAGACTGTTAAAATTGAGGTCAGGTATCAGGGTAGAATCAGAAGTTCACAGTATTCTATTCAAAGTGGTCAGGCAAATATGTGTCTCAAGATTAGACCACGGATGTAAATTTTTTTTTTAACTCTTTGTTACAGTCTCGAGATGGAGATGATAGAGGCACAAAGAGGAAGCATGAAGGGGAACAATCTGAGCCTGCAAAAGAAGAAGAAGAAGACGAGGAACCCAACGATGAAGTCAGGTGAGGAAGGAGGAAGGACTGGGTATAGGAAGGGGGAGGTTATGAGGAATTTCAGTGTTTTATAATGCATTGAAAATTTATTACTTGTTCTAATTATGTTTTATTATTATCCGATCTCTTTCAATTTTCAAGTCTTTGGATGGTTGTGGTTATAAAATGCATATGTAAGCAATTTTGTCCCTTATTATTCCTTGTATATGAGTGGATGTAGTTCAGTTGGTTATTGGCGAGTGACAGGCTAGTGACCAGCTAGTGATTGGCTAGTGACCAGCTAGTGATTGGCTAGTGACCAGCTGTGATTGGCTAGTGACTGGCTAGTGACCAGCCAGTGATTTGCTAGTGACCAACTAGTGATTGACTAGTGACTTGCTAGTGATTGGCTAGTGACCAGCTAGTGAATGGCTAGTGACCAACTAGTGTCTGGCTAGTGATTGGCTAGTGACCAGCTAGTGATTTGCTAGTGACTGACTAGTGACCAGCTAGTGATTGGCTAGTGACTGAGAGCATCCAGGTAAGAGTCCCACAGCTGGCTTTCTAATGTCCAGCCTTTTGGATGAGATAAAAAATGAGGTCCTGTGTCATAGTAAATATTGGCCCGTAAAAAATCCCTCTCTGCTTCGAGCTGATGTGTTGTATATGTCGAAATTTTCTGCTTCACCATTAAAGTAAAATAATCTTGGTGTGACGTAAAGCAAGAATCATTTAAACCCACTGTGTATACAATAATACAGTAAGTCCATGATAATATTTGAACACAGCAAATATAGTCATATGTTATGACTAAATGTTCTTGAAAATGATAAAGAATTACTCTTAACGTTTTGCTTATTTTATAACAAAGATATTCAACAAAACTGCAAAAAAAAATTGAATTCTTAAGACAATGATGCTTTTAATTGTATAAAATTTTCCTTGACATAATACAAAGCATTAAGCATTACTCCTAACATTGGTTGTTTACAGGTTGTGGGAAGATGGTTGGAAAGACAGATACTATAAATCCAAGTTTGACGTAGATACCACAGACATAGAATTCAGACATAATGTGGTAGGTATAGTATTACAATCGGTAGCATCTTGACTGTGAGGTACCAGATTCCAGTCCCACTATTGGTACCCGTCTTTGAGACAAGACAAGAAAACCCTGAGAACTGTGTCAAAATTGGCATGTAGAAAATACCATTTGTTTCTGCTTGGTCCCTTGCATAAATTTCTGTGGAGTGCATCTGGTAAATGCCTTTGCCATATCAGTGAAATGCTTTGTGAAAGTACTAAAACTAGGACAGAAAAATAGTATTCATTTTTAGATTTAATTGGAACAACAAAGAAGCACTTTCATATTCTAGAGAAAAAGCTCTGACAGTCAGGTCTAAACCCACTACTCGGGTCTGACATCAGTGATGGCCCCAAGCTAACGAGTTCCTGAAAAGTATTAATGGCATTTCACAGCATTTTATTATGATTTATTATATTTTATCATATTTTGTTATATTTTATTATATTTTATTATGTATAATTTGTATTTTGTTTTATTACAGGCTAATCATTATGTACGGGGTTTATGTTGGGTGCTGCGGTATTATTATCAGGTAAGAACATCCCCCCTCATTCCTTCCCACTTCCATTAATTGGGGTATTTTAGGTACCAAAATAATTCTTGTTAAGGAAATATACAACTTTAGATCATTTCATAATATATTTTGAAAAGTAGTATGATCTATTTCAAAAATAATATTTTTTTTTATTTCTTATGTAAACTCTTTTAGAAACACAAATTCTTAAATATACCCTCTGCAAACAAAGTTTAGGGGGTATATTGGAATCACCTTGTTCATCTGTCTGTCTGTCTGTCTGTCAGTCTGTCCAGAAAACCTTGACCTTGACGTTTGACCTACTTTTGAAAAACTTTATCCTCGGCCATAAGTTTTGAACCAAATGAGATGGGGTCTTTATACTACACATGTGTATTCCTTGTGGCAAGATTTTTCTTTCAGTACTTAACCAAACGATATGGGGCCTTCATACTACACATTTGCATTCCTTGAGGCAAGACCTGTCTGTCTGTACAAAAATTTTTTACCTGGTGACCTTTACCTTGGTCTTTGCCCTGGTTCGAATTTTGTAGCCGCCGGGGGTATTGGTCCTGTTAGGACAGTTGTAGTTTTCAATGCTCTCGAAGATTTGACCCAAAACAAAAGTAATGACCAATGCTTAATATTTATCAAGTGTTCTTAAATAGCATCGATTCAAATTATATCTCTGATTGACGTCCTCTGATTGTTCTGCTGTTACGGTGAGTCAGAAGGTGGGCCCGTAAACCGGTCAACCACACCATTTGTTTGGCTTTTGTCAAATTAAATGACCGTCCTAAGTCGGTATCGTAATTGCACTACAATCAAATATTTTTGTAATGTGTTATATGTTCTAGTATATTATTTATATTCATGTATTGTATAGCTCCATGGTGACATCTGCCACATAACTGAGCCAGTAACTCCTCTTTTTTCTTTTATATATATCTACATGAAATTATAATCCGAATGATTTACCACTAATGTAAATCTATAGGAACAAAATTTTAAAGTATCAACATTTTTTGCTCCGTTTTCTTTCAGGGTTGTGCTTCTTGGAAGTGGTATTTCCCATATCATTACGCTCCATTTGCATCAGATTTCGTTAATATTGGTCAACTTTCAAATGATTTTGAAAAGAATACAAATCCAGTAAGTGTTACAAACATTCATCAAATTATTGTAAAAGTTGATGGACAGAACTCTGTAGCCTCTCACCTCTGTTGTGAGAAAGTGGATGGCACAGTGGGCTGAAGTTTGCACTGGAACTTGCTATAGCTTTTCACCTCTGTTAGTTTTATTTGAATCTCAATCAAGACGAGTGTGAAGACCTGCTACCGTACTAATAAGTAGGCAGTGCTTTTCTTTAGGTTTTCCAGCAGTAAGGAATCGGCTAAGCATTTGCTACCGTCCTACAAGTAAAATGATTCGGTTGTATATCAGAAATGAACATCAATGATATTTTTGGATACTTTTCGACTAAATGATTGTATATTAAAACATCAGAATTTATTTTAAATGTTTTTACATGTATGTGTTTGATAATGACCTCAAACCCTGTAAATAATGCTTACAGTTTAAGTCCTTTTAATAATAATGAGGGTAAGTTTTTTATCTTTTTATTCATTTCAGTTTAAGCCATTGGAACAGTTAATGGGCGTATTCCCAGCAGCCAGTAAGAAACATCTGCCTCTGACTTGGCAAAGATTAATGTGTGATCCAGTAAGTTCACAGATTTAGAAGAGAAGTTATTTTAATGCCCCCGGATCGTACTCAACTAATGACGCCCTCTCATATGACGCCAAGGTCGATGACCTTCTGACCTTGACAGTGACCTTCATGCTGAAAATAACTTTTTGGACTTTGGTGCCACTGGGGGCATTAGTGTTTCATGAACACAGCTTGTTTCAAGTCATGAAAACTTATAAAGCAGGATATGAAAAAAATTAAGAAGAATTTGAGGGAGGGGCATGTTGGTCTAGTGTCATCGTGCTAGATTCAGAACAGATTTCCCAAAGGCAGTCCTAATCTTTTGCCTTCCCATTTGTTCTGAAGGTGAAGCAAAATGATTGGAGGTCCCATGATTCAGTATGGGTTGGGTCAGTGATTGGCATGTAAAACTCCCTCTTTTCTTCGAGTGGGTCTCTTGCGTAGATAGTAATTACGAGGCCACACACTAGGTAGCTGCTGACACGGTATAAACAAATGGGGATTGGTTGCAGAATTGAACTTTGTTGAATGTTGCTGATGTTGAGCATGCCTCCTTGACTGGGGGGTGTGGCACATTCATAGTCATAGTTCTTGACTATCCAGCAGCAAAAGAGCTTGGTAGCGGATGAAACATTGAATCACAGACAGGTAGTGCAGCTTTGATAAAAGTTGAAGTTCCTGCAAATGGTAAAAGGCAATTAAACAAAAAGATGAAATTAGCATTTCACAGAAACTGACAAAACCTAATTATGGAGTATTCATTAAAATGTGTTAAAATGTTTTTGCATGTCACAAAACATTACGATCTGATGGATATCTCATGGTAAATATTGTATTTTGTATCTTTGATCCAGGAATTGAATTTCAGTTTAGTCAGTTTCATTAATGGACTCAAATTTTTGTTGTTGTTAATCTTTTGTTTTTGAAATGACATCATGTTTTCATTGTTGGTTGTTCTCATTTAGATATGTGAGACTTTGGTAAAAGAGATAGCTGGTTATCTCTTTGATTGTATTACATAGTAAGTTTGATTTATTAATGGGTGATTTCCTGAAATGTCTATTGGTCAGTCTGGCGTTAATTTGTTTAGCTTAATCTCTTGCATACCATCAATGAGTGTGGTTGGCTGTAAACATTAAAAGTTCTTCTGGACAGATGCAAAATTTGGTGACCTTGACTTCGTTTTTCATGCAGTGCCTTTTATGAAAAGATGAAGAAAACTTCAAAAGCTTTCTGGAAACATCTTCACATATTATATGTACCTAGACTGTACAGGTCAGGTTTCAATGGTTTCTATTTGCAATCCAGTCATACCTTCTTCAACAGCTTTTTACAACATGAATGCAGGAGGTATGCAATCAGAGAACTAAAACGTGACTGTCTGCACCCCATGCCAAGCACTTGTCAGCAGCATTTAATCTGCCTCTAATCTCTTTGAAATACAATGTATTTTAAACTAAAATTCATGGCGTGTACACTTACTATAAACAATATTTTTCAGGAATCTCCCATCATAGATTTTTATCCTGTAGATTTTAAAATAGATCTGAACGGCAAGAAGTATGCATGGCAAGGTATGTATGGAGAGACATAAAAAAAAGAGTATCCTTTTTTATTGTTTTGTTGGTTTCTTTGTTCAGTGAGGGAACCATGTGGGCTTTGAATAGAGCATTATGCTGCAACTTATAGCTGTTCTAATTTCTGAAAACTATGTTTGAATATCATGCAGAGTAGTTTAATTTAAAAATTTTGTATCATTAGGTTATAGGTAAAATGAAAATAAATTCATGATTTGATATTATGATTTGAGATAATCTGACACTAGAATTTTGTTGTATACAGGTGTGGCACTTTTGCCATTTGTGGACGAGAAGAGATTATTATCTGCCCTAGAGATGGTATATCCAGATCTCACACCGGAAGAAAGTGAGTATAAAAGTCAAAATTACAACAGTTGTCAAAATTATAGGAGACAGAGATGTAAGAACTCATAAACAGGTTCTCACATCTAATATTTATAACTATCCAAAGAAATCTTTTATACAGTCCAACCTGCTTTAAAGACCATTTGTGTTCGGCAGTCACCTGTGATAAGCAGCCATTTTCCTCCTTCCTTTCTATTTACTGTTTATACAGTGTCAACCTGTATAAAGAGACCACCTGTCTGAAATGACCACTTTCCAACCTTACCCCTAGTGGCTGCTTAACACAAGTTTTATTATGCAATAATATTGCAGTTCTATTGTGCATTCTTTGTTATTGTAGTTTGGTATTTAATGATTTAAATAAAGTATTTATATTAGAGTTTACATGGTACATAAGAATATATTGTAAATCTAAGTATTTCTTTTTTTGAGAGAAAGATAACAATACTGATTTTTTTACATGTTGTCAGCTAAGATGGCTTTATTTGTAATTTAGTAGTACGACAATGCTGTTTTTTTTATCTTCAAATTAGGTCTGTTATAGGGACCCTTCCCAATGTAAATTTCGGTGATTTTTCCCCAAAATTTGTCTTAATTTTCCCCAAACATTGATCTTTTAGCATTATGCAAATGGGACATAAAAATTCTCAAATGAAAAGGTACAGGCACCTTTGAAAAAATAAAAAAAAAACAACCACTGGAGAATGATATACATGTATTTACTGGTTTTTTTTATTTTGGTTGGTTCCAATTTTTTTAGGTTTTACAACAAAATACAAGTTCATGGGTAGGTAATTTTGTGGATAGCACCACTGATTGGGGGAAAAAAACTTCTGTTCACGTGAAAGTAGACAAAAAGGCTCCTTGTGATAAAGAATAACAGTGATTTAAATTGATTAATACTTAATTAAAGCCGTTGTGGCCTAGTGGGTAAGGTGCTCGGCTTGTGACCATGAGGTCCCGGGTTTGATTCCTGCCCTTGAGGCATCGGTGTTCTGTCTTTTGGATGAGACAGTAAAAATTGAGGTCCCGTGTCACGGTAGGCGTGGCACATAAAAGATCCCGCACTGCTTCGGGTGGGTCCTTTGCAAAAGTCAAATTTCTATGTAATGCATCAGGCAGATGCCATCACCATATACATGAAATAATTGTGGAGTGACGTAAAACAGTTTTAATAAATCATATTACTTACCGGTAATTAATTGCCCTACTAAATTTATTTCACTGAACAATATTCTTTTTATAGTCTTGGTCTTGGTCAGTGATTTTTCAACAATTACTTACCTGTACTAAATATAATCTACACACTCTCATGATCAATCCATTCCTTTCTTTGTCATAATGACTGTGTGATTAACATGCATGAATGAGTTCCATTGGTGGATGGAGGTATATAAGTGTTAGTTTGCAACCATGATAATTATTTATGCCCTCGCCATGAAATGGCCGGGGGCAATAGCGTTACCCTGTTCCGTCATTCTGTCCTTCCGTCATCATTGAGTTTCCACTCATTTTCTCTTTGAAAATTTGATGGATTAATTATTATTTGATATTGGATATAAAGATGTATCAAGGGAAAATGCAGGTCAAATTCGAATATGGATTTGTTCCGATAATTTTTGACAGAGTTATTTCCCTTTAACATAGAAAATTTTTTATAAATGACAGTTTCAATTATATTTCATTGGCTTAGCTGCCAGCAGGGGCATTCGTGTCACACTGACACATTTTAAGTCAAGTCAAATAATATAACTTATGCTATACATGTATTATGCCCTATGAATTTTGCCACTGTCGGGGCAGTCGTGTCAACAGACACACTCTTGTAGTTTTAATTAATTTTGTTTATACAGTGTAGTATTAAAATACATGTACTTGAATTTGAAACATGAATTTTTGGGTGCAAACAATCACAAAAACCGGATCTCCAAGAATGTAAGGCGTTTCACAGTAATAGATAGTGAATTCATCAGATCAGTGATTATTTGAAAAGTGAAAGTCAAATTTTAATATGATTTTAGCGGAGAGAAATATATGGGGGAATGATAGATTGTTTATTGGAATCCGGCATCCGGCTTACAGCTTCTTTGAAGGTCTTTATGAAGGAGAAAGAGTTACAGAGGTAGGTTGCTATTTCGTAATGCATTCATTCTTTTTATGCCGATCCAGGGCATATTGTCTTTGTTTTTGTCCTTTCTGTTTGTCTGTCTGTTGTCAACTTTAACCTTGGCTATAACTTTTGAACCATGAAGGATAGAGACTTCACATTTCACATGTGAACTCAACTAATGAATCCCTTTCAAATGACACCAGGGTCGATGACATTTTGACCTTGACAATGACCTTCACACTAAAAATAACTTATTGGACTTAGTTGCCTTCGGGGCATTATTGTTTCACAAACACAGCATGTTCCAAATTAATTTGAAATCAGTGTTTCTAATAGCAGATGTCGTAAATGGTTCATACTTGATTTATGTACATATATTTAGTTTCCATGTGAGAGGGTTACATGATTTTATACAATAAATATATGTAACACAGAGCAATATCTAACAGTAACAGTTGACACATATATCTATATACCACAGGGCATAGAGATTGATGCTAAGTTAACCCAAGGTATGTCTGGCACAGTGTGGTCGGATAACAAAGTCGTATTGACTGGAGAGTGAGTATATCTATCATTCTATGATACATACAAAAGATTTTATGAATGAAAAACATGTTTTCAGTCATATTATAGAAGGTAGACTTGCAGTAGTGGTTACCAGTAGTGGTTACCAGCATAAGGAGAATCTTTTTGATCAATTATTTTATCGAAGAGTGCATCACCCTCAGGTTTTAATGGCATACACCGAAAGAATACGAAAAGCAATCTTTGAGTAACTCAGAATTGTAATGGCAGTGCTTTGCAGAGTCACTTTGAGACTCAGAGTTTGAGTTGTTGAAGTTTCCATGTTGTTAATACATGACCACACAATTACTTCCAGTTTCCATGGTTTTTTGATACTTAAGAGATAAAAATAATTGACCGTATATCTGTCTTGTTTTCTTTTTTATAGTGGAATAGATACCTGTCTTTGCAACTGAAGTCCTTTGCTTTAGGTCTAATAAAGTGTGAATCTTCACATAACATTGTCAGTTTGAAGTAAAATATGAGATCTATATGTAAGCGATATCTCTTGTTATTTTTCAGAACAGTTCCTCCACCTCTCAAAGCATTAGAAGGCATTCCAGACAACAGAGCGTTAGGGTATGTTAATTGTTATTTCTGAATTTGTGACACTCGGAAAACTAACATTTAAGGATCATGTTGCCTGGCGTCTATCTTTTCGTCTGTCACATTCTTTTCAAAGTGCATTAACATAGGGCATACATTATGCAGAATAACTAACAGGTCAGGTGTTTATGACACAGGATTTCAAAATTGAAAATCCTGGTTTGATTCCTTTTGCTGGTTTGGATTTTTGTCAGATGATGAATCATTTTCTGCTAGCCAATTTTTCCTTCAGATAAGGACCAGTGTAAACTGATATAATTTGGCATGTAAAAGATCCCTTACTGCTTTTTGACCGGATTGCAAAGTAATTCCAGTCTATGAATTGGCGAAACCGTCCGTCCGTCCATCTGTCCGTCCGTCCGTCTGTCTGCCCGCACAGCGTCAGTATTTTGTGTTTAGCATTTGCGTTTAGCTTGGTTTCTTTCATTCCCTAAAGGGTACTAATGTCAAAGTTGGTAGGTTTGTAGATACTTCAATGTTCTATCCAACGAATACAAAAATTTAGTGACCTTGACCTTGACTTTACGCTTCAGTGAACACACTGTTTTTTGCCTTTAGGTTGACCACTTGCATACATGTATTGTTAATGTTAATGCAAAGCAATTCTGGTCTATAAATTGGCAAAATCGGTTCGTCCATCCGGCGTCAACATTTTGCATTTAGCATTTGTAATCCGGTTATACCATCCTTGACGGTTTCTTGTTATGAAGCTACTATCGTATAAGTATAGTAATTTTGGTGTGGCATAAAATGATAGTAATGAAAACACAAACTTATTTCAGAAAAACGTTTTTTTACATGTTTTGCTGTTTATGCACTGAAATATTGCTATGTCATAAATCAATTTATGGCATAGATGACGTCATAGTGTGGAAAAGGATTGAGTCAAGGCGGTGTTTGATGAAATAAACACCTTCAAACATGTGATAAAAAGAATCTGAAATGAATTTTCATTTCATATGGTATTTATGAAACTTGTGTGTTTTGTATCCCTTCGCTAAAACTCGGTGGTATAAAACAAACAACTCGTTTCATAAATACCCTAAGAAATGAAAATTCATTTCAGATCCTGTATACATGCTTGTTGATTTTTGTTTTTGTTATCAGAAAAAGTGAAGTTCATTTGAAAGAGTTGTACCTTACTAACTTATCAGTCCTACTCTGAAAGTAAACATAGATCCATACATTTAAAGTTTTATATGATTAAATATTGATGAACTTTTTCCATCAAAATACCAGTATTTGTTAAATTATTTCTTCTGGTAGATGAGTGTTAACTTCTTGTTTCGTTTTGGGATTGAAAAGTGGTATTATTTTTTTCTCTCACTTTTTCAGAGTATTGTTCAAGGATCCACAGTATCCACCAGATTTCCTCCATGAGGCTAAAGTTTTACCAAATGCAGTGTAAGTTTTTCATCCACAAAACTCCTCTGTATTGTTCAGACTGTGAATCACTTCTAATTATGTGACAGTATTTTTCATAATGATCTCACTTTGTTTTTAATTGATGAAAATTTATATTTCTCGAGAACCCCAAGACATGACATGTCAAAGACATAGTTTAATATATAAATCAAGGAAAGTGAAGATTTATTTTTGCATGGAGACATACTTGCAAAATTACACAAAAAGTAAGTTCTCACAAAATAAAAGGTGTTTCATAATACATCTTTTAGGGTATTTAGGTAAATATTTTTTTTTCAAATGGATAGAATTAGATAATGATTTGATCCAGTATTTCTGCCATTTGTGCCAGAAGGGATAGCAGCCAGTATGGTTTGTCTTTCTCTTTGCTGATATGATTTATAAGTTAAACGTGCAAGAAGATCAACATAAAACTCTTAACTTTACATGAAGTTTTAAAAAATTATTCATAAATTTTTTTTCATATCTCTAGGTTGAAACTCCATTTCTTACCCATATGTATCAAACATAAAAAATCTACCTCAGTATTCAATACATGTTTTAAGATGTAATTTACATTGACACAGAATGCCAGATCGAGTACTGAAGCCAGGTGATTTTGACAGACGTAATCCAGGTCAGAGCTGGAGACCCCAGCTCGGTATGACTCGAAATAGTGGCTATAGAGATAACAAAGACATGAGCTCAGCAATCCGGATGGTCAGGTAAGTTGTTGACCGCATAATGCTGTGTTTGTTTGTTTGTTTACTCTGACTGGTGTTCATTTCGAGACTTCATAGAGGGTAGGGGCCTCAGCAAGTTTTGACGCTAAACTTCAGGTCACTCGGTCACTAATGGTCCTTAGACTTCTTTGTTTTGTTTGCAAAACAATAGATCATTTCACATTAACTGTGGATCTGTAACATTGGACGGCAAATTGATTAACGTTCCCTCCAAAATTGACATGTCATAATGTAATTTGACGTCATTCTGATCGATTTGGCCGGAACGTTTTTAGCTCACCTGAGCCAAAGGCTCAAGTGAGCTATTGGCATCACTCTTCGTCCGTCGTCCGTCGTCTGTCGTCTGTCGTCCGTCGTCCGTCCGTAAACTTTTCACATTTTCAACTTCTTCTTCAGAACCGCTTAAAGGATTTGCATGAAACTTGGTGTGGATGAAGTACTAGGGGTCCTCTACCAAGTTTGTTCATTTCATATAAATCCCTCAATAGGTGGCGCCACCATTGCTAAAAATAGATCTCAGAGGGTACCCCTCTTTGAAAATCTTCTTCTCCAGAACCAGTGTATGGACTATAAAACTAATGGCATCTGAGTGATCTAGAAGGATGTATGTCTAAAGTTTGTTCATATCGTTGAAATCCGATAAATAATTTTTGACATTTTTTTTACATTTTTTTGGACTTTGTAATTTTAATGCAGAAAAGAAGTATTTTTGTCTTTTAGTAAACATTGATGCATTAATTTGGTTTAATTTGATCATTTTTATGATGAGAAATACTACTGCGAAGAAATTTTTTCAATATATCATTTTTTGGATTTTTTATGAATTTTCTAAGACTTTCAAGAAAAAGGGGGGTGGGACAATTGGTGTAAACATTTCACAGTTTGAACTTTTTCTTCAGAACCACTTGCTGGAATTCAATGAAACTTGGCATGCATCAAGTACTCAAGGTCCCCGACAAATGTGGTCATCTTTGTCAGGATCCATCAATAGGTGGCGCCACCACAGGCAAAAGTAGGTCAAAGAGGGTACCCTACTTTGACAAACTTCTTCTTCAGACCGGGGGCATACAGAGACTAACCGAATGCATAGGAATGATCTAGAGGGATGTGTGAAGAAGTGTTGTTATTTTTGGTTCCATTCCGAAATCAAATTTTTGACGTTTTTTCATTTTTATTTTGGACTTTGTTATTTTAATGCATTAAAGAGTTATTATTTTCTTTTAGTAAACATTGATGCATTTATTTGGTTTCATTTAATCATTTCTATGGTAAGGAATGCTGGCGGGAAGGAATTTTTTCAATATCTCGATTTTTGAATTTTTTATGAATGGGGGGGGGGGGGGACAATTTTTCATATCTTCAACTTGATCTACAGAACAACTTGAAGGATTGTGATAAAACTGGGTAGGATGCAAGTACTCATAGTCCTTTTCAAAGGTTTTGTTTTTTGTGCGGATCATCCAAATTGGTTAACAGATAATGCCACCATGTCTAAAAGTAGGTCTCACAATGGTACATATACCACTAGGTAATTGAAATATGGAGAGTAGCGGTTCAAATCCAGCTGTGGTCAAAAAAATTTTTTTTTTTTTTTTACACATCTAAATAAGTTTTTAGATGTTTCTCAACACTCAACATATAAAATTAGGAATTTTACGTTTAAGACTTCCAAAAAAAAAAAGGGGGGGGGGGGGGGGCCATTTTTCACATTTTCAACTTTTTCTACAAAACTGTTTGAAGGATTTTAATAAATCTTGGTAGAAATAAGTCACTTATGATCCTCTTCAAATTCTGTTGTTTTCGTCCAGACCTCTTTACAGGTGGCGCCACCATAGTCAAGAGTAGGTCACAAAAGAGTTCCCTCGTTTAACAATATTCTTTTTCATACGGGCTGTATACAGAGACAAACAGAATGCATAGAAATGATCTAGAGGGATGAGTGAAGATGTATTGTCATTTTGGTTCCCTTCCAAAATCAAATTTTAGAATTTTTTTTGACATTTCTTTGGACTTGGTGATTCAATGCAGAAAAAAGTGTCTTATTTCCTAGTTAATTGATAATGATGATTTCTTATGGACTATTGTGATCATAATTATGGTAAGGATTGTTACTTTGAAAGAATTTTGTCAATATCGCAATTTTTGGATTTTCTATGAATTTTTTAAGACTTCCAAATGAGGGTGTATAGGAACAATTCAATCACATTTTTTCACTTCTGCTGTTATACCACATGAAAGATTTTAATGAAACATGGAATACATGAAGTACTAAAAGTCCTCTATCAATTTGGTAAATTTCATCCAAATTGGTTAACAGATAATGCCACCATGTCTAAAAAGCAGTTCTCACAATAGTACATATACCACTTGGTAATTGAAATATGGAGAGTAGCGGTTCAAATCCAGCTGTGGTCAAATTTTTTTTTTTCATTTCTTTACACATCTAAATAAGTTTTTAGATGTTTCTCAACACTCAACATATGAAATTAGGCAATTTTAAGTTAGATCTGGACAATATTTGAAACAATTGTTGTTCATGACCCAGACTTGAAATCAGTCAACAAAAGGCCCCACCTAAAGAAAATGACTAACTTGTTGCCCTGAATGACTTCTTGCAGAGACAAAGGAAATGCTTAATATCAAAATCACCTGAATGGATGTGCAAAAAAGTGTTGTTTATTATTCTAGCCTGAAATAAAATTTGACATATTTTCAACATCTGTGTTGACTTGGTCACATTAATGCAAAAATAAATGAATTTTTCCTTCATGCATGACTGATAATATAGGTACTCAGGTGAGCGATATAGGCCCACTTGGGCCTCTTGTTTTATTTTGTTGTCCGATATTACAGCTCTGCAGTTTACATGAAAAGGTCTATTGTTTTTACAAATGTTATTGCAAGTAGTCAACACAAATAAAAGATAAATTTCCAAAATTCATCAAATGAAATATAATAAAAAAAAAAATCCACCCTCAGCTTGTGTATAAAAATATAAAATTATGTGCATTTGTTACAATTTAGGAAAAAAACTTTATGTGTATGAACACATGTAGTCATTTATTCATTATTTAGTGTTTCAGATAAAGCATAAACTTTTAACAGATATTTCTCATTGTGGGTTTCAGACATGGTGCTGGCTCTGGTCAGTTTGGGGCAGTTCCACCTAATTATGGTCAGAATGATAGAGGAAGACAAAGTAAGTATATGTATTTAGATTCACATGTATTATGTTTCAATTTCATTCTGTCAGTGTAAGAGACATTGCAATTTACATCATTAGGAGGTAAAGTTAAGTACAGTTGTTTTGGGATGTAAAACTTTCAGCAGTAGTGCAAATTATAGAATGCATGGCGATACAAAAAAGGTAGGAAAACAGATTTGTAATTGTTTATGTTACAAAAATACTATTGTAGAGAAAAGGGGCTTTTACTGTGAGAAAAACTGGGCTATATGTGATTTACAACAAAAAATGTGTAAAATAGTCTCTGCTTTATGTTCTCTTCCTTTAGGGAAGGGAAAGTCTATAATCAATTATGATTATTTTTGTTATTGAAATTATTATTGTTTATTTATTTTGTTTTTGCTTTTTCCTCGATACATAGTATCTGTATTTTTTTTTCTGCCTGTTCATCTGCTTGTCCTGTAAGGAAATGGGTAATATATATCATTTACTTTAATGGGAAGGACAGTTTGGTCCAGTGGAATGACACTTGATATGTAATTATAATCTGCTTATCTGTCCTTTGGATGATACAGTACAAATCTAGGCCCAGTGTCATGGTATACATGTATACTGAAAAAGATTTCTGCCATCTTTGGGGGATCCATTGGTTAGGTAAAGATTATGAGGCTATGTACCAACCAGGTGCTACCATCGTATGAGGGGAAAAAAATCTTGGGTGGTGTAAAACAGTTGACAAACAAACAAAACACGAGTGTAGTTTGAATTAGTTCTTGATGGGAAGATCGGAACGTATCTTGGCCATGGAGCAGATGGATTTGGTGTTCTGCTCCTTGGAATGAAAGATATATTGAATTAGTAAGTTGCAGCAGGGTTTGTGGTTGTATAAATAATGATTTAATCCGACTAGAAGGACAGAATACTTCCTTAATATGTCATGTGCCAGTAGTCAGTCCATGCTTTGATCAGTTTGACTTGCATCATAAATTAAAAAAAATCGATAGGAGTCAAGACTTCTGCTTTACTAAAATTTGAATAAGTTTCAAATAAAACGAAGTAGACATCTTGTTAAAATGGTAAGTGTGTATTTGGCGAGATCGCGTATCGTTTAAGTGTTTAAAGAAGAAAGTTTCTATTTGAATTAGAGTTGTCGCTCTTTAATCAACTGCCGTGCCCGATCTTTGCGATTTACTGGTTCGCGATTTACGTTAGTCTGCAGAAATCATGAGTACGCAACAATACTGCCACTAAATAACTGAACATGTCGTACAACAGAGAATAAATTAAATCAAGAAATAAAACAATCAAAACGTTTGTTCATATTGTAAGGTTAAATATATATTAGATATTTAAAGGAATAGATAAATCATAAGCATATCCCAAAATATGTTTGTATGTAACAAATTAAGACAGGGTGATAAATTTTATATTTTATGAGTGTATTGGAAAATAGATGTATTCGATTATACAAGTAGTAAATCTGAACAACGGGCACTCAGTAGAAGAATTTCATACTTTACATGACATATGGGGCCTAATGTCTGACAAACTACAGGTTGCCGGTATTTTCATTATGACATTAATGTTTTAGATTGTGACATCACAATAGAATGACGCTAATTTGAGCGGCAAATCATCATATTTCGGGTATTTTACGAAAGATACAGTACAGTCCGGGTGGAACTTAATTTGCCCACTGGTCACAGTGGGCATTTTTAAAGTGGGCATTAAAAATGTCCACTGGACACAGTGGCCATTCTTGTAAGAGCCAGTTTGAATTAACATACAGGTTGATAGCTCAGGTAAATGTCCAATCTAATGCCCACTGAAATTTCAGGTGGACTGCCCACTGTGGACAGTGGGCATTTAAAGTTCCACTCGGACTGTAGTGTATGTTTACTATGAAAGGGGTATATTGTTTAAGTCGCATATGGAAGATACTATAACGCCTCCCATGCGATGGGTTTACTAATATCCGGGGGTACCATCAGTCATTTCAGTGGTGCAATGTCTTGTATTGCACAGGTGTCGACTTACAAAGGGGTGTCCGTTTCGTAAAAGAACGTGACATTCAGACTATTTTCAATTGTTCTACTTATGACGTCATAAACAAAGGCGTTATTTGTCTGAGTTTTCTCGGTCCTTAGATGACGTCATTAGAATATGGAATATCGCAACTAAAATAACGTCAACATACACGCGCACTTTGTGATTGTTATGACGTCATATAATTATGACGTAAGTTGCCCACATAAAAGTGCCCACATTGAGAACAATGGATTTGGTAAGTGACTAAATGCAAACCGTGACGGGATTTAGTAGTTGCGATACTCCGTATTATGAATTGCGTTTTGTGGAAGGGTGAATTCCGGGTTCCGGGCTTCGTACAGAGATTGCTATACCATTGTAGTAGGAACCTTTCTGACATAGGCACTGGAGCTTGAAAAGTGAATGTCGCCTTCGTATGGGTAAAATATGTCTGATTATATAAAAAAGGAAACAAAAACAAACAAAACAGCATAAAGGGAAACACACACACACACACACACACACACACACACACACACACACACACACAGCACAACCCCCACTTAAGGAAAAATACATGTAATAATAAAGTGAAATAATAAGATTTTAAAAGATTAAAAAAAACCTTCTAATTTGAAACAAAATATTTTGGGTATTTCAGGAAATAATAACTTATTCCAATTTCAAATGATGCAATGGGCCTAATATCAGACATACCGCTTTTTTGCTTAAATTTTCATCGCAAAGTTACCGTGATGCCAAAGGCATATACCGAAAATTTAGCGACAGTACTGTATTTGTCCGATATTGCCTCCTTAAATTATGTGAAATTGCCAAAAATGTCTATCGATGTATTTATACATCGCTGCGTTTGTAGTGGCAATGACTTTTTGAGCCCCTGATAGTGGTAATGTACACTCTGTAGCTTAGAAATTTTACATGTAACTTTATGAAAAAGTACAGTTAAGGGGAAAAAAAGATAGCAGAGCACTTCCTTCAAAGGAATTCTGAATAACTTGTTGACAGAAGTCGCCTAATGTTTTCCTGTATAGGCCCTCGTCTTATCTTTGCCGCACTTCTCCCTCAGAATATCACAAGAATCTGTGATATGACCCGGATGTAGAACGATCTTCGCACATGTGGTTCGCACTCCATGGGAGTCCTGTTTCCCGCTGAACACAGCAAGGGTGAATTTAAAGGGCAGATAACTCCTCCATTGATGAGGGCTGAGAATCCCACAGAGATACACAATAGGGAAATACTGTAGCATTGACTGATTACAGAAAGTTCAAGAGAAATTTTCATATCTTAATCAAAAGAATATATAGGTCTATCCATGATAAACTTCAAAATTATCTCTTTAGCCGAAGGTCCTACAAAGGATTTTTTGCTCTCTAATATCGCTATTTAATGCTTTCATCATATTTGTGTCCGTTCGATATGTTATTTTTTTTTTCCTTTTGTGCAACAGAATTACCTTTCCTCTAAAAATTTCATTCTGATGCACTTCATCGTTTGTCGTCGCCCATGAAGAACTAGGATGTTATAGAGTATGTTTTTGCCCTTTTGTTTGTCGTCCGATCTTGTAGGAACTTTGCCTTATGGAGACAAAATTGTTAATTTGGTATCTCTGGGAAAATGTTGTTTTCACAAAAATGTCTCCTTTTATTCTGGCTTATGTCGTTTTTGATTAGTTAGAATGGATAATTGGACAGTTTCTGAATCAATATATTTAGAACCTGTTATTTGGGACTGAAATGGAATTCCGTTCACAATACGTCCTTTGTTACTACAAAAATGAATGAATAAATAAATAAAATAGGTGAAATTTACAGGTCCTTATAATATCAGGCAAAGCCTCTTACTCAGTGATACATGAAGAGAAAATTGTGGAATTTTTTATTTATTGTTTTGAGACAGTAACTTACTACTTTTTAAGACATTTTTGAAAATTTGGATGGTGGGGGAAAAAGATTTTTGAAGGATGATATTGGTAAACATGTACTGAAAAAATTGCTTTTTTCATTTTGATATTTACTTTGTAACTTAATTTTTGTTCGAAAATAAATTTTGCCATTTATATCTCAATATAGGATTCTTTTATATGGATTAAAAAGTGTATCATCCCTTCCCCATTACTTCTTATGTGTGTGGACCTCCACTTAAATACCTTTACTCTTAGACCATTATATATATATATATATATATATATATATATATATATATATATATATATATATATATATATATATATATATATATATATATATATATACACATGTTTACACTATCGAAATTATTTCTGGTCATTTCCCAGATAATTATTATAGATATGTCTTGAAGGTCTTATGTTTTTTTACATTATTTATTGTTTGTCTCTTTCTCCCTAGCTTTCTGTCGGATTTATCCCATACTATATCTGCTAATACTAATAACAGTCTTAACGAGTAGCGGTCTTAAGCAGCGAGGACAAGAAAGTTTCTGAAATTATATTAGAGCACTTAAACCCAACTGTCAAAATTACAAATCACATTTCCATTCAGTTTATCGGGGATTAAGAACGACGTAATTAGCCTAGCCTGATTTAGAATGTAGATTTATTCTGGCCCGGCTACTTGTGGGCTTTTTTCCTCCGTCCACAAGCCTGTCGTAATTTTGCCTTCTTTTATATATAGTTCAACAAGACGTCGGAATCAATTACCTTCTCTTTAACACGTTATTCCGTCCGAACAAATTAGATTTTTGTTCAAATAGTCATCAACGGCAAACGTGTCACTGCGTATAACTCGTAATTTCACTTCCATAATGACGCTCTCTCATACTCATCTCTCAGTAGCGCAAATAGGAGCAGAATTCATTTGAAGGCTTGTTGATGGCGGTTCCACGATGTTCAAGTGTAATTAAACATAATAATCTGGCTGTATTAAATAAATCGGAAGCCCCAGTCTGCACAGTTTCTAATATACTCCGCATAGACAAGGCTTCTAATCAAAACTATGAGAAGCTGTAGGCAGGAATTCGACCCACGAAGGGCTCGGGTAGGCACATTGCACGATTATGTTGCAGATGTAAGAGTTTTAATTAAGAATTTCATTTACGACAGAAAATTAAGAAACCATTGATAACGTGAGATTGTCGCCTTTGTTCTTGTTTTCCCCCAGTCCGTGGTTTAATTCGTTTGTCGATCGATTCGTTCTTAAAATATTCGTAAAATATCATGTTGTTGAGTCTTTTTAATCAAAACGTTTAGAAAAAAAAATTAAACTGTATTTACATGTCTAAAAGATGAAATATTCGTCGCGGGTTTGGGGATTTTTTTCTCTGGTTGTTACACAATGAATTTCGTGCCTTGTCTTTTTGGAAATGAAATTTAAATGTATGTTTTTAATTCCTTGCTATTGTCATTTATCTCTTTTTGAAAATGATTTGCGACTGAAAATGTTTCTATGCACATGCACTTAATTCGTGCAAATATCACCCGACTTTATTATATCCCCGAGAGTATTTATTCCGGTGCAGTTTTAAAAAGATTTTATGTACGTGTAATTTATTCATTCCTGTATGACTTAGTGAATTGAATGGTGAGTCTATGTTTACAAGGAATAACTATAAACAGTGATCACGGGTTTCGCATAATATGTAAATGATTTCTCGGCAGCTCTCAATATGTTTCACAGCACTAAATTACATGTTTATTCCACGGAAATTATAGCTTCCATTTACGCCGACCTTCCCACCGATTAACGACAAACTCCGCGAGCATCTGCTTCGCAGCGCCCAGAAACGCCCCAATTTAAACCATCATCGCTTGCTGCTGACTTCACCCAAAGGCCTTCCAATTTTCTTAGAGATTTATATGACAAATTTGACAATTTCGTCAAATTAACATGCATGATTGAGCTACCATCTCAGAGCCTCGAGTCTAACTAAAATGGCGGGCTCAGTGATTTGACGATTCGTGGCATGTCGTTAATGAGGGAATTGTTTGTATCGGAGGCAATTCGGCCTAAAGGCAGTTTCTGACAGAGCGGGTTAATATGATGATTTCTGCTTGGTTGCCAGTACAATGGGAGTCGAATTCTCTTAACGACACATTCTCTATCTTCCTGTGTATAATGGGATTTCTGCCTAGTTTGCCTCGTTAAATTTGTTTTTTCAATTCAGTGCTTTTACCGCTTCTGTTGGTTGTCCCCACAGCTTGTACACATTTTGCATCATTATTTTAATTTCTCTGCCGGTTAAAGGAATGAAAAGCACTTAACCTAGATGTGATCTAGGACTGTGTCCTGTACTAATAACGATTTTGATGTGAAAATATTGTAAAATAAACCGACCCAAAATACCAATATTCGAAACTGTCTGGAATTCTGAGAGGTGATAAGGTCTCACGGGAACCCGGCTATCTCAACATCTCCTCAGGGCTACATCACTGCTTAGTAAAGAATAAGATGAAGGCAGTCAAAAATAGGACCACCAATCATGAAACAGTGATGAGATACCCCGCCCTGGAAGACTTGGTATCTCCTGCTGGTTAGTGACACCCGTTGTGTATAATTCTAACACAATAACACCCCCACCCCCCTTTCCAAAAAAAAAAAAAAGATATTGGGTTTGTTTATATGAGATAAATTCATGACGGCTTTGCGAAAGACCCTTCCGAGTTTTACTGAACGCCATGGCGTCGTTATCTTTTCTCATAGATTTAAACAGGAAGTATAACTATCGACTTTTGAATGCACTTCGTAATGGAAGAAGAAGAAGGAACGAAAAATTTAGGATCTAGGACTTAAATTTCGAAACACTTAGAGGTTTAAAGACGAATCGATTTAAAAAGTTAACGTAAGAATTTTATTTAAAAAAATGTAAGTTACATCAACGATTACGTCGTAGTGTGACTTAACAACCTTTGATAACACTAGATGGACTCGGTTCTGTCTGTATATTTTTTTTTTGCAAATACAAAAGTTCGATTCGTAGTGAGTAAGTGTCGACTTGTTGCTTGGACGCTATAGATCACCGTAGCATATCTTTAGTTTAGGCAAATTGAGGACTCTGCCAGTTTACCCCACGGGGGTTGGTAATGTATATTCGGAACTCGTCGGTTTCTTTCGTCATCTAACACTTCCAACAAATGATGTAGAGCGAAATAAGTGTACGTCAGGTACATTCCTTTCCTGCCCATGGCTACTATATCACACGGAAGGATGTACTTTGTAATTGTTAAAATCATCTTTACTTTTATTCTTTTTCGTAGGAGATCGAGGAGGAAACCAGTACGGAGGATACGGACAGAATAACCCGCGCAACAGGTCAGTATGATAGGTCAAAAGGTCAATATAGGGGGTCAGAGAAACAGGTAGTGACAAGGCCGGGTATAATCATGTCGGCATGATCATAGAGGGATGGATATGATATGGTAAATATTTTATTATAAAATAGATATCATAATTTGACACAAAGTAAGGTCAGCAAGTCATTATTTTTGGTTGACGCTTTAGGTATAATTTTATTTTTGCTTAACTGCGGTATGCGATGTCAGAGTTCAGAAATAGTTATCACCGAAAGCAATATATTATTAAAAGTGTATGAGAAATTTGCATGTTCAGTTCTTGTTAATCCTTGAATGAAACATTAGAGTCGAGTTTCATTGGAACCCCCATTCCCCGTCTCCTCCCAAACCCGTGCGTTGGAAAAATTCATGAAAGCAGTGGTATAAATTTATGAGACTGCAGCTGATCGCTATGAAGATGATCTTCAGGGGACGAGGGAGATGAACTTCGAAAATTTTGTTGAACTACAGATAAATTTTAATACCTTTTCAAGGTCTGAAGAATTGTAATTTGTAAATAAATTTTCATTATTCACTATAATGTGTATGAATTATTGGTGTGTACTGTGTGTAGTAAACACCAGTAGAGCTACAGTCTAGATAAACACCTCTGGTTGTTGATATATACGTATTGATTGCTTCACTTACATAGATCAGTGGGGGATTTAGAGGGCCCCCTTTTTGTCACATATTAACATCTTAAAATCCGGATTTGGCACCAAAAGCGGCCGAGTAGTTTGGCTACTATACATGTGGGCCCCCCTTTTCAGAAATTCTGGATCCGCCACTGAAGATGTTGGTGTATCCAGCGCTCCTATTGCCGAGGGTTAACGGACACTTTTTAGCGATTTTTACCGATTATCACAGAAAATTGTCAGAAATCTGGGGGTGTCTGTAAAATGTTTAAATAAATTGAAGATTTCTTGTGTACGGCGCTATGGCTTGAATTTCATCATCTAGCACAATTTACCCTCTCACACCTGTATGGAAAAGAAAAATCTAGCTGGTTTGTTATGAACAAGGTGCTAGACAGATTCTCAACCCTATTTACCTAGCAAAATCTGAAGAGGTACACTTATAATATTTCAGATTTCCCAATTCAAATAAAACAAATCAGAATTTAATTTTGGACCTCTTGAAATGATGTCAGTTACTCATTCGTGTGCCGGATACAAAAAGATAACATTTAGAGGCTGCTTGATGGAAGGGGTAGCGTTTATTTGTCCTGTCTCGCTCGGTGAATACATGGCCTTCATGTAAATGATCTCATTAGAGTCTACTTTGTTGATTAGCGAGGAAATTAGAGTTGGGCCCTGTAGAGGGCCGCGTATAACCTGTATCAATTAAATGTGAAGTAGGTTTTGAAGGAGGGAGAGGATTGGCGGTCTCTCGACTGCTAACACCTGTGCTGAGTCCAACAGAGATACCCTGCCGCTCTGCTCAATAACCCAGTCATTGGGGCCCGCATTGTGTGGCTTCCTTGTGTATGACACAGATACTATTGCTAAATCACCATGTTCTCATTTGTATAAAAATGGTGAAGAAGAGATGTTTTTGTATGTTTCAGGGGGTGGGACCAAGGAGGCGGAGACAATATGGGTTGGCAAGGTAACATGAGAGGTCAGCAAAACGCTTACAGCAATAATATGCAACAGAGGGGGAACCAAGGAGGATATGGTGGTAATCAAGGAGGATATGGTGGTAACCAAAGGGGATACGGTGGTAACCAAGGAGGATATGATGGTAACCAAAGGAGATATGGTGGTAACCAAGGAGGATACGGAGGTAATCGAGGAGGATATGGAGGATACCAGGGAGGGCATGGCGGCAGACATGGTAACTATGGAAATAACCAAGGAGGATATGGTAACCAAGGCAACAAATATGATGATGGTTATAGTAACAATAGGCATGGAGGATATAACCGAGGAGGAGGAGGATATGGCGGCGGGGATGGATACAGGCGGGCGGTAATGGTTGCCTATATTATAAGCTATAATTTATACTATAACTATGGAAAAGCTTTGGTCATAAACACAAAAATAAATAGATAGGCAACAATAGCAAAAACCCTCAAACAAAAATGAAGCATAATGAAATGGATGAAAATATATAAAAGAATATTGTTTAATGTTATCAGTACTTATAAGCAACACTATACTAGAGTATTGTTATCCTTTATTTTGACATATTTTATTCAAATTAAGTTTAGCCGGGTTTGCTTTCGAGGTGCATGACTCTTGTCTATAAGGTCCTGGGAGAGTTAGAGATGACACTTCGGTTCTTTTGATTCTCGGATAAAACGGTGGAAACCGAGGTCCCGATTTGAACTGGGCGTGGCACGCCGCCTCGGTTGGGTCCTTCGTAGGCGTCTAAATTTGTGTGCATTGTATCCAGTAGATTCCGTCACCTAACAGGTGCAATGATCTTGATTGGACATAAAACAAGTATCAGTGTATTCAAACAGAAGCGGCTCAATTCAATTCCATAGAAATTGATATGATAATATGAATGCCAGAATGGGAGGTACCGTCCGTTAGGCGGCGCTTGTGTACTATCAGTTAGTAACATCGATTTGAGTTAGCAACCTTATGACGTCACAATAACGTACCATTGTTCTTTACGTCATTTTTGCGGGAATATGTTTTATTTCCTCCATAAATAATAGCCTGCAGTTAATGGCGGTGTCCCCTATTTCTTGGAACTGAATAGATTTGCAGTTGTGATTTTGCAACAACACTCAGGAATTTTTTTCTACCAGTATGAATATTATAGTTCAAACTTCCATTTTCTTCCAGAGGTATTAGTTACTATGACAACATGTGGTCGTTATGAGAGGGCAGCTACCGACCGGGCTTGGACTCTTCTGCAGCATTGCCTTTCGTCATCCTTAATGGTCTGGTTGAACTAGATTTTTAACGTTTGAAACAGACTTCTAAGAGGATGCTTAGCAGTGTATTTGCCATGATTCAGTTATCATGGAAGCCTAATTTGAATGAAATTCAGATCGTGATGTAATTTTAAAATTGAAACTGACAGAACAAAGCATTGATTTTATTGTATAGTGAAAAATGTCTACATACATATATATTGTCATGGAGAAAATTTGTGGATATTTCATGAAATGAATAAAAATGAAATAAAGAAAATTAACAACAAAAGTATTTTGGTTTATTTATATGAAAAATAAGAATTGTGTTAGGATACAATTATAGATATATGGAATTAAGTAGCAAATAAGTCTCAAAATGTGATGTCCATTGTATCTATTTTATGAATTTATGTCTGTGAAATATTCTCGTCCAAAGATTAAAACATGTGAAATTTTTATCAAATCCAATGAAAATATCATGAAAATAGTTCAAAATATCATCAGACCGACCCTTTGTTATTATAGAATACATATACTCAGTATTTTTGGAAAAGGATATACTTTGATGGAGTATATATTATTGCTGTATTGTACATATTTTCCGACGTCTGTCTGTTCGTCAGTATTGTAATGGACCACGACATAACCTTATACCTCTGTAGTCTTACAATTTGTGTATGTGGAAAAGCATTTCTGGAGGGATAGCTGCAAATTCCGAAAGCGAACTGTACTCACTTCCTGATCATTGATCAACACTTGCAGGTTTTACGGCTAACCATCAGGCCAAACAAAAAGATATGCATGTTTCTTGTAACATGCTGAAAAGAACTGGGGTCGGTATGTCGATTCTTTCTGGTTATCCATCACTACCTTTTATGGAAAAAATTGAATTTTGGTATACTTTTCTGCAGGAGGTGCAATAAATGAGTTCAGGATCGGGACTAAAAATTAGGGTTACAGGAAACGTACAATTTTTTTTTTCTTTTGGCCTCAGCAGGTGTTCGCAAACGGCGTAAATATACATGTCCATTATGTTTTCATGTGACTCGTCTATTACTTACTTTGTATATATGTATATGCATTTATGTGTTTTTATTTTAGATATTTTATGCATCTTAAATGAGTAACCTATATCGCCTTATGTCACATGATGTTGAAGCCCTCTGGTGACTTCAGTGTGCGGACCGACCGGGGTACAGATGTAGAATGTACCGCGTCTGCCGAAGGCTGGTCTACTTCACTCCACCAATTACTCATTCAGATTTCATAAACTTTGAAATTTCGGGATTTAAATGTCGATCTTTGTTTTGACAGTGGGTAGGGAAGTTTGTGGCATTTTAAACGTCCAAGTCGGACCATCTCTGACACAAACTGTCAAACTGATGTTCAATTTATATGACACGGTAAATGAAAAACAAAACACGTACTTGTCTGGGATCCCAAATTACACCCGAGTCAAAATTCTAATCTACACGAACTACAGAAAACAAATAGAGAGGTATTAAACATTGTCTTAGACGGTCTTTCCAGCCCTTCCAATCTACTGCACGAACCTCTAAGATGCCAGTCGGGCCCATTCTTAGGTCCCCTAACGCGGACAGGAATTTCATTAAACAGACTCGTATGGATCAGGGGTCAAATGTACCAGATTTATTTTCAAGAATAAGATTTGACTTTTGCTATGCTTGGCATTAAATATGCCAAAACAGAGTAATAACGAATGAAGTGTTGCCGAGATTGATTGCTTTACGTTTTCAAGTAGGAATTTATGACTTGGTCTGTGATTTATCTATCGGAGTTTTCAATGCGTTTTGATATGGGGCGCAAAGTTTACTTTTATGACATGCATAGGCATTTTTTTCTGGTCTTAATCCAAGTAAATCCTTCAATATAGTACACAGACGATGTAAGCGTTTATTATTAATCATAGGAAAGTAGACTTCGCTCTCCACACAAATGTAATTTCATTATTTGTTGGTTATCTTTATGGAACTAGAAATATGCACTTAAATTTCCTCTATGAAAATTTTGTGCTTAAAAGAGACTCGGCGTAGCTTAGTTCGCAACGTGTTCGGTTCAGGGCCGAGAGTTCGAGGGTTCAATTCCCACATATTGTCGGTTCAGTAGTAACATGTTAGGCTCTCTTGAGACGGTAGAATTAAAAATCTCCCTGCTCAGAATGGGTCGATATTTAGGCGGTACATTGGGTATACGAATTCACTGTATAGGTGGAATATTCTGGACATAAACGTACGAAGACTTTCGATGATTTTAAGTCGGTGTAGCTCAGTGCATGAGATACTCGTGACCGAGAGGTGCCGGGTTCGACTCCCGCCTTGGGCACACGGTGTTCTGTCTTTCGGTTGACAGTGAAAACAGAGATCACGTGTTACGGTAGGCGTGGCATGTAAAATATCCCTCGCTGCTTCGGATAGGCCTATTGCAAAGGTAGAAATTTGTATGCATTGTATCAGGCAGGTGCCGTCACCATATCCGTGAAATAATCATGGGATGACGTAAAACGATCATTCCATGATTAATTTTCTCATGAAATAGGATAAAGGGGGGGGGGGCGCTCACGCCCAACACATATTTATATAGATTACATTATGACGTTAATGCTAACATTATGACATCACAGTGATATGGTGCAATTTATTTTCTTTTTATGAGAAATTATTGTAAATACGAAATATAAGATCATTTAAGAAGTATATTATCAAAAGGGTTTGTAAATATGACGCGTCTGTATGTCCATCCATGTATATGGGCAGTGCGGTGTAAACGTAATACGACCGTACGTCCGTCTGTATGTGTATACAATTATAAGTTTGCGTCTGTTAATGACGTTCTCTTAATGCCTCGAGATATCTCGCTTGACGGTGATTTTGTGACAATAATAGGTATTAGACTTTTTTCCTGCATTTCTTCTATTTGATACATAGCAATCAAGTTTATCAAGGTTCGAGTTATATCGAACGCCTGCCCGTTCGTGTTTGTAGAGCTGCTCGTCCTATCTTTGTACCTTAATAGGAAATCCGTTTAAGGGCATCAAACGGGAAGTAAATTTCTCGCCTTTTTGTTTACATATCTGTCAAAATTACGAAATGTAATTGAGATTAAGAAGAAATTGTGATAACGATGACAAGACGTATCCCTGCTGAGTACACAAAACATGCTGGTATCTTCCGAACGTCCTACACTGAGAAATCTGGTCCAAAACTCCGGGGATTCGAGTCCATAACTCGCAAAATATAGTCCAAAAGTATGGCACATTTAAACATTGCGAACCAAAATGGGTTTATCGCAAAATATCTTATCGAATATTTGCCAACTGAAAATTATGATTTCAGGAATCTACTTCCATTTTATTGTGGTTGGAGTACTCAAAAATACAAAATAAAGCATTGCACGTGGATGGTTTTGGTCTAGTCTCAATGACATTTGACATTACACTTCAAAGGAAACAATAAAAACACGACAAATCATGAATAAACGACGATTTTTGTATTCAGTGATGACTGATTTTCTGTTTCTTTTTCTTTTTTGTTTTCTTTCTTTCTTTATTTTGAATAGTTTTACATTAATACATGTACTTAATTAACACATAATTACAAGTATTCTTAATGGCAATTACTTGAGGATATACCCCAGTATAAAGTTTATTCAATGAAGAAGTTCAAAACTGTACATATTGTTGCAAGTTCTTATGCAAAAGATAACCAAAATCAGAGTAAAATATGGTCAGTTTGTTTTGTATTTGACTTATGTTGTTCAATAAAGGAAATTCTAAAAAAAAAAAAAATAATGATAAAAAAAAAAAAATAAATAAAAAAACCCCCCAAAAACAAACATCACGAAGGGGAACTAACATGGCACTTATCTTTTAACTCCTGTTTTCATTGTTCATTCATAGATACCTTGTACCTGACAATTCAATGAAGTCATCTAACACATAGTGTAAGAGGTTTGTAAAAGGTGTTGAACGAGCCTCGAGAGTTGGATTTCACGGCTCATTTCATGTAAGTGTAGATACGCTTTTTAAGAACAGTGTTCTTAGCCCATTGAAGAGCACTAAACAAAATGTAGATGGTACTTATAGGTGCTCGGAATATCTCGGCTCTCATCGCCTATGATAGGGAAACACCCGAAATTATTTCACTGCACTTTCTACGTGTAGAATGTTCGGTAATGAACAAATTTTATGTATTTGGGATATATTTTGTGAGATATAATTTGTATGTTGTTCGTTGGTTTATAAGAGATGTTTGATATGTGAAACAGGTATGTAGGCTGTGTGTTGCAGGTGCCCCCTTCTCAAGTAGCCTGCATTTGTTGACGGTTGTTATCGGTCGTGTAAGGTGTAGTAGGCCCATTATCAGGGGTCCTACTGACTCGGTCAATATTTGACTTGATAAAGACCCGAAATCTCGGGGCGTTAAATCGGGTATTAATGATCGAAAATAATGCACTCTTTGAGTTTTATGTGAAAATTCAACACGAATGACAAAGTTTAAATATTATAAATTTGATGGTTTATACACATATATATCTGCCAAGTGCCAGATAAAATCCAGGTCAAACTGAATTATTTATTATCTTTTATTATCCTAACACTAATTCAGGGGTAGGGCTGATCTGCTTTTCAATTTACTATTTTGCGCCGTCTCAGCTCTATTCCTGTTATACATGGTGGCGGCACCTGTCTGGGGCATTACGGTACATAGAAATATAATTTGAGAGACTGACCTATCTGCACGGAAGAGTAAAGGTTCGTCAATGTGGAAAGTGCTACCTTGGCTTTCTTCTGTTTAAACAGTCATATACGATAAACCGGCTTTCATGTTTAACAGGGGTTTCGAACCAAAATCTTCTCGATGAATTCCAGTTTCTCTGCACCAACGCAGTGTGCATATCTATGCAATACATTGTACACAGGCGGTAGTTGTGTAGCGAATGTACGAAAGTGATCCGGCTCGATGCCGGCCTCGCTGATTTTGCTACTCTACCTTGGTTTAGGTATCGAAAAGCTAAAATCGACAGACATACCAAAAGAAATGTTAAGATCGCTCGAAACAATGTTGCATTCTCGCTTCTTTTGCGAATTTCTCGCAGTGTAAATACATATCACAGTTTAACTGAATTTTATCATGTCAGTTGGGCGAATAAACGAAAATGTTAATAATACAATTTTCATATTATTTGGAAAACATTAACGAATAAAGAAGAAGTGCGTTGCAGTCGACAGTTCCCGGGGGAATGGTACCGTGGCTGCGTCATGTACGCCATCTGCCATTTGAACAAAACGTGTGTCGTGTCAGACTTCAGCACAAATATTATGATATAGGAGACGTTTAAGTTTGTGTAACCAAGTTAAGATACACAGATAAATTCTGGATTATCAATGTATGATAGCCGATATGCTTTCCTATCCCAGCCCTCCATCAAAACAAATCGTTTGTTAAATAGCTCTTTGGTCACTTTCGTCCCATTCTAAGCATCTCTCCATATTCGCTGAAGAGCGACTCTAGTGTTGATATGCCAAGCCAAGTGTGATAGTATTTCATGCTTTGTTGACTCTACAGAATAAATGAGATTTCATCCATTTTGAATTATGTACAGGCAGTCCTACTATGTTATGTAAAGCCTTAGAGTGCGGTTTCAATAGCTTCTTCTCGTGAATTACTATCCCCGAGACTTTAACGAGAGTTTGACTTGGGGATTTGCAGTCGACGTATGGGGTTACCAAACGACAGGTTGGAACTTCAGGTGATAGCGAGGAAATCCGCTTATTTCCGTGATGAAACGATTCCCTCTTAACTGGACCGATTTGATGCGCTTATTTCTGCAGTATTCGACATTTTGATGAATTGAGGTAATCGGCTTTTCTTGGCGCGCTGTTCTGCTCTTCCTCTGTTGCTATCGCCTCTGATATTGCTTATCCCTCAGTTTATGAAATCGATTTAGATATCAAATATTCGTTAATTCCTAATTGAAAAACAATTGGCTATTACAGAGATGAAGGAGAGGCGACATTGTTGTCGGTGAGAATTTCCGAATACAGACACCGGTTTATGTTCCCTTGGCATTTATACTACGTTTATCATTTTTTCTGCTACACTAAGAGACCTCCGTGGCCGAAGGGTAAAAGCGCTAAGTTCCACTGTATTCTCTCTCCATTGTAACATCTGGGTTCGAATCCAGATCGAGGCATGTGGTAAATGCCGTCAGTATACCTACCGAATCCAGGTGGTTATCTGGATAGCCCAAATTCTCCGCCATAAAATACTGGCGACCACCTCATTATATTGGTACAAATCTCCTGGTGCCGCGTTCAATATCAGGGGAACACTTGAACGAAAACAATATGAAGAACAAAAACAACAACATCAAGAACAACAACATTAAGAACAACAACAACAACAACAACATATTGGCGTTGTCTTTCAAAATTTTCTTTCCATTAACACTGAATGTCTCGACTAATAACCCTTTATCTAGTTGTGCTGGCTTTTTGTAAGAGTGTTGCTGTAGAAAGTATTTTAGTTTCGTTAGCGGTGCAAGCGATACGGATGCGATTCTCTGGTTTTATCACTATGCTCCAGAAATAAGTATTTACTTCGCAATGTGTTTGTGAAATTAAAATAAATCCCCACGAAATCGAACTATATTGTCTATATGTATATTAATGTTACATTAAAAGTTTCAAAAAGTTTTAAACTTTCAAATTAATACTACGGCAGAACCAGCGCATATACATAGAAATTAATTATAATAAATAATACTTTTCTTTGTTATAACACACACACACACCCACCCACACACACACAAACACACACACACACACACACACACACACACACACACACACAAAACGACATAAACTTTAAAAAAAAAAGGTCAGTCCTGAAGAAAAATGTACATGTATATACAATTAGAGTTTCGTTTTTTAAAAATATGATTTCATGACTAACTCGAAAACCAGTTACTATAAATATCCTTTTCCTGCTCTTTTCTTTCCTAGATTACCATATTATAATTCCATTAGCGTTAAGTCCATTTTGTAAGTCAAGTTATTTGGGAGAATGTATAAGTATATACACGCAGCTACTCCTACAGTATTTACAGGGATATAAAACATTGTCAATAGAACACTAATCCCCCCATTTGTCCGTCTGTTGAGATAATTGACTTCTAAGAGGCTTTTTGAGTTTTATTTACCTCCTAATTTTACATTAGCCTTAGCTAAAACAAAACATTCTATATAAACACGGTTCTAACGGATTTTAGCCCTTCTAATGGATGATTGAGGAAAACTTTAGCATGAAGGGCTCTTGTCTCGGGTGTTATATCATAAAATTAAACGCGCTGTTTTACAGTAATGGTCGAAGGACTACATATACACGATTAGCGGAACAATACAAAAGATCAGAAGCGGTGAAGAGGCACTTCACAGGAACTATGTTCACACTGCATAATAACTGTCCATTGTCCACTAATTATACACAACAATGTGATGGACTTCAAAAGAGAATAGGAGAGTTGAACCAATATGGTGTCGAGGAGGTATAAATTTAGGTGGGAATGAGGCACTGTGAGAATCTGTATTATAATCGATTTTATTAATAATTGTATATTTTTCTAATAAAAAAAAGTAGCATCATAAATAGTATAAACATATTGATTCCTATTTATACATGAAATACAACTCCGAATATTTATACAGGGTAGGATATAGCTTAAACGTGAGTCATCTTTTATAAACTTACGTCCTGGTTGTTTTGATTTACATGGTGAACGAAAAAAGAAATGCCGTCATGTAAAATTTGACTCATTTAATTGGTTTTTTTTTTTCGTTTACTCATTGTAAACCAGTAAGAAAAATCGTTAGATTAGATTTGTAATTGTTTATTTAATAAACGAAATAAGGAAAGGAATCAATCAAATGTTTTTGTTTTTGGGGTTTTTTTATATATGGTATATGATCGTCTTTCTGATTGTATTGATTATTTCGTGTACAGTTTCACACTGAATCGTTAATATTCATAATATTTTATGCTATAAATACTTAAAATAAACAAAAGTACACCAACACTCTACACTGCAAATTTTCGGCCTCACAGCCTTTATCAAGCAATACCAAGAAATGACAAATATAAAGTTATGTAAAATCAATGTCTATTTTTCAAAATATATTAATTTAAAAAAATAGACATGGATTTTACATAGCTTTATATTTGTCATCTCTTGTATTGCATGATAAAGGCCGCGAAGCCGAAAATTTTCAGTGTAGGGTGTTTGTGTTCTTGTACTTTTAATGTACAGGACTTCCCTTTGGAGGACTACTTAGAACCTTTAATACTTAATATAGTTTATACATTTTGAATATTTTCATGAAACTTTTAACATACAATATTGTCTTTTTCTAACTTTAAATTTTTATGAAAATATTATTATTATTATGAAATATTAAATAGTCATGTGCTCACTTTAAATCATAAAAAAATTAAAGTTAGAAAAAGACAATATTTTAAAAAATCGTTCTTTTTCTTTATATGTTTGTCGAATCGTATTTCATTATCATGAAAGTTTATGTATTTCTATGCATAAATTCTTTCTATTACATAATGTAGATTTTGCATTAAACACCAGCTGGTAATTTGATATAATTACAATATTGGATTACTTTAACCATAAAATACTCATGGGTAATGCTGATGGGTAAAATCTTTTGCAGTATTTCTTAAGACACGTTTTTACAGTGTAATTATTTCATTCCTTACTAATAAAACATATTAATATCATATTGGTATCATAATAGTTGGTATAGTTTTTTATCCTTTGATAACTCTGTACAATATTAATTGTAAAGCTTACACAATAATTTCGTTCATTTGCTGCGAATTAAAGGAAATCCGCGTCAAAATATATAACACTTGAACGAGTGTTGTTATTTACAAACTTTGAAATATATACGTCATGTTTTTAAATTAATCCATACTGGGAATCCCCCTTTTTTTTTTTTTTTTTTTTTTTTTTTTAAAAAATATGAAATTCATCAGTTTAGTGCGTTGAATTCATTTCTTAATACGATGAAATGGGATTGGTCTGAAAATGTTATAACATTATTCTAACATAAATAGCACAGGAAAAGTAGCAAAGAGGGCGCAGTTGTTATCTTTAATACACATTATTTAATTTTTGCAATGATTTATTTTCATATTCTCGTTATAAATTCTATTAAAACGGACATATATCGATAACGACCTTTCTTACTTTCACTCACGTTTTACTGAAATAATATATAGACCATTATAAGTAAATTTTGACTGTCTATATAGTATTTAGGATGTCATGTTTCGATTTTTTAAGTTTAATTGGGGTTAGTAAATACTAAATGAAAAGTATCGGATGCTAAATTAAAAGATGAAAACATGACGGGGTAGTACATTCAAAAATTAAAAAGCTACGAGCGGTAAATACACAAATGAAACAAGAAGAATGGTAAGTGAAGAAAAATAATATGAAAGCATGGTGGGTGGTACATAAAGGAGAAAAAATGATGGATAGTAAATGTGGAAAAAAGAATTAAAACATGATGGATGGTAAATATAGAAAAAATGAAAACATGATTGGTACTAAACACTATATATATATATATATATATATATATATATATATATATATATATATATATATATATATATATATATATATATAATAATAATAATAATAATAATAATAATAATAATAACAGAAAAAATACACAAATGAAAACAGAGTGAATAATTTTATATACATCATACAACAAGTAACATATAACTTAGAAGAAAAAACCCAAAGATTAAGAAAAAAAAAATTAGTTTGTATTTTGAATAAATAACAATTTTGAGTCGATTTTTTAGGCGCACTCGTATTTTAACCAATATGCTAATTTGCGTTTGATACAATGAGAACAAAATACCTCCTCCAAATAAATAGACAAAAGAAATGATAAAAGCTAAAAATCATCCCCTTCAAAAATTAAAAGAAAAAGATTGATAATGATGATTTTAATAATGAAACAAAATAAATAGAGAACAACAAACAGAAATTTATTCGAAAATTATAAACGTAATGTTTAGTGCATTTAAGTTCCATTACATATTTGATTTCAGAAATCAAATACCACATATCAAATATTATGTAATATTGACGTTATCTATTCAGTGTCGAATATTTTCTGATGTTTTGTCTCGCTTTTTATGAATGAAAAACATTGATCATCTAAATAACACAGAGGACCTTCTTGACTTCCAAATCCAAATTAACTGAAATTTCGAGAGACGTCAAGTATCCAGTTTTAAAAATTAGGTTTTGTGATCAATTAATAAGTAAAGGAGATTTGAGAATCAGATTTATTTTAAATCTTTCGCTAAACCCCCATAGAATGTTGTGGTAGTCGAATATCTGCGAGCGTTTACTTAGGTGGAAGTATTACCATTTATAATTACTCTCACACCTGCATGGGCATAAAAAGTAAATGCAAACAAAAGCTTAGAATATACTCTTACGTACATATTATATGGCCATGTTGGGTCCGCAGTAGACGAAATCCCTTGACAATGGGGTAAGGTACTCGAAAGTACTTGAGAGGGTAAAAGTGGGGCTGTCCGTCCCTAAGCCTTCATTAAGTGGACGTTTGACACCCAGAATAATAAAAGGTTATCAATAAACATATAGGTAATGCTAGCTCCGTCTTTATTAATTGTGTTATGTTTTACCGGATGTTAATGACAGTCAATACTAGTCAGTTTGGGTATGTTGACTGTCAATCCGTACAAGTGGGCGATTTGTCGGCCGGTACAAATCCTCCTTGTAAATTGATGCATGTAACTTTTGTTCTCGCTTTATTTGCCCAACTTATTGCCCGTACTTTCCAAATCTCTTTTTTGAATAAAGTCTATACCAGATTTAAATAACGTTTTATATTTGAGTAAATGTTGAATGAATCCCCGCGAAGAATTCACGGTATTGCATGTTTAATTGCTATTAAATATCCACATAAAGTATATCTTTGCGAAGTTTTGCATTTTTGAGAAATTTTCGTATGACATAAAAATTGAATTTTGTTTTGCCATTTCACCTGAAAATATTCATCGTAAAACTTATGTTTGTCCGTTTTCTCATATTTGTATCAATAATTTTAATTTTAAAATGGTTATAATATTCTATGTTCTATTATCAATTTCTAGATAATTGAAAATAAACATACTCATTTTTTTAAGTCATAAAAATTGAAACTAAGCGAATAATAATATTTTGAGAAACTTTCCATTTTCTTTTTATACATACACTCAGAGACATATGTCTCTGATACACTGACATAGATATGTTTACAGTATATTTTACAAACGTTAAAATTTATCGAGTCTGTATTTTCTCGATCAAAGAACTGAGAAGACGAACGTTTTGTTTTACGGCCATGCATAGGCCTGAGGTGCGAATACCTGAGCATTATTATGAATAGTCTTAAGGAAGGAGACCCCACTGTGTAAACGAATCTCCGAATAATACAAAAAATGGTAGTTATACTAAAAGTTTTACTTGTAATAAATGCAGGTGTTAGATTCTCTAAAGCTTTCACACCTGTGCCTAATGCCTGTTAAGCAGATCGAGGAACACTATACACCCCAAAACCAAAGTCGGGCAAGATTAAATGTTTACCCAAAACGTTCCTATACAATCGAGGAAAGCAGCGTGACGAGGTTGATTAAGGGGCTTAGGGGACTATAAATGGATTATTTCTACTTTTTGCGTACGTCAATCAACCTTATGACGAAAAATTGACAGGTAAAACAAAATACTTGAATAAATTGTACTTGTACGGTACTATACCATATGAAATTGACTTGGCGTAAAATTTTCAATAGATATAATGATTTATGCTCAAGTTAAGATGAGATGAAAATTGAGAGACCCTATTCATTCCCGAATGTTAAGTATAAGTTATGTAAAAGAGTTATGCTCTGTAGGAAATTATACTAGTATTCAAGACACCCTCCATCCCCTTTGTAACATACTAATATATTAGATATATATTATTTATGTTAATAGGTTTTCGTAGACATTTTGATTCCAATTGTACAAGCCATTCTCCCCGCCATTATTATTATTATTATTATTATTATTATTATTATTATTATTATTATTAATTATTATTATTATCATCATCACCATTAATACTGTAGTTGTTATTATTATTACTATATACACCACCACCACCAACCACCATCATCATCATCATCTTTATTATTATTATTATTATTATTATTATTATTATTATTATTATTATTATTATTATTAATATTATTGTTGTTGTTGTTTCTTCTTTATTTGTACATATGTATAAGTATATATACGTTTACTGTGTACAATGTATTATGTATGTGTGTTGGACTGAGAATACGTTGCTCTCCAAACATATGAATTTAAATGTAATAAATATACAAATCAAGAAATAGAATTTGAGGTATTCTATTAACAGTATAAATATACATGTAAATTTCATATATCAGAAAATACATTTAAATATTAAAAATATAATGAATTATATTATGATTAATTATCAAAAGTTAACATATATAATATTTTTAATTTATTTTCATTGTTTAAAGCATGGCAAGTTATACAGAATATACACCATGACAGCTATTGCTGTGAATTTTGATAAATGCAGTATGACAAATAGTTAACAGATGGTAATTTGGTGTACATTGCAACCCAATAAATCCATTTCATTTAAATTATGATATTATTCCTGAAACAATTTGAAATATTTCTATTTACACACATTTTATATCATACACCTTTAGTTACACAGTTCCTTAAATCATAAAATATCATATTTTTTTCAAGATATAATATATACATAAAATGACCAAGAAAATGGCTGCTCAAAGGTTTAGAAAATAAAAAATTTAGAAATCGAACCGTTTTTATTCATCTTTTGAAAAATACATAACTATAAGAAATAATATATATATATATATATATATATATATATATATATATATATATATATATATATATATATATATATAAATATATATATATATATATATATATATATATATATATATATATATATATTATACATATATATATATTGTATCGATATTATCAAGTTGCAAAGAGGGATGTACTACCTAAAATGATTGCAGTTTTTCTTCTTCCAGTTTTGTACATATGATGTACAGCATATTTAGTAGAAATAATCTTAAGAACTCTCTCCATAAAATATATATCCACACCTGGACCGATTCTTTGATAATACTTGTCACTTCTCTTTGATTCTTTAAGTCAACATGTTCCACAATAACGTCACAATACGCGTGGCAAGGTCCGATAACTTCACAATCCTTTTAAAGTGTCGCAATTGGTGACAAAAAATGAATCAAAATTCTTCTCGTGCAATCGTTATACGGTCATCAATCATTTAAATGTTTTCCAATGCTCTCTCACTATTCCAAATATCGCATTGATGTGAAGAAAATTTCGCCAATCATCATTCTTAGTTTTTGTTATATTTTTTTCAATTAAATCCAGACCTAACATTAAAGAGTAGCGTAAGGTGATAAGCGACATTGAAAATCTGAAAATTGAGTAGAGAATTTAATTATTAAAAAGTAACAATATGGGCTAAACTGTTAAAAGCTAGAAAATTTATCGAGAGAGATTGAGGCGTGAACTCTTAATTAACCTCTGCACACCATCATACTTTGCCTTACAATGATCTAATCTTTTTGCTTTGAAGAGACCTTATTTCACGACATTTAAAAATTATACTATATCTCTCTCTTTAAGTATAGGGCCTAAGATTAGGATTTGAACACTATCTTTGCATAGGCGGATCTAGAAATTTTTGAAAGGGGGTGGTGGTGTAACAGTCTCCCATGACTAATGTTTTGCACTATTCGCTCTGGAAAGAGAAGGTTGCAGCCCTAAATTTGGTCGAAAATGACCTTTTTTTGGTAAAATTTTCCGATCAAATGAAAGGGGGGGGGGGTTGCAACGCTTGCAACCCCCTTCTAAATCTACCAATGTTTTGATATACTCGTTTGAGTAGTAAATCGTCGTAATGTACTTATGCACGTCGGGAGATGGGAACGCGTGACACAGATTTATGAGAGGGAGAGGCATAATCCGTCTTCAAGTTCTGCTGGTTTATGTACAAGTGCTATATAATGAATGAAAGTTAATAATAATGAAGAATAAAATGAATCAACGAGTGAATTTATGAATATATTTTTGTAATTCAAAATTTATGTAAATATGCAAACAAATAAATGAGTATAAAATAAATCAAATGATTGGATAAAAATGAATACATAACAGATATATCATAAATAAATAAACAAATAATAGATAGACAGATAGACAGATAGATAGATAGATAGACGGACAGACAGGCAGGCAGACAGACAGACACACAGGCAGATAGATAGATAGATAGATAGATAGGCAGGCAGGCAGGCAGGCAGGCAGACAGACAGACATAGATTAATAAATACATATACAAAAATTAATTATACAAAAACTTAGCGTTTTTGTATAATATTTTCATTAGTTTTGTCTAGAGAATTGTCTTTGTATTACATTTTTTTTCCACTAATTATATTTGGTAGATAAGAATATAAGATGCGTTTGAAATCTTTATTTTGTACTTATATATAGAGCGGTGCACCTGCCAATCCGCCGTCGAATCATTATCCGAACTACAGCGACACCTACTGACAAAACTAGAAAGGGGGCGCAATTCGCGTCAGTGTGAAGAGATACTTCAACTTAACAGCTGTCACAAGACACTTTCAAGTGGAGTCTAGAAAAGTCCGAGGCCTGTCCGAAAATTCATAATGAACACGTCGATTGAGTAGTACTGCAATAAGCTAATCACGATGATATCGTGGGCTTTGTTCGCTCTCTACGGAGTGATCTCCCTTTTGTGTGTCGAGGGCATGAAATCCATACCTCATGGGAAAGAAGAATTGATATTGCTAAAGAAAAATGTGCCGAGTTTCCTCTGGCACCTCGGGTAATAGAAATTTGATTACTCGCAGCGCTTTTATGATGAAGAAAGTAGTTACATGCAAATAAGTTGTTTAATTAAAATGAATCATACATGTATTCCTGTTTCGCAAAATAAAATAAAATAAATGAATAAAGAAACCGATAAATGAATAGATAAATAAATAAATAGATAAAGAAAGATATGATAATAATAATAGTAATAATAATAATAATAGTAATAATAATAATAATAATAATAATAATTGCATTGTTTGCAAATTAGTTTTTATCTTTAAAACAAAAGCAAATTCACAATTTTATTATTTTTAACTTTCTTACGGAAAATCGTCACTATTGCGCGACAGTTTTATATTTGATGCAAATGTCAACGTGACACAGAGACACAATCTGAGTTGGTTTTAGGAAACATCAATACAAACGGCTTTACATACCACAGTCAGAAAAGGATGAACACGTTTTCTTTTAAGTGTTCTCAAATTTTTCTTTATTTTATGAGCTACACATTTATGTGTTTCGAACGGTTGTAAACATATTTTATTTATTACATTAGCATGAGCAGATCCCTTATTTAAACATTTCAATGAAATAAAACTACGAGTGTATGAAAATCTGCACCGTGATCAATATTTATCAAAGCGTCGTGAACTTTGGATTTGGGAGATCCGATCTTATCCATGATCAAACAGTATGAAAAAAATAATATAGATTATTTCAATATTTGTTAATAAATTCTTTAATGATACAGATTTCTGGATAACATTTCCCTTCACAACTGCATATTTGTAAAACGTAATATAGACCTTTTCAGCTCACCAGAGCCTTCGGTAGTCCTAACAATACACCCCGTCGTCCGTCTGTTAACAACTTAGTTTTTACTTCTGTAGTCCGTCTGTTAACAAATTAGTTTTTACTTCTGTAGTGCGTCTGTTAACAAAATAGTTTTTACTTCTCCAGAACCGCCAAAGAGATTTTGATGAAAATTTTTAGGGATGAAGAACTCAAGGTCCCTTTAAAGTGTTGCTGATTTGGCCATATCCGTCAATGGTTGGATCCAGAACGGTCAATTATATGCACAAGAGGGCACCCTCCTTTGACAAACTTCTTCAGACTGGCTGCATATATAGATGAACAAAATGCATCAGAGTGATCTAGAAAGGTATCTTAATAGGGGTTGTTATTTTTGGTTCCATTCCGAAATTAACTTTCATGTATTCATGTATCTTTCTGGGCAATGTCGTTTATTACACATTTTCAGGTAGTTTCTTTGACAATCTCGTGGTAGATTGGTTTTAATGTAGATGTGTATTAGATTTGTGTATTTGATATAATGAAATAACAGCATTTGCAAAAACAAAATGAATGCAAAAATGATTTTTGATTTCTTAAAATTTGTTTTAAGACTTAGATAGGAAGGGGAGGGGATGTTTGAGTAGGTGCAAAACTGTTTGCTATAAATGTATAAAGCTTTCTTCTTCTTCTTCCATTATGAAGTGTAACTCAAAAGTTGAGCGCTATACTTCATGACAGACTTCTTTAGAAAAATAGAAGGATTTTGATACAACTTGGCATAAGTGAAGTACTCAATTTCCTTTACAAATACTCTTGCTCTTGATTAGCTGGTTCAGCCCAGGGGTTGTTCTATAGTGTGACAGATCAGGTAAGTTTTTGTGAAGAGAAAATTTAGATGGACTACTTGGTATGAAAACTAAATGTATAAAACTGTTTAGAGTGAGCTGTTCTTTCCACACTCTGAAAAGCCACAATACCACATTCTGAAAAGTTAAAGATTGTCGGATTTACTCTAAAATCTTAATTTTATTATATGAATTAATATCTAAGATAAACCACAATATAAAACCTGAATTAGTTATTTTACAAATGCATATTCGCTTTACACTGTCAGTATGTGATCCCCATCCAATATTACTCAGATTTGTTCTAAAATAAAGTCACTTCTGACATAAATCTTCAGAGATTTGATTTTCCTTGTTGTGATACTATTTTGATATCTTGTATTCAGAAGGGATATGGGTTTTTTTTTTCATTCAATAAAAGCACCCCAAAACAATAGAAAAATTAATTACATATGCAAGGAAAATGGATGACAGAATAATTTCACCTGAAAATCAAAATATCGCATTACGAAGGTAATAATGTAAAGCTTTTCGAAAAGAAAGAAATTCTATTTTTTTGCAGGTAGTAATAAATGTGATCGAAGACCTAGAAATAGATGGCGATGCGATGCGATCTTATAGCGACATTATGTCGGCAAACGTTCCTTTATGTCGGCAATGCGGGATTGCCTACCATCTGGATATACTGTATCACATTTGAAGTAAAAGAACGACCTTGGTCATATCAAAGTTCTGTAGTAGATTCTAACTACTAAAGAATTCCACGTGGCTACAAAGTACACGATATAAGCGACCCTGCTGAACTAAACGATTGCAGCATGTCGTAATCTATCAAAACGACGTTTTACGGTATGTCGTAATCGGAACAAAAAGCTGCATAAACAAAAAACATGCTATGTCGCGGTGAGTCTCGGGTCCTGGCAGTGATTGTTACTGATAAATGAAACAATCTATTATCAGCCGATCTGGATACTCCATCAAAAGTCGTGTGTCGCACACAGACCTACAAAGATAGACATTCCGTCCGGATGCGGTCAGAGGCTGAAGTAGTGGTTGTCATGGTAACATATTGATACGGAGAACGGGGATGCTGATAATGAGATGAGCTATGTGAAGAGTTTAGACATCATCATTGTCAACTCAGTGTGAACTCACTTCAACGACGGTTTGTCAAATGTATAAACATCTCTTTGATTAAAAGGATTTTCATCTGTTACACCAATATATTTTTCCCTGTAAGGTAACATTGTTGGTAATCAGGTTATGAAAATCACTTCAATGTACTTACGGCTTCATTGTTATTACACTGATGACAATTTATCACCCTTTCTTTATAGATACCGGTGTAACAATTTCATTCATATAATGCATATAAGCCGGTGTGGCCTAGTAGATGAGGTGCTCAGCTCAGGACCTAGAGGTCCCGGGTTCGATTCCCGCCATGGGCACACCAGTGTTGTCTTCTGAGAGAGTAAAAAATCGAGGTCCCGTGTCACGATAGGCGTGGCTCGTAAAAGATCCCTCGCTACTTCGGGTGGGTTCGTTGCAAAGATAGAAAATTCTATGCAATGCATCAGGCAGATACGGTCAACATATACGTGAAATAACCATGGAGTGACATAAAACAATAATCAATCAGTCATATAATGCATATAGCCACTTCTAAACTGACGATTGTCGTTGTTTTATTTCAAATTACTTACTCCTTTCACATCTTCAGTACCTCCCGTATATCAATATATGCAGTTATTTGATAAAAGAATATAATTGGTGTCCTTTACGTGCATGTATTTTGTAGGGGTTTAACATCATATTCAGTTACCGTATATGAAGACAACAAGTAGCCGACCCGGGAATCGAACCCGAGACCTGCTATCTTAGAAGACACTGTTACTGACTGAGCTCAGCTCCTACCATAGGTGTATCCCGTAGGGACAATTGCGATAATGTGCCAGTGTATCAGTCAAAGACGGCAGATTCTCTCCGAGTACTCCATTTTCTCTCAGCTCCAAGGGAACTTTCAACAAATGGGAAGCATTTTATGACACATTAAATATAGATATTTGCCGAAATGACTTATTTTGTGCTTAAGTTTTTTTTCTTTTCTTTTCTTTTTTATTTCTTTCTTTCTTTTTTTTTGTTTTGTCTTGTTAGGATTTTTGCTAAAAAAAAAAAAAAATAATAATTTACATTTATTTCAGAAAATTCATGTAAACATTTTATTAATTTAGGAGCGCAAAATTTATGATTCTGGAAAGTTCTTTAGTAAAATTGTGATTTTCATAACACAGACTTTTTTCCCATTTGGGTAGTTATTTGACGTAATAATTATTGTGACGTCAAATGATTTCCACGGCAGCCTCATTTTTGTGCCTTTAGTTCCTGTAATTTTACAACGGTTTCCGTAGAAGTAGTTTACGTCGCAGTTATTCTACGTCGCATCCGGAACACACGAGTCGGTTCTTTATACTACGTAACAGTAACCAGTTTCTATTAAAAGAAACCAACCAGACTGAGTGTGTTCCGGATGTCTACATCGGACACCTACCTAAAGGGCAGATAACTCTAGATTATGGGGGAAAAAAAAGAAGAATTCAGATATGACAGACACACCCAACACACTACACCAATGTATCCATACATAATCCAAATTTGTATGGCAGTGTAAAACCAACTTTCATAGAGGAAAAATTCTGCATAGTAAATAGATATGCCGAGGTCAAATTAAGTGACGAGCAACCTCGACGAAAGAAAATTCAATAATCAATAAACCTACAAGGTATTATAGGGAACACAATGCTGTATGCAGGGGCGGATTTAGAGGGGGCCCGGGGGACCCTTTGACCGCATATTTTCGAATAAAAATCCAGATTTTGGACAAAAAAAAATGGCTGAGTAGCTGGGCTAATACACATGTGCCCCCCCCCCCCCCTCTTTTCGGAATTCCAGGATCCGCCACTGGTATGAGCCATCTTTGGACAAAATCTATGCAGTTTGGGATTGGATGATAGAATATAAAATAGCAGATTTTAAAGTTTTATACAGTGGCGTGCGAAGCAAGTCAAAAGTAGGTATGCGTGGGGGCAAAACAATTTTTCATACCTTAGAAACAAACTCATCAAAAGTTCCGTCCCCCACCCTTTTGCCACATGGTCATATGCCTTTTCTAAGCGAACTGATTCGAACTGACTCAAACTGGAAAATGTAACATGAAATATATATATATATATATATATATATATATATATATATATATATATATATATATATAATATATATATATATATATATATATATTTTGAAAATATTTGAATATTTGATTATGTTTCCAGTACCTCACGTATGCCGTGACAACGATACCTTTCTGTAAGAAACAAATTCCACCAGTGGCGGATCCAGAAGCTCGTCTGGGGAGGTTTTTTGCAGGGTTAGGGGTTTTTTTAACCCCAAATTTTCAAGAAATTGGCCACTGCTAATGCTTATTTTAAAGATTTTTTCCGAACCCCCTCAAACACCCCTAAATCCGCCACTGTTCCACTTAATGGTAGAGATATGAGGGTGGGAGATACTCATTAGTTTTAGAATAATTTACTTACAAAAGGCATTTTAATATATTTTTAGTACATACTGATCATTCAAATGTGTCTCTTGCAAATATTTTGCATTCAATGTTATCTGATAAATTGAAAAATTATTCTTTGAAAGCGTAATGACAAATAACTTGCCTTAACTAACGTTACATATATTCAAAATATCAATAATTATTGTCGTTTCCTAATTGAACATTAAAATTTTATGCTTGAATAAAATTCATTACATAAATGTTAGAGATCAATAAATTGAATAAAGTTTATATTACAAAATAAATAAATAAATATATATATATATATATATATATATATATATATATATATATATATATATATATATATTATATATATATATATATATATATATATATATATATATATATTATATATATATATATATTTATTTATTCTGTAATATAAACTTTATTCAATTTATTGATCTCTAACATTTATATATATATATATATATATATATATATATATATATATATATATATATATATATATATATATATATATATATATATATTAAATAAAAAAAAAAAAAAAATAAAAATTAAAAATAAAAAAATAGTAGATAAACATGAAAAAAACACCAAACAAGAAACAAAAAAAATCTGATACGATATTTAAGTAAAAATATCTTGTAAGCAATTTCTTTATTTTACAAATTCAGAATAATAAAGTTTAGTGTCATATCGGTTATGAAATATGATGTATATTACATAACTTAAGCCACCAATACCAATAAAATTCACTGGAAGAAGGTTAGGAGACGAAATATTGTGAATACTGAGTTAATTGTTCTTTGTATATATGTACTTTTTTAATTGTGAGTCGGGGAGTCGTCATAATAGTTCAATAAATTTATATATATATACTTCTGTATATAGTCAGCAAGGCATAGTTGAACATTATATAAGTATGCAATGGCGAATCCAGGATTTCTGAAGAAAGGGGAGGGAACACACGTGAAAGTGAAATATTAACCAAAATACTCAATCATTTGGCTGCCAAATTTAAAGTTTTACTCATACGTTTGGCAAAAAAAGGGACCAGATCCCCTCTTAATCTGCCACTGATAAGAACTTTGTTTTTCGTTGATAAAAAAGCGATCATTTCTTAAACTTAAAATTATTCTTTGTACAAAGCTTAGGTATATATGATCTAACACATATCATATAAATATAGTACATATTTTGATTTTTCTTTTAAAAGTGACAAATGTCAAATTGCCCCTTATCTAATAAAAGTATAACTTTCATGTTTCTTCAGAATTCAACATGATACGAGAATTAAATACTTTTTGTATTCTGGTAATGTTTTGGGTGTGAAGTGTCGGTTGGCAGAGGGAGACAAATAATATTTTTAATATAAACTCAGTAATAAATATTCTTATTTATTTACCACGAGCAAACTGTGTATATCTCCTATTTTGTGTTTGTTTTTGTTTTTATAAAACATTTCCTCTGTACATGTATATTTCAAAAAATTTAATGTTTATTTTGGAATACATATTTATCTTACACATTTAAATATGCTCAGAAAAGTTAATGAAGAGAAAGAATGTATGGTTTCGACATGAAGAAAGGCAATATTCAATTCATATATCATCTCAGGGTCCGGCGCCATAAACTGAGAATATACTTAAGTCAAAAATTTCCTTTTAATTTATTCCATTATCAAACGTTCAAATAAATTTTAATGCAGAATGGTTTAATTCTATTTATCAGTAGAATAAAACTAAATAAAATCCAAATCCCAGTTTTTATTCATTGATGAACAGAAGAATATGAATTTTTGACTTAAGTATATTCTCAGTTTATGGCGGCGGACCCATATCAGTTTAATAGATATGTTAATTGTTGAAATGTGTATTTTATTATAAACAGAATTACAGCTTATTTGGCAACAAATGATTCCGGGGTTTCAAGACATTAGACTAATAAAACTTAATCGATTTGGCAACAGAAGTTTCTATGTTGCACATTTCTCTCAGATGCCTTAATCTACCTCCGAAGTAGATACATTTGCATCTGTCAAGGACTTTAACGTCCAGTCATTTATATAGGGCACTTTGAAACACTATTCAGATATAATTTGCATGTGGTAAAACAGACTGGCACATCGCATTCTTAATTTGACGAAAATTATTGAAAAACATGAAGATTTGACATAAGGCTCCTACGAATAGTTATTTCTTTTGATTTCTAAATAACCCAATCAAACTTGTCACAAAGAGAAAACTGATAAACGGATGAGCCGCGCAGTGATTATATATTGGATCGATTTGTCCGCGACACGAGTTGACCGCCAAATAATCGTTTTGACAGGAATGGCGACTGGCGGCAATTACAGCGACAGCGGTATTAATGACGACTTTATTCTCGTCACAAAACGGAATGCAATACAGAATGCTGATTAATTTATGATCATTATTAAGGGATTTGTTCCTCGCATTCAATTATCGAAGAGACTCGGGCGCTGTCGATATCCGCCTTGTAAAATATTCATCGGTTTCTGAATACGGCCGTCTGTATACTAACCAGATGACGTCAGAAGGGTCATTACCTGCAATTGCAAGGGTCATTACTTACAACAGCATTGGTCTCACCTTGTCTGGACTGTTCTGAAAATTTGTTTGAGCAAATTTATTGACTTGATGCTCGTGGTATGGTTGATGTATTCAAGACAATTTGCATAAGTAAATATTAAACGTTTTATAGCATAAACCACCATATACGAAAGTATTATCTCTAGTAATTGTACTATATCCAGAAAATGAAGACAAATCTTTTAGCTTTATTCGTTTAGTTATTGATATTTACTTTGACGCCAAGTAATTTACGAAATTCCGAACGCTCCGCATTTTAACACCATATTAATATTATTGTTTTGAAAACAAGAAGAAAAACAAAAAAAAAAAAAAAAAACCCCCAAACCAACCCCCCCAAAAAGAAAAAACCAAAAAACCCAGTAAAAGAAAAACAACAACAGCAAAACAAAAAACAAACAACTCCCCCCCCCCCCCAAATAATAATAATAATAACACTGGTGTTTTAGATCCACGTGTTTGTTTTGTTGGGGTTTTTTTGCAGTGATTTTTAATGACGTACACAATTCGGAACTCTTCACACTAGTGCCTGTGTAAAAAAAATGTATCCTTCTCCCATCCGTATGTACAGAAGTTTATTTCAGGTAGCTGACCGGAAGTGGCTCGTTTACGACAGGAAGTCGATATTTGGAGTAGACACATGAGACAGGAGTGGTCAATGGCAATGATCTTCAAAGTCAACAAGTAAACAATAATTTCCGTAACGTATAGTTCAGCAGTATTTACAAGGGTTATAATTTTCAACGAGTCAGAACAATGTTGATAAGAAAATTATTGAAGTGTTAATTTGAAAGTATACGTCTGCATGCGCCAGAGTAAATTGAATTTTAAATTTGAAGAACGAATAAAGGTGTGATAAGTGACCTCCCGAGGGTCCTTGAGAAATATTCTCCTTTCAAATTACGTACAAGAAAACTTAAACTCTCTCGAGAGATGAAAGAAAAAGCAGTAATGAATACCCTATTCTTGCTCTTTGATATTACGGAATTGAAGACTCGTATGGGTTCTGATTTGTATAGTAGAACAGTTCCTTCGTTTCGGATTTGTGAATATGATTTGACGTGGGATGACATGACCACCTAAGAAGCCGTGTGTTCTGGCTAGCTAGATAAGGCGTATGCAAACACAGTGCTGGGGTAAACAAATCATTAAAAAGCAGACGACTATAAACGGCTTTTAAAAACTGAGTACAGAATTCGAGAGGCAATATTGACGATGGAAAACAAGTCAATCTTATTCGTTTAAATGTAGATACAGTTATGTTTGAATTAAAGCACCTGAACAATTAATAAGAAAAATGAATGAAGATCGGGTGTCATCATATTTATTTCATCTTTTCTTGTTCAGAAATCAACCTATGATTAAAGAATAAACAGATAATTGTAAACATACAAGAAAGAAAGAATAAAAAAAAGGATAAAATAGATCAAATTGACTGAAAGTAATAAAGGAGGTTACGATACATTAAAAAAGTTTCTTTCTCAATTTTATAAAACTGCTAATTTGGAGTAATGCGAGAACAAATTGATACACCAGTATGTATAACTGAAATTTCTTTATGAAGCTAAAATGAACCTAAATAAGAAAATTAATATACGAATGTACAATACGATGCATTAAGAAGTGAAATCAAATAAATGAAATAAATTAAAATAAATAATTTGGTATATTAAGCATACAAAGCACGGAATAATAATTATTAAAAGTATTTTCTTTTATTTAGTACATTTATTATCATTTATTTCTAAAATAGAAAATAAAAAGGGGAATAAAATATAATGTGAAATAAGGACAAAGATCATGAATATTTTAAAGCAACCACTATAAATGATTTTCTGAAAAAAGGTTAAAACTTAGAAATAAAAATAGAATTGAATAAGAGGTGTTTTTTAAAGGACCACCTAATTTCATTGTGTACGAAATGACAAGAAAACGTCATCCTGCAGAAAATATTCGAAATTCCGATATCAAGTTTAGAAATTGATTAAGTTTCAGCAAGCCAGTGATTGCTCCCCTTGTATCACCGAAGGTCATCTTTAACTTAACTTACACCTGATACCGATGAATTGTAACATAAAACGAATTCTAACAATGCTTACATATAATCCAAATTCTCTTTATTTAGTGTTTTTGTTCGGTCCGTTTGAATTCGGAAAACAACTCGCGGCCGTTGTAACGCTTAAATTAACTCTTGTCAACATCGTTAAAGAAAATTTACATTATTTGAATATGTTTTGATTAAAAGTGATATCTTAATAATAAATTTAAATGTTTTCTTCACCTTGCTGTATGAATTCCTGGTTTAAGTGAAAGCAGTGTAAACACGCTCTCCAATCAGGGGTAGCCAAAGCGATCTAAGGACGAAGTGACATCGAGTGCGTAGTCAAGTGTATCTCCACGTAGAAGAGTTCCATCGAGTTGTGAAGAAGTCAAGCTTTTTCACCTGCGATATTAAAACCTGATATTATAAGAAACGACATAAGTAGATGTGCTTTATATATTGCAAGGTGAATTTTTTGTTTCTAAGATGACAGGGGGAGGCAGAATTTACGCTTTTTCGAGATCAATATTCCAAATTATTTTTGCAAACATTAAATTAATGATATTTGAATGAAACTGTGTTGCAAAGATAAAACGTATTTACTATCATGGTCATCGTAAGGGTTGTAATTCTGAAAATGGTATATCCAAAATTTTAAATTCTTCCTTCATAACAGTATGATATTCTGCTTTGGTCCAAGTTTGCTTTATGTTGCCGTTTCCCGAAAAGGTATGGAAAATTTTGGTTTTTTAAAGAGTATTTAATAACTCAATCTGAATTAAATGCAATAAATCTATAGTAGATATTGATTATTGTAAACAATATTTTGTATTTTATAGGAAAAGACATGAGCATATGTTGTTCGGTTCTTGAATGCATATATATTTAAACGTTGTTGACCAATAAAATCCCCCCAAAAAGTAATATTCGAAATGATATTTTTAATTCTCCTTTATAAACATTTTAATAATAGGAAAACCCTCGTGTATCTGGAGCCATATTTACCACCTTCGTGACAGGACGAGCCCGAAGAATTCTTCATTTATTTGCTTATCATAAAGATGACATCCCGTACCCGTTATAAATTCGGCTATAAATTTACGATGTACATTTTACAACATGTTAAAATTTCATGACTGAATTATGAACACTAATAAAACATTAGATTTAGAGCTCTTCTATGGTACTAACGCACATCTTCCATCTTTACTTAGCACACCTGTACGCATAAATCTTTTGTCCGTCACGATTTTGTATTTTATAATTTAGACATGAAACTTAATGCAGGTTTTGAGTCTACGAAAGCAACGAAATAATTTATTACTAATCCGTGCGATTTTATTATTCATTGTTTTTATTTCGGAACAACATTTCCGATCGCAAGCAATTAAGGTGAAATCTCCTTTGAAGTCGCCGATTTTACAGGTGTAAATTACCACATACGAAATCCAAATATATATACAGTAACCCGGACCGGTTCCTGTAATGTCAAAGCAATATTTTCCTTTTGGGTTTGCTTGTTTACGCAATAATGTTGTAACATTTTCCCCCGCACAGGTGCGAGATTTCATACGGTAACGTTGAATAAAAATTAAGAGAATATATTCAACAGGAATACACTGCGTCCTCCTCGAAGAGTTAAGTAGGAATTTACATGATACCCTATATTGTATCGTCTATCATTTCTGGATTAGCAATTTCCGTTCTTAATTTTCTACATTATGAGGTCAAGAACATTACATTTAGTCCTTTAATTTTTAGTTCCTTTTTCCTCAATAATTTTAGAAGTTTCATCTACGCCATATGCACAACTTGGCGCAATATATTTCAAACTTAAATTGCGTCTTATCCCATTGTATTTCCTTAAATGTCATACTAATTATGCAAACATTCACTTCAACAAATACATGGATAAGTGTCAAAAATCAGTGAAATATCCATTATAGATTGATATTGACCTAAGGAATAAGTGGCAAAGCTCATGAGCTAACATCTTACCGGGCCAATGTTCCATAGAGTTCATCATGTTTACTTTGGTCGTGCGAGCTCTTTCTTACATACGATTATTAGTTTGTGTTCAAAGCGTCTTAGTGCCACCCTAAAGTTCCAAGTGTTGTTTTATTAAACATGATACAAGTGAAACAGAGGAGGAGAAATGACGCTGGAGTGCTCGTTGTCGTGAATTGCAACGCTAAAACGTCAACACTTAGAGCTACTAAAAGCTGGCTCAGGACAAATAGTAGGTCATTATAAGTTACAAAACATAAGTCAAAACATTTCAATAAAGCAATGTAACTTAGGTAAATAAGGAAGCAATTTTAGATATGGAATTGTCCTTATCTGCAAGGCAGAGAAGCCGCAAAGATTGACGAAAACAATCTTAGAAAATTATTTTCTTTAGGAAGTTGGTTTATTTATTTATTTTTTTTTCAATTCTGAAATTCGGGTTTTCGGGGTTTTGTACCATCTTTATACTGACCTACAATTTCCTGAAGCATACTAGAATGTATTTATGTACTTATCGTTACAAAGTGGTTTATCTGAACTCAAAATTATGAAAAGAGAGGGGACATTTAAAAGTTAATTGTAAACACTACAACAGTATCACCCAAGTGTTAATGATATCATATTAACCACAGGTTCATTGAAGATTATTGGGTTACTCAATGTTTCCTTCATAGCGATTCACCCTTTCCCCTGTAAATTTAATTGATTCCATTTTTGTGCGTCATTTCCATCATCTTGAAGACGATTTTGTTTTATGTATTCTTCCAAAATTCACAGGATAAGTGTTTAAATGTTGAATCTGTGCTAAATGGTCATTTTAAACTGACGAGAAAAAGCAACAAGCTCCCAACTTATGTTTGAACAGTACAAAATAGTTCCTATTTCAGCAAGTGGCTTTGTTGTGATGTGATCGCTACCCCACCCCAGCAGTTTATTAAATAGGAAAGTTAAACAGGATTTAAGCTAATTCCCCGTGTGCCAACAACCCCGAGTTTACTCAGTCTTCCAGTGGCGAGAGCTGAGTAAATAAAGTCGGGATCGGGCTAGGAGTATTATTTTCCGCGCTTTTCAAACAGCTCAAAACAAAATAAATTCAATTTATTTCGGTGTCCGGTTCATATTTCAATATTTCTATATACATATACCAACGAGCAAATATAGATAGAGAGATAGAGTTTCTGACCGCAAGTCAAAAGCACCAAGGACATGAAGTGAATATAAATTGAAATTTAATTGACCCTTTTCAAAATCGAGACGATCGGGGTTAACTGAATTTTTCGTTTCCAAAACGGAAATTCATATTCTTCAGTGTTGTCATCTAGTTTTATGTTATTTCGACTTTATATCATATTTGGAATTCTTTATGAGACGTTTAGTTCCAATAGAACTTGATCGAAATCGCATTATAACATTTCATCTCTTAACCAAAATATTTCTTAAAGATAAAAAAGAAAAAAAAAAAAAGAAAAAAGAAAAAAAAAAAAAAAAAAAAAAAAGAAAAAAAGAAAGAAAGAAAGAAAGAAAAAATCGTGTTTATACCGTATGACAGTATGCAGTTCATAATTGCGTCACTTTTAAAAATTTCACTGCCGGTTCAGGCTATTTTTGAATATTCTTCAGTAAATGACGTTCTCTGATTTACCTCCAGTTTTTTCCTCCATGAATACTTACAAATTACAGATAAAGAGGCTCAGTACTTTGGTTCCGGTAATTTGTACTGTCGGACTCGTCTAAGAGCATAAGGCTTTCATGAAACGAAAAGAATCTCAAAAATAAAATGTTTTTATAAAAATTCGAAATTGTATTAATATATCGTCGAAGACTATACAAAATGCAATCTAAAGAAAAAAAAAGTACATTCATATCGCATTATCCATTTCGATGATCAGATTTTATTCTTGTGCGAAGTGTCCTTAGTGATGTTCTCTTTCGCTGATTTTTGTATCTTTAGTGTTTAAAGCCTCCTTTTGATTTTCAACTATTGAGTACAATTTCTAAATTTAGACCAATTGCATCGGATCTACCCGCGGCGATGGTATTATCATCCAACACAAGACAAACAATTTACATTGTTCTCGTCTGTACACTTGAGTGTATTGAACTTACCGTATTCCAGGCTCGAAGGCAATACAAGTTGAAACCCTAGATATCTGTAATCCGGTAACGGTCTAGAGTCGATACCCGTTCCCGGAATTCCACGTCAAAAAGACAAACCCGTCATTGACTAGATGTCACCAGAATAATTTCACAAGGTGGCAGCACCTGCCTGGTGCATAACCTTACACATTAAAAAACCACAAGCACCGGAAGACTGAATGTGATGACAAAGAAATGATATCAGACCGAGAATTTGTTTCCTATGCACTTTAAATATGACATTGCTCAATACATAAAAACCCAAAACAAACAGCCAAGCATAAAAAAAACCACAAAAACAAACAAACAAACAAACCAAACAAAACACCCTCCCCCCAAATCCAAACAAACCAACAAAAAACCCCACACAAAAAAATAAAGAAAAAATCAAAACAAAAACAAAACAAAAAGTAAATAAATAACGCCCCCCAAATAAGAATAACAATAAGCCCCCCAAAATCATGAAAACAAACTGACAAAACCAAAAAGAAGAAAAAAGACCCAAACAAACAAATAAAAACAAAACAAACAAACAAACAACCCCGCAACTCAAAAAAACAAAACAAAACAATCCCGCCCCAACTTAGTGCTGATGTATTTATTGTTTTCGTTTTTGGAACTACTGATCGCCAGTTTTACTTAGGGTGTTTTACTTAGGTGTTGTAGGTAGATATAGTGTCATTGTATACATGCTCTCTATACAGTGTAAATTTACGTATCTTTGTTTTGTCTATACATTGTGGACGTTCATGGCTGGAATGGCGAGCCAATCAGAAAACTCTTACTCATCCTGGGCCTCTGGTATCACCTTGATCTCAGGTGTACAGTATTGACGTATCTTTGTGTTGTCTATACATTGAAGGCGTTCATGGCTGGTGTGGCGAGCCAACCAGAAGACTCTTACTCATCCTGGGCCTCTGGTATCACCTTGATCTCAATGCAAAGTAATAATGGCAAAATGAAATAAAGACAATTATGAAAATTCTAATATCATTGGACATTTAGAGGGAACATCTTTCAACACTTTTACCTATTATGTGAGTATACTGTTACATCCATAGCATGAATGAGAATTATTTTTCACACATTTGAGGCTGCGTAGCTCAGTGGATAAGGTGCTCGTGATCGAGAGGTCTCGGGTTCGAATCCAGTCGTGTGCATACCGTTCTTCCGTCTTTCGGATGAGACTGTAATAATCGAGGCCCCTAACCGCGTCTGTCTGACCACAATCTGGCGTCACAAATAATTTGAGTCTGTTCATTTTGGGAACATATTTCACAGCACCTTGCAGATTATAAATGAAGATAAGAATAGGTAGTTATACTATGATAAATAACAAATTGATACATTTTGTTGAGGATTTCAGTAATAAATGACCAACGTACTTTACGACTGAGTTATAATAAAGAGTTAAAGTTCAATACAATGTACTTAACACATTTTCGGGTGTACAGCGTTCATCAGTAGCACGGATAAACGCATGCTTGACTATATCAAAAGTTGCCAAAAATATTCATAATTGTGGTTGGAATTCAAAAGATAACAGTTTTGCTATAGTATGAAACGAAACCTCATAAAACCAGTATATCTTTCTTGTCAACCCAGCACGCTGAAATCCTGGGGCGATGTCAACCCCAGGAGGGTTTTTATGATTCCGCGGTTACCTTGTAGGTGTGACATAGGTAATGACGTAATCCGGGTTTATCTATATAGTACTTATATACCTATTACAAGCAGACATTAGTGTACCTATACAGCCATCTTCAGTAGTTTGTAGCGATACGTAATGGATAGTTTGTAAACACTTAGCAATTGCAAACTTTTGTTTCAGTTTGCCATGATGCTGATTCTCTCTCCATCATGAAACACACTCTTCACGTAGACTTCTGCATCCGCCATTGCTCCATAGACTTGGTTTCCCACTTTCCCATAGATTTGACTCCCCCATACGCCATAAACTTGGTTTCCCACTTTCTCAAAGACTTGATTTCCCCAATATGCCGTAGACTTGGTTTCCCACTTTTCCAAAGACTTGATTTCCCCAATACGCTATGGACTTGGTTTTCCACTTTCCCATAGACTTGCCGTAGTCTTGTGTCCGTCAACGTACTGGGGACTACTTCTGTATGGTTTCTATATTCATATAATATTATTAATGATATTTTAGCTGATTATATCATAAAAGAAACATCTTATTTCAAAACTGAAAAAAATATAAATAAATGAATAGTATATAAATAGAATATTTAATGAATTAACAATGAATGAATGAAAGAAAAAAGAAAGAAAGAAATGAATAACTGAAAAAATTATGTTCTTTTACTTTTCTTATCTTTTGTTTTTCAAATGCGTACATGTATAAATGTTTATTCATTGTTTATATTATTAGGTAGTTTTCATGCTTTTTTCAGCATATGAATTTTAATTCAACTTGACATAGTTTTCTGTATCATATATTCTATACAGTATATTTTGATATACCCAGAATGTATTTTTGGACAAATGACAACCTTTTTTCCTTATAAACACGTCATGACGAGGAAATTATCAATGCATAATAAAGAAGATTATATATATATATATATATATATATATATATATATATATATATATATATATATATATATATATATATATATATATATATGGAATCAATGCATCAAATAAATATCTATTAATTAAAGAGAGCAAATGACTACTTTGGGTTCATTTTAACTTTAAATCATTCTATGTTGAAAATTGGCAATGACACATTTATGGTAGTTTATTAAACAGGTAGTGTATACATGTGAAATAAATAACATACAAGGATTTCAGTTCTCTGAAAATGAATAATTCATATTTGTCTTTAATAATTAATTCTTTAATCGTATACTATCAGCAAAGTCATTACCATTTTATATGCGAATTTAAAGGTGAGGATATCACAATATGATGATATCATTAATAATAATAATAATAATAATAATAATAATAATAATAATAATAATAATAATAATAATAATAAATAAATAAATAAATAGAATGAAAAATGAAAACAAAACTAAATAAATAAAAAAACTCCAACAAACAAAACCAACCCGCCAAAGACCCGCAAAAAAAAACTTTAGAAAAGAGGCAAAACCACTACAAAGTCCCAAAATCCTCCAAAAACCAAAACAGAAACACCCACCCCGAAAAAAAGAAGAAAAAACAACAAACAAAAGAAATCAAACAAACAAACAAAAACCCATATAATCGACACGTAAAACTATAAACATGTAAACAAAAACAGAGATATACATGTTCATTTTAATAAAAATGACATTTCATGTACTGTAAATGTAAGAACATTCCACTGGACCTGACAAAACCGATATTATATGCGCATTATCACCTCATCTTTGTTCCATATACCGATTGTCCAGTTGTCAATGACCTCCCGGACAGTCCTTGGAAGGGGGAATTTTCGGGGACGGGTATGTACTCTGCTGGTATGGAGCACGTGCGCATCACACCCTCCGTGTCAATATCTCCGCGATAACGCCCAACAAAGACGTAGTTTAACGCTTTATAAAGGGATTTTGATTGTTTCTTTTCATGTAAGGTGAGATAATCTGTAAGTTAGCTCATTCACGCAGTGCTTGCTACAAATCATTCGCTAATTAACCGTGCGGAGTATTTTATTTGCGAAATGTTTTCATATTGACTTACTGCGCTGATCGGCATAATTCGGTAATGGTGTGTATAATAGATGGTGTGAAATGTACACGGAAAAGACATGTTCGTCCGGAGAAATGACACGGATTATAAACTAATACAAATATTGAAGAAATACAGCAGCGTTTCAAACGCAAACAAGACCACAATGATTAAAACTCAAAATAATACAATGTGCATTGTGAGGAGATAATGAGCAGGCGATTTAACACCAGCAATAGAAGAATAAAGAATTAGATTGTATAGGGATGCTGGGTCATCGTGCACTCGAGGGCACTGACACCTAGATAATTGATCTCTTTAATTCGATAATTTGTTGAATATCACATAATATTTTTTGTAGTGAAAACTAATGTCAATAAATGAATACGGAACATTAGAAAAATTGAGAAGTATTGCAGTGTATAAAGAATAAGACCTTTTTTATTTTTAAATAACGATTATTTTTACTGAGATTTCTGAATGACGTATTGGAAACATTCCTTTAAAAACGAACACCAACACCCTCCAAAGACCCCAAACAACCAACCCCCAACCCCCCCTCCCCCCCCCCCCCCAAAAACAAAACCCAAACCCAACAAAACAACAAATACAAAAAGCAAACACTCCCTATCCCCCCCCCCCTCCCCTCCCCCAAAAAAAACTCCCAAAACAAAACAATAAATAAAAAGCCCTAAAACAAACAAAAACGCAAACGGATAGAAGTGAATTAAAGGATGAATACATACATGTATATTACAAATACAATAGATATAGAAAATAAAGAGAAAATACAACATATCCTAAAATGTTGTATATTAATAATATGAAATTAATGACATATATATCAAACAATGATATAATCTTTTGCTATTAATATGCTATTTTTCGACAAGAAAAGATTTGGAGAGAAAAGTCGCTCGGCAAAAATCTTCAACGAGATCAGTCCAGAGTGTTTGTGTAAATTTGGTAATTAACTGGCAAGTTCGCAATATTCGAGAACTCTTTCTTCTCCGGTACACCTCATTATTGTATGTTTATTTAAGAGTTTTATTGTGATGGGATTAGCATGTATATACTTACATTGAACAAGCATAAATCCCCATATCACAAGAAGATGTTAAGCCAGGTTGAGCATTACTTAATGTAAATCACCATTCTCCTATATTGAGTATTGAATGCGCGAATCTATGTAATTTGGAAATACTTTTAATTTGAATCATATATTTTTTTTCATTTTAAGATATATCTTCTCTTTAATCGATGTTTAGAACAAGTAACTTTGTTGTCTTTTTCTTTTAAAAAATCGTCGTAAAATACTCTTTGATGTTGTCTTCTCTCGATTAATACATAAAAAAGATAACTATTATAAAAGATAAAGAAAAACAAACAAATAATAAAAAAAAAACAACATTAGAAACCAACAATACCATTCTTCACAAAATCGTTATCAGATTTCCAGATAGTAACCGTCAACGATATGTATGCACCATGGATAACGCATTACCTGAAGATACAGGTAGATAAAACGAAATCAAATTATGAAAATACCCCGATCATGCAGCCCATTAGTGCAAGTACCGGCAGAGAGCAAACACGGGTGGCTTTAATTCCATATACTCGGACAAATTCTCTCCAGTTCATTAACGAGCTATATTCTGTCACAAGGTTGTAATCCGTCTAGGCCCACCCCATTCATCGCAGGAGGAGGGGCTCAAAACCCTATGTAAATATTAGATATCGGTCTACGCATGCGCGTGCTTCGTTTTAGTCATAATTTGTCAAGAATGAAAGATATACAATTGTGGTAATATGTTTGACCGTAGAGATTGGCCCTTCACGTAACAAAGTGGGTTTGAAGGACCTGAAAAACGCCGAAGAGGGGAGAGAAATAGCTTCTTCTCACATCGCCCGGATCGAGTTATGTCCCTCAGTCCTAAGCATACCACGCCATTTTCAGTCACGGATATTCTAAGTCCCATTGAAGAGACGTACAAGAGGACGACTATTGAGGCCACCATCCCACCGCTGGCACCGTATCGTAACCATTCGCAGTACCACGGCAGTGCAGCGCAGATGGGAAGTATGAGCGTCCCCGCATCCAACCCTTACCACACGGGCTATGTACCACCTCTTTCGCACCACACGCCGTCGTACACATCGCAATTCTGTAATGGATCTGATTTTGGACATTACGGTGACCCGAGCCGCCACAGCACCACCAACTGGTATAGCACCAATCCGGACCCCCGGATAGCCAGTAAGTAATTTTTCCATTCTTCCTGACTTCTTATAGTATTTCGAGGGCCCTCTGGACCCTTCATAGGTATTAGCGACTTGTTGCTGCGCTGAAGTGGAAGGGAGTTGGGACAAGGATGTCCTTAATGGTTGAGATTGGGAGAGTGGCGGGGAAAGTGTTGTCGAGTTTCCTAGTTAAGTACTCGAGCAACTTTAAAGCGTTATTATAAATAGTTAGCAAACTGTCACCCCATATTTCTTCACGACTATGGACAAGCAAAAGACTTGCTTAGAAATTTATTCTTCTATTCCTCTCGCATTTCTTTTTCGTACTGTCTTATCTCTGAATTACTTATGTACACTTGTATGTAAATTATATACAAATGTACTTAAGTATTCAACAATAGTAATTGACCATTCTGAAACTGTCTTGTAATATAAACTTGAATTTATAAAATTATTCTGAACGTAACGATAAATTCAAAATATACCTTTTTACAAATTTCATTTAGATATATTTTCCACTTTTACTCAGATTTCATGAAAATATTTTTGGTATGATATTAAAGGAAATATTTTGTGTTTTAATGATGAATAGAGAAATGCTTTCAATTATAGTTAAAAGGAATACTGACTCATCTAAAATTTAAGAAAATTATAAACAGGAGTGACATGTTTGAAGATAAAAGAATCTAAACAGAATCATTTTAAATCGACCACACACATTTTTGCTCAAAGTTTCTCTTTTTTCATTTTAAAAAAGAAAACACCTTTTTCCGGTGGGTGAACAAGTGCAAGGAATGAAAAAAGTAAATAAATCTCTCAAACATAATACAGACGGTTACCGATTTGCTTTCTTTGATAATTATGAATTTATATTATGTCTTTATGAAAATACTTCGTTGATAAAACTTAAATAACTCGCGGCTGTATAGACAAGAATTTCCAAAAGGATAAATGCGGACACCTTTTAAAACACTTTACCTAATAAAACTCTGAATCGGATTGACTTTTCACAAGTCCCATAAGTACTTACAAACAGATGGTGGGATCAATAGAAAGGTTTAACGAAAAAAATACTTTTACCTATAGGCAAGGATAAGAATGAATGCCTAAATTATTGTTAGTCTTGAGCTTTGTGTATTTCTTTCTTTCTGTGTCTCTTTAAAATCTTCTTTTAGTTGTTATAATTTCAATTATATTTTATTTGCATGTTTGAATCGAGTTGATGGAAAACTTATAGAGGTTTTCCAATCGGAACTTAAGTTGTATTTGCAACATTTAAAGTTTCATCTTTTTTTTTGATAATACACGTTTATGTATTGTTCCAATGATTAGTTGAAAATAAAAAAATATTTTTCTAATGAAGAGTATAGATTTACTCTAAAGGTTTACGTGAGAATTTATAAACTAAGTGATTATAAGTTAAACTATGAATGAATCTAGCTCACGTTATGTGATTCAATTATCTATTAAGTTGTCATTGAAAATTAATCATATCTCTTCATCCCGTGTAATCTGCCCGCTATCTTGCTATGTTTACAATTTGACCTAAAAAGATACTCTTCCCAAAATTCGGAAGCTATAATAGTAGGGGAAAACCCAGAAATATAACGTCTTCATTTTCTCTTTACATACGTGTATGTATACATGAATTTATGTATATATGTACTTTGTATGTATTACGATTTATCCGCATATAAACTATTTTTAGAATAAATTTTGAAATGGCACGTGATAAAGATATTGCCCGCTTTATCTTATACGAGATATCTAAGACTGCACATTGTGTTTGCACACCATGATATAAAAGGAATATGCATGCTATTGTTTGAAAGTATTACATAGGGGTTTATTGTTATTTTAAAGTGAAATGTACTCAATTCTTAAAAGTCCTATTGTAGAAATGATAAATAAGATTCAAGTATTCACGTGATAAAGAAGTTATTTTCAAAATTTTCAAGTGCATGTTATGACAATCAAACATATGATGACCATACATAAGATATAAGACATTTAAAAATACATCAGAAAAACCCCAACTTGATGAAATACAAGTGACTCGTTCATTGTAATATCTTTACTTTTTTCGTATTTATCCCGGGTGTTATCTTAAAACGTGTAAATGAAGCATGTCAAGACACCTTGTAAACTAAGTGGTTGATATCGTAACCAAGATATAAAATTTGACGTTTTGATAATAATAATAATAATAATAATAATAATAATAATAATAATAATAATAATAATGATGATGATGATATTATTATTATTATTATTATTATTATTATTATTATTATTATTATTATTATCATTGTTATTATTATTATTATAAACTTTAAAATATGAAGAACAAAGTTTCAAAAGTGTATTCTTCAACATTTAAGCAGTCACTGGAATTTACCAGATAAAGCATAAAATTAAAAAGTCTTTCTTTTCAAAATTGACTCGCCATGTATTTTTCTAATTATACAACCAGAGACAATCATATGTTCTTTAAATTACTTATAAATGTTATTTATAGAGGAGAGTGCCAAATATAATACTTTCCTTTGATTTTTGACCATATGGTTCCAAATAAAATGCCGGTATCACCTTCGTTATACGTAATTTCAATTGATGTAAGCGACTTTTGTATACGTACTGTATCATACAGTATATTTCAATTGATGTAAGCGACTTTTCTTACGCACTATATCATACAGTATAGATAATAACATTTATTAATTTACAAATTTACATAACTCTCATTAGGCCAGGGTGTTTATATATCATTGCTTAAATACCAGAAATATTGTAAAAGAAAATATGAAGTCAACAAGGTACAAATGTATTGCAAACACTTTATTTGCGAGAATACCTATTTATGCTATAAACAAAATAAGTTTACCCTTCCAGGATATTTTGGGCTCTATACAAAATTATAATTATGTATTTGGAGGGAATCTTTGCTCTCCAATCTAACCCAAAACCTCTTATATCTAAAGTATAATGTTTATGCATATATTTGGCCACCAAAAGGTAATATGAGAAATGAGAAAAGCATCTTAATTATGCTATATCTTATATGTTAAAAGATTTAAAATTGCGCAATACTTTTTACAAAACGTATATCTTTATTTCTTTATGTTTCAGTTTCTCGACTGATGGGAGGTCCAAGCTCTTGTGCGATGTCCACGATGTCTCCAGGCATGCAGCATATGAATATGTCTCTGGGAGGACTCGATCATAATAAACCAGGGGGAATACAATTCCCTATCACACAGCGCAGAAAAAGACGAGTACTCTTTTCTCAAGCGCAAGTTTATGAACTAGAAAGACGCTTTAAGCAGCAGAAATATTTATCCGCGCCTGAAAGAGAACATTTAGCTAGTATGATTAATTTAACTCCGACGCAAGTGAAAATCTGGTTTCAAAATCATCGATATAAATGCAAGAGGCAACAGAAGGATAAAGAAAAGATTGATTCCTCGTCGCCCGTGTCGTCTCCAGGATCCACGGAACAGGACTCTCCCAGGCAAATATCTCAGTCCAGTCAACAAAGTAACCAACTGTCTCCAAGACGCGTTGGAGTTTCTGTTTTAGTGAAAGACGGCAAGCCGTGCTCAGGTTCTACTTCCGGCGATGCACCTACGTCTAACTCCTCGCACACTACAGCTGCTGGCACGCAGGCGCGCCATGGATCATCTCAGTTAGAACCATCACATCCGTCGCATGTGTCGCCACCTTCTGGTCATACTAAACACGGTGGGTCGCATTCTAATTCTGTTGGAAATGGTTCAATTTCTACGCAAAGTGCTACACACTCTCATGACGCCTACTCACCGCACGGTGGCGCTATTCACGCGGGACTTCAATATCACTCCGCGAGCATGAACGGAAGCCTGACATCACCGTACGGACGTTCATGGCTGAAATCTGAAACGGACTTTTATCATTGAACCCGAATTTAAAAAAGGTGGAAAAGTGAAGAGCTAGAAGACTGAGTGTATGCATTGATGAATTTGTTACTTTAACATGACATTTAATACGTTAAAATCAACAGGAGCCTTAGAATAAATATCATAAATTCATGTCGTTAAATCATAAACCAGGCGGACGCAAACTCAGTCACAGTAAATGTATTTGCATTTGGACAATAAAATTCAAATGATCTCATGTAAACAATATACGTTACCCGTACGATCATCCATGGTTTGTTTAACCAGCGGGATTTCCCAGGAACAAAGTTTTCATGGCTTCCGACGGATTGTAAAGTGAATTTATGTCACATAATTTCATATATAATTACCATAGTTATGGACTCTTCTTTTGGAGCCAGACTTCAAAGACTTCGGCATTTACAGCTGAATATTTTACAAAGGACTTTTTAACTGCATTTATTTTCGACTGCATTTGGACAATCATGTAACTGTTTGTATTGGTCGCGTATTGAATATTGTGTGCATGGTCTATAGAAATTAGCAGGCAATAAAGTACTTAAAATTTATAGATTTGTTGGACCACTTTCCTTATTTAGAGCATTTTGACTTCGTACATCATTTAAGAGTATACGTATATTTAGAAAAACTGAAAGACAATTCAGTGTTTTCTACAATATTGAAAACTAGTGAAATTTGTGATGAAAAAATCGTTAATCATTAACATGTAATGTTTGCTTACTTAAGGTAGGCTACCCCTCTAAGTATTGAAAAAAATGCTTCCATAATATCTATGATTAAAAAAATCAACAAAGAATGATCAAAATACTAACGGTTTCAGGATGCCTTTTCTAGTATAGGAGTATAACTAAAATTATACTAATTAAGGAATGCAAGAGTTACCTTTCTTATGAGAAGGATGCTCTACTTTAAATCGTGTTGTAGAGAAAGATATTCTTATAGTGATTGATGACATATAGTGTAAAGACATGGTATGCGAGACAATGTCACTCGTATACCTATTAAAGCTCTACGGTTTGGTTTAACTAGATTTGTTATAAGTACCCAGTTATTTTCTCAACAACTCTAAGTTCTTACCACGATCATCTATAATTGTAATAAGGTGGTTTGTGGAGTAAAACGATTATTCAAGTCATAAAATGAAATCGTGCTATAATTATTTGCATCAGATATGATACTGTGCTTGATCAAGAAAACGGACATGCATAATACGGCAAATGTACTAAAAATTACCTTACTTAGAATATTGCTTACAAGTTTTATTTCCATTCTCATAAGTTATTTTTTTTGTAATTTTATCACCTCTTAAGAAAGTTATGAACACCATTCTTCTAGCCAAAGTATTTCAAAAGAATTCGTACAAATGAAACTCCAAAATAACTTTTTGAATTTTAGACAAATAAATTAGAAGTTGAGTATCCAGTTTTTATCTAATATTCGAACAAAAACTTGTGTATATGAATTTGAAATTGATTTCATTCTAGAATGTGTACATGAGTAGCATGGTTTGTAATGCCAAGTCAACAAAAAGGTTTTAATAATATATGCACTGAAAAATTCTCCAACTTCTTTGAATGCTTATTGATATTGCAGAGGAGTTTTGAGAAATGAGAACATTAAGAACAGGTCTTGTGCAATAGTATAAAAGTTGCATGACATAAGAAGTAAACAATATGAAATCTATACAATTTGATAGAAAGTAATAAATATCGTAGAAATCACGTGATATAATATAGATCATGTGACAAGATCTGCATAAGAAATGGGCAGGTTATTAAAAAAATCTACAGGAGAATTATAATACATAGAATACAAATAAGTTAGAAACTATATATTATAGATTATATGCAATATAAAAAATGAAGTGAATAATTACCAAGACATACATGTATATTGAATATCAGGATAAAGCGATCAGGTTATGAAAATAAGGTAATATACATGATATATGGGCAGATCTGGTGTAATGGTTTAAGAGCGCGTACTCTAGGGTGAAAATCCGAGTTCGATTCCCGGATAGCGCATTTATATTCAAGTGGTTATTTACCTAGCTTCCATGCTGCCATACGACTCAAATAAATGAAAAAATATGCAGAAAGCGAGGTGTAACCCCGATCAGCTAATAAACCAAAACAGAAATACATCAGGTTTTTCCGTGTCACGTGCCGTTTTATTTTAGTTTCATATACTCTTTACCTGTGTTTCGATTTGTGCGATGAGTTCTTTATTTTCTTTTTTTTAAGAGCATCACATCACCTGGTCCATTAAGAAATAATCATGGTTCGTATTGTTTATTTGAAGAAGAATTTATTTAGGGAACACACAGCGGGATTTGAATCTGGACCCTCTAGTCTGAAGACCAATGCTCATCTACTGAGTGATACTGACCCGTAGATAAATTTAGTGAGTTGACAAATAGTTTTCAATGCACGTTTGCTGTTTGCCTTTCTGGTTTGTTTTTTTTTTACGCTACGTTGGTATTTTACAAATTTTTTTTCGATTTTGAACAAATAGAATTGAGAACAGTTTTTATTGTATAGATACGATATGACGATGCATGAATTAACGTTTTTATATTTGAAAGAAAGTTATAAACACGTTTAATGAAATAATATCGCCACGGCGGACGCTGACGAAGTACTTTTGCATAAGTTTATACTGTACGAATACGCATCAGGATTCGAGCACAAGACCTTGGGTATGATATCTAATTCTTTTACTTATCTTAATTATATGTACAGTATTTGAAGTAAAGGATAATAACGAACTTATCTACTGAAGAAAGGGAATCAAAATAGAACAAACTGAAGAGGTCAAAATAAAAAAGAGGTCAAAATAAAATTTTCATGCAAGGAGGTAAGAAAAGACCTTTGTATTATTACAACAATGGATATTGTGTTTCCCTGACAAAGATTACAAAACGGTAGGTATAGAGATAACAATGGGGAGAGAGCTCCGCGTCCGTCTACCATTCAGACATCAGATCGTCTAAACAAGACCAGATCGAGAGGGGTAAAGATAAAACAGTATCGCATTGTGTAGACGGAATGAAATACTTTGGGGATACGTCCTGCGTGGATTGGCATCAACCTGGAGTTATCGTCGCCACAGAGTGATACGTGCCCGGTCCGTTAAGACATAAATCCCTCCGATAAACCGGACTGTCACAAACCTGTATACTGCGGGCTCACAATGAGCCGAGAGTAAACCACACTGTCGCACTAATCGCTTTATTTGTCGCCATTCACGTCGTCGGAAGAAGACTGAGATGAAATACTCCTTTAACTGTCAATATTTTAAATCCATTATTTTCATCCAGTTAATCTTTTCAGATTTAGTTATTCAAGATGGGTAGAAATGTACTTACTAATAAGATTGATGTCGATATCGCTACGGCGTGTTTTTGAATTTCGCGCTGACTTAATATTCGCGCACATTCGATACGCTTAAATATGTGTCACTATTTTATTCGATGGTTTTCGAGAAATATATTTTCGTGGATCTTTTATTTTCGCATACACTGGAAATTAATGAATACAGTTTTACTTTACTTGTATATGTTTTTCATCAAACAACATTCGACATGTATTTGTACAAATTTCCATTTTCGCCCATATGTGATCGTCGTTCACTTGTGTATATTTTTATGAAAATGCATATATAATCGTGTACAGCTGTGAATTTTTATACAAATGTACGCGAGTTTATAAGCAGTCAAGAAATAAAAATTCACACAAATATTTAATAAAGGTCATGTTTTTGCATCGAAATATTACGATTAGTGTGTCACTTTTTAATTTGATAATAATTTTCCATCCATGTGTGAAATGAAGTCAGTTGCAAACAACCTTTTAGCTTTAGCATTGTAGATAGATGAAGTACGGCAGTAACACACGAATTATACATGATACAAGGGGCCTAATGCCCGACAAAACTAATTTTACCGGAATTTTCATTATTACGATCATGCTTCTTAGACTGTTACGTCATGATGGAATGACGCAATTTTGAGCGGCAAAACATCATTTGTCGGCCATTAAAATGAAATTAAGCATGGAAAAAAGTTTATGAAATAACTCAAACACTCTTTGTCGCAAATTTTCGGCCTCCTGGCCTTTATCAAGCAATAGTTAGAAAAGTACATAGTTTCTGTACTTTTCTAACTATTGCTTGATAAAGGCCAGGAGGCCGAAAATTTGCGACAAAGAGTGTTTGTGTTATTTCTTTTAGTATATTTTACTTCCCTTTGGAGGACTACTTATTCTATCTTAAAAAGTTTATGGAAAATGATAACATTAAATAGTACTATATCATATACTTGAAGTTTATTCAAAATCTAAATGATAAATGTCTTGGATAACATATTCTTTGAAATTATAATTGATAAACGATTAGACTGATTTACATATACTAAGGTCATTTATTTTACTTACAATTTTGCGAAATTAAATAAAACCCCCCAATTACCTCAGACTTTCGCTAAAAGAAGCCATACTGAATGCAATATTCAGAGAATTATTGTATGTACGAAGGGAATAAACGCATAAGTTCCAATCTATTCCTAATAATCCACTAATGTTAATAAAACATGTCAAATGGGCGTGTAAATTTCCACAGTCATCAATATAATCATAAGTCAATTTGAGTCTCCGATCCATTGTGAAACCCCCGACTTTCTCCGTATACATTAACTTCGGGACCTTCCAGCTACTCAATTATTCTAATTTGAAATTTAAAGAAAACAGCCCACTTCGCTTGAAATCAAACCGATACTTGTGCAAGTTCAGCACGGTATTACACCCCGGTAATGTACACAGTTGAATTTTTTTTCTTTATTCAGATATTAAATTTATAAAACTTTATGGCAATAGTAAATAGCGCTGAAGAAACCCTCTTAGTAACGACACCTGTGAAATGAATAAGGTATTGTTACCCGTTAACCGTGTACTTATACCAAATGCATTTAGTTTCAAAAGATTCCTCAACTTCTAATGTTTCCATTTTTATTGACAGACGATTTGGATGAGATCATTATAAAAGCCTTTAATGTTTGGACGGTGTTGCATTCAATAGGAGTTACCTCCCCCTAGTCCCCTGCAGGAAAAAACCGGCCCGGATAAAAACGAATACGGAGATAATTGTAACTTCAATATGAAACACTGATTGGAGGGAACGCCCCTTTAGTTAACACAACCTGAAATAGAAAGAATGTGGTTACAAACAAAAACGAATCACTTTCTTCAAAGGATATACAGTTTTTGCAAAATAGAAAATGAAATCCGATTCCTCCGGTTCATTAGGGTTCGGTCCACTTTTCAAGGTCTTCATCAGTCAATACCAAGCTACCATTTCCGATTTACTGCGGGCCATGAGTCAACAAGTTGTATGGACTTCAAATATTGAATTCTTGACGGTGACATTGAATCTTGATTGTCCATACAACCGAAGGCGTACGCGATTCTAGTTCGGCTGACGTATCACTGTAAGCCCTTCCCTTTCTCGGGTATTGACTTTTAATGAATCAGTTACAAAAAAAAAAAAAAAAAAAAATTATAATAATAATGATAGTAAAACAATCTGATTTTAATGTATATTATAAATTTTATTTCAGTAACAAGTTTATTTTGCTATTGGTTAATGCCAAATGCTCCAAGATTACTTCAGTCATGGTGGCGGCACATTCATGGTATTGCAGAGGACCCACCAGAAGAAGTGAGGGATCTCTTGCGTGCCAACGAATATCGTGGCACGGGGCTTGGGTTTATATGGTCACAAGCGATGGACATATAGGGAGGTAGAGGATGATAATTCACCTTTTAGACCGAACCGACAGGCGGTATTGGACTCGAGTCCTCAGTCCTCAGAAAATCAGAAATCTAGTGCCATACCATTGGGCCAAACTGTTCCACAGGACTGACATATCCTACCATTGGACCAACCTGCACATTTGATTAATATAAAAAAGTTTTGTAACAATTATAATTTACAATATGCATCGGTCACTTACTGTTGAGGCCTCATTTTATGTCATCTTTAAAAACTTATTATTATAATGATATAATAATTATAATAATATTTTTATTAGCGTTGCTAATTAGGGTTTAATACCCGAAACACATGTACTCATATTCGACTTGTGTTATTTATGTCATTTGATAACTTTTGATTTTTCTGATCAAAAGTGATCACATGACAATCGGTTGTCATGTGATCACTTTTGATCAGAAAAATCAAAAGTTATCAAATGACATTTACATAATGCCCACTACACTGGTAGTCAAGATTTATTTTACAACATACTTCTTACCAACGAGATGCAATTTTTAAAAAATTTTTTCTTTATCTTCTTGTAGCACATCATCAGACCTCTATGCAAAATTTAAGAATTAAACTGTCGTCACAGTCGTGGTTAGAGTGTGAATTTTGGATAACTTTCATGTCTATTTCCTTACATATGTCGTAGTTCGAGTAAAAAGTTTTATCATGCCCAAGTAATTCAAATAATTATTGAAAAAGGAGGCAAGAAAGTTTGCTTGATTCTTGCTTAACGTTATACGAAGATAAATACGCTTATATGGTGAAGGCATCCGCCTAATGCATCGCACAGAAATTTAGACCCAACAGACCCAACCCAAAGCAGTGAGGGATCTTTTAGGTGCCATGTATACCATGATATGGGTTCTCGGTTTTCACTGTCTCGTCCGAACTACAGAACACCGACGAGCCACTGGCGGTACACGGACCCGGGGCCCTCGGTCAAACACCTAACCGACTGAGCTAGTCTGCTCAAAAGGGGAGGAGTATTTTCAATTTAGAAATGGTGACTTTTGTGGTAAATGTCTTACTAAAGTAAAGGAAGGTTGCACGATGAATACCACGCTGGGGCCATCGTTGTTATAGGCACTATGCAGCAAATTGCTAAAGGGTTTCTAAATGGACGAATTTAAAGACTTTTAAAACCAGATCCTTAAGCATCTTATGAAGTGAAGCTCCTCTCACTGCTTGTTACATGCTTATTTTATTACCGAATTACTCATTTATTGAGTATAATTACCGGTATAACAAAGAATTTCAGGACATGTCGATGAGTATGTTATCCAGTTAAAGTACAGGAAGTTTCCAGAGTGTGTAAACATCTCCTGTACGTTACCTACACCTCCCCTGTAAGTAGAATAATAATGTATTTGTTTGCTCTATGCCAAACAATGTGTTATCTTTATTTACTTGGCGACGACATCTGTTATATGCATTGCACAAAAATTTCAACTTTTCAATCAGACCTACCCGAAGCAGTGAGGATCACCGTCTTGGAAAACGTATAGCGAAGACACGGGGCATCGGTTTCTATTGTCTCATTCGAAAACCGCAACATCGACGAGTCGCAGATTGGAACCGACGCCAGTACCTCTCTGCCGGAACCAAGCAAGTACGATAATGAACCGACATAAAATATCCATCATGCTGAAATTTATTGATAGTCATACAATGAATATGTTCTGTCATTTACGAAAATAAAACCCTTCCACGGTTCGTAAAAGAACGTGCCATTTGGAGGATTTTCATTTGCTCTATTTATGACGTCATAAACTAATACGACATTTGTTGGAGGTTTGTCGGACATCAGATGATGTCATAACAATGTAAAATTACGTTTAGAGGAATGATGGCATTGGATTAAAACGTCATAAAATTCACCCTTCCGATGTTCGTAAAAATGTGACATTTCAGACAATTTTCAATTGTTCTATGTATGCCGTCATTAACAAATGCGTTATTTGTCAGAGTTTTGTCGTACTTCAGATGACGTCATCACAATGAAAATTTGCGTTTTACGGAAGAATGAATAGACCTTTTTCCTTTAACTGCGGAGCTGAAACATTGGACGGCAAAGTCATAAACGTTCCCTCCAAATCGATCAGAATGACGTCAAAATACATTATGACGTAATAAAATTGGAGGGAACGTTGATCAATTTGCCGTCCAATGTTACAGTTCCGCAGTTAAAGGAAAAAGGTCTATTACTGAAAGTTCTCTCAACATAGATCCTTTCACATTAATTGCAGGACTAATATTACATAGGTAAATATAGTAATATTTCCCGTAAAAATTTTGACGTCATAATAAGATATTTATTGTATTACGTCATTTGCGAGAACAGTGATAATATCTCACCCTAAAACATCACTTCCGCAGTTAACTGAAAGGGTCTACTGAATCAGGCATGTATATATTCTCTGATCATTGCGTTGTTATTGGAAATGGGTCTCTCATAACGTCATACCACAATAATTTCACATTTTTATATCGTGTTGAACAAAATTTGTCGTATGAAGTGGACCCGAAATAGAAAATGCTTCTAGAGAATATGTATTTTTATATTGTTTTAAATCAGACACAAGTTTTATATTCCATAACAATCAAAATACAACAATGCACATAAATCCGAAATCGAGGTACTCGTTGACAAATAAAGCCACTTTTCAACTACGGCAAAATAAATAAATCGTGAACTGCACATAGGAGTTAATAAAAGTATTGTGTCAAAAAAGTTAATGTTTCATCAAATATCAAAAAGAGCGTATTGTTTTTTCATTATAATAGAAAATTGATTTTTAATAGTCGTAGAATGTGTTTGACAAAAATGTTCACATTTTGAAGTTGTGATGTTTGTTTGCCGTACAATATGCGCGCTGTGCCGAGAAAGAGTTAATAACATGTATACTATAATTTTAATGCTACACTTTACGAGAATAAATATTGAAACTGCCATAATTAAAGGGCGTCAAATAATCGTGATTTAAATGTTGTGAAATATGTTTATTTTTAATAAATATGAAAGTGACAATATTTAAATGATACGCTGTCCGCAATAATTAGTATATGATTATTAGCGAGGAATTAGAAGGGGAGAGTACACAAAGAAACTTTTATACGCACAAAAGATTGTATTACATCAAATTATGACACATGGTTCGATTGCTTAAGCTACCCGCCAGAGCACGTGTCGCTAGTTTCATCCTCCCCCAATCGATAAGGATTGTGTCGTACATCGATCCCGTCATTTTATTTCTTAATTTACTCCAAGTGAAATAAAAAGCAATGTCTATAGTCGATAATAACGATGCATTTTCCCCCTGTTCAAATATTACGCTGCACAATGTGTTTCAAAATGCTATAGGGAAAGCATTCATAGACGCTAAAAAGTATGTAAATAATTTTTGGAAGGAACGTGCGAATTTTATATTTTTGGCTTCTGTCAGAATATGGCGATTTCGATCCGTTGGAACACCTGCTGAGAATTATATAGACTTACTTAGGGAGTAAATTGCGAGCTGTGTTAACTTCGAAGAGAGATCCATTGCCTTTTGTTTGAAGGCCGTCGATAAGTACTTAGAAGTTTATGTTCTCTCCATTCACGATATGTTGTTCAACTTTCTCCTCTCAGGTTAAGATATCCTGCATGAGTATCCTCATAGGGTACTTGATTCAGTGTTTAAGGAAAGTCGACAACTTTGAAGTTGGTGGATGGCTACAGCGAGTATGGGTACACAATAGAATCTATGGAGAAATGAACAACACTTCGTGAACTCTTCACAAAACGAGATTCACTAGTTTTAACCAATGAAGTAGAATTGTTGAACGAGCTACTCAAGACATAAGTAGAAAATTAGGAAGTATATACCAAAGTAAGTTGTTGGTAGTGTAGATATATACAGCACAATTAGCATTTTGTATATATGTGTATATGCAATCATTACAGAATAGAGAGTATGTAATTATGTATATTTCATTGACACCAAAACGAATGATTCTATTCACGTTTAGGTATCAAAAAGAAAGTACAACATGCGAGCATTGTGTGATAAAACAATGCGATCGCATTGGAAAGCAGTCACAGATTTAAGCTGCTCAGATGGTCGGTGTTTGAGGAGAAACCTCGTTGGCCGAGAATGACGAAGCGCAGTGTTGAAAGTGTGTGTACAAACCTCTCGTCTCAATTTAAGTTGAATTTTATTTTAAATTCTCAATATTACAGATGTCATACTTTAATCTATCGGCATTTATGACAATGACAACTATTGTATTTTTTGGGGTAATTCTATAAAGTCATATATCATAACTGTTGAGGGTTTTATACACAAACACTTGTACAGTACATCATATGTATATTTCCAAACATGTCCGAATTTGTTACTGTAGTATAGCTTTTGTAAAATAGTCTTATATATTTACTTTCCAATATAGATCAAAGAGGAGAATTATTCTAGAACAGACATGAAATTAACATTTTGAAATTGAAAAATTTTCAGCTCAGTAGTGCAGTTTTAAAACATATTTTGAATGATAATATAGTCAACTAATAAAACTAAAAAGTGTGCCATGTTTCGTTTTGTCTGTTTAAGCAGATGAAATTTCAAAATGCAAGTAGTTCTTTTAATTTCCTTTTTATAACTAAAAAGAAAAAATATTTTCAACGGCGATGATACACATCATTTTGATTATAGAAACTGATTTCACGGTTTTCTGTTCTTGAGAAACATAGTTGACTTTGTTTTCTGAACCTGAGAAAAAGATCATGATAATTTTCAAATTCGCAAACAATTTAGACAGAAAGTACCCTACGATTTCCAAGGGGAGGCGCGCTGGTCAAAATAAAAACAGGAACACCCAGGTTTACATAGTCTGTAATACTGAATTTTTGCTGTGTTTATTATAGCAAATACTATGGATATTTACTTCACTAGCGCCATCTAGAGTGAAAGCAATAGGAAAAGATCAATTGACCCATTAAAAATAAAACGAAAAAAAGAAAAATGAACAGTTGTATAGTACATTGTATATTTATGGAAATGATGCTTTACATAAAACTTAAAAAACCAAACCAAACACCTCGTCCGAAGTTTCTGACGTCATTGATTGACCTTTGAGATTACTCCCACGATTAGTGACCTCTAGGTCATTATATGTTGCTGTTTTAAAGTTCCTGCCTAGCAAAACATTCTGGTCAATGTTTGGAATGGATTCAATTATGTCTTTGACACTAATCTCTTGGATAAGAGAAAATACATTTACTGACATAAAGTAGCGGTTACGTTAGAGTAATTAAATAACAGGTGCGAGAAATGTCTATACATAAGACATAAATACCTACATGATACTTTGAGAAACAGACATACTCTATAAATATACTCTGTTTTTATACTTTCGAGATTTGATAGAAGTCTTGGTAGAGTAATTATTTAGAATTTATGTTTGGAATAAATTTTCAAGTCTATTTTAGGACAAAATTAAATTTCTATCGATTTATAATGCAATTGTTTTTATATTATTATTATTATCTATCTTTCACCAATAATGAAATGCATTATATTATATTATATTATATTATATTATATTATATTATATTATATATTATTTAATTTCTTTTATTTTCATCTCATTTTTTGTTTTTATTCAAGTCACTCAATAATTTTCAGTCATATTGGAAAGTGGAAACAATAGAAAACAGCTGATGAAAAATGTCAATAGGACGAACCTTGGTCGTGTATCACGCAGCTCCAGTATCTACCAGCTTCATTTACCTTGCATCAGTTTGTTGCTTAGTTTATACCAAAATATCACATATATTAATGTATATTTACAGTTATATTCTGAATCGATTACTATTTATAAATCTGCAATCACATTCAACGTTTTTACATAAATGAATACAGAGTTTAATACGAGTTTCAGCAGTGGGCGTAAGCTTCTCAGCCACAGAGACGCCAAGTCTACTTTTTACCACCCAATGTTTTATCTCCATTTGAAACCTACGAGAACCTTCGCGATTACAGATGCAGTGTTGTGAAATATAGTTAATAATAATTTATACATGGCACACGCACACACGCCGACACACAAAAATTAAATGAATATATTGATTGATTGACTGAGTATTATTTTTCATTACCCCATGCTTTGATTATTTCACGTATATGGTGACGGCATCTGCCTGGTGCATTGCACAGAAATTTATACCTTTGTAACGGACCCTCCCGAAGCAGTGAGGGATCTTTCACGTGTCATGCTTACCATAGCTCGGAATCTCGGTATCTTATCACTATCCCATACGAGACAGGACATCAGTGTGCCCATTGCGGTAGTCGAACCTGGGGCCTTTCGATCATGAGCTGATCACATCATCCACTAATTTACATTAGCTCTACGATATATACATAAATTATATATATAATATTCAGTACCATACAGCAGAAACAAAATTTGGTCAAGCAAAATAATTACCAATGAAACATTGGTGGGAAGCTAAGATTTATTTTAGATATGAAATAGTCTTCAGCATATGGATTTTTGTTTGCGCGTCTTCATTATTATTATTTTGATTTGAATAGACGGACAAAGAATAAGATGGTATTGTCCCTGCGTCCCGATAAGTCAAGTGGAAAATACCCCGGTGTTATACCTACGTAAAATAGCATTAGAATGAGAGGGACCAGCAGGGGAGGCCGGGGCTAAGACGGTCCAAATCTAATTAGTCCAATTAAATATATTAATTATGTCTACGGGAGGATTTATCAATCTTTATCTCGTCCAGACTGGTCTGTCCGGCTACGACATGCAGTGGGCATATAAAGACAGGGGCGTCCATAGGAAACCTATACCCTCGTGTAGATAATGTATGCAGACATATACACCCGTATAAACGATGTATTCAGACATAATCCATCGCTTCGAATGGGCACAGACATCATTATTTTCTTATTGTATGGAGATAATGTTCAAATCGTATTAGAATCGAAAAGAACAGTATAATATATTATACTGGTATTTTATGTGGTTCGGTACATTTTATAAGCCGGCGTAGTTTAGTCCGTAGTGTGCTTGACTCTAAGGTTCGATATATTTCGGGTTCGAGCCCACCGACGATCATCAGCGCCCCGTCTTTTATACAAAACATTTAATGAAGCCCTATGCCCGGTATCACGGTTGACGTTGGCCTGTAAAATGTTTATTGATATTTCTAATTGTCTTTTTGACAGGTCTAAATTTCTTTGCATTGCATCGGGCAAATGTCGTCACTGTAAAAGTGATTTTAAGGTAAACATTTTCAAGACAACTCCTCCAATGTCTTTTTGAAATATATATATTTAATTTCCTTACATGACTATCACTCTAAGCAATGACTTCTCTTAAAATCGGATTGCAAAGTCATATATTGAAATTGTTCGCAATTTAATAACCCATAATTTGGGAAATGAACAAAATCGGAAGAAATCATACCAAAATTTGCAAAAGGGTGGATGACCTGAAGTTACAATCTTGTCATATTATTAGAACATATTCAAATTGGTGTCTAGATATTTTGTAACAATAAGGTTGATATAGACTTTTTAGTCGGTGAATATGTATACTTATTTACCGATCACGTGTACAGCGTTCAGCCAATAATACATAAGACATAAAAATAAACCGTACGATAATATTTTCAAGAAAGATACGGCGGGAAATTTGAAATATCATAATGCATACACTTTATTAATTATTTTGAATAAACGCCCAGAACAATTCGCAATATAATCATTTAAAATGCAACATACCCCTGCATAATTCATTTGTAGAAATATATGAACTAAGAATTTCAGAAGATACGCTGCAAAACCATCTTTTTAGAATCGATTCTCTTGATAAACTTGAGGTCAAAATCATTAACACAGTATTTGTGAAGATAGATCTAACAGTGTATAACAAATATTGTTTGAAAGTGATAAAATAATTTTTCATTTACTCTTATGAATGAACCTGTTTAAGATTGTTTCTTTAAAGTTTAATATTCGTTTTATTGTGTAAACAAATATAATTGATCAAACAGTCATTAATGTGAAAAGGACACTTGGATTTTCAATTTATGCCGTATTCTATAATAGGAAATGATACTTTTCTTTATCCCATCCGGGTCACATACTATAAGGGCCTACTTCAGTACGAGCTCGATAATACGAAATTACCAAAATTTCGAAAAACGATGATACGGACACAAGAAATGGGGAAATATGGCAGAAATCGATGGATAGTTGGAAGCAATTTCGTCTGAATTCATGTGGACTGTTTGTGCAATCATGGGCCTATACAACTTGGAGAGGCTAAGCTCCAACATGAAGTGTTTGTTCTTCGCACCATTCGAAGCAGACGACAATAGACGTTGGGATATAAATTCAATTTCTATGTACTGAAATCTCAGAACAGATTGAGAATTTGCTCTGCATGTGGGTAATTGGGGGGACTGATCACTCAGTCCATCTGACGGACAATCGATGCTAGATCTATATCTGCTTTCGCTGCTCAACAAATCCCTGACATATAATGTGTCGCGATCAAAGACGGATAACGACGTAAGACAGTGTCAAAGATAGTCTCATAAAGCTGTGAGGGAAATGTAACAACTGATGGTAATGAATTTTAGTGGAATATTTTTCTTTCCTTTTCTTTTCTATTTTTTTTTGTCCTTAATATTCATAGAAATTTTTCTCAGACTTTGCAAACAAGATGGCATATTAAAATTTATGAAGTATAACACTGAACTTTTGAGTACTTTTCGTATTGGAAGAAGAAAAGAGGATGTGAAGGAGGGAATTATACGAAGCGAAATGTGTATTGATATGAGTGTTTTTTACTTTTTCATCCTGTTTTTATTTCTAAGTAACTGAATCTGTATTCAATTTATTTTGCGACGCAACCTGTCTAGAGCAAACCAGATAAAATGTTCAAACCATGCAACAGAGTCTGAAAGGTTCATTTACTCTCAGCTAATTTTTCTAGCTCGGGTTGTAATCATTTAGAAGTTGTTGTTTGACTTTGGCTCGGGAGAGATGTTCCTGGGTTCGAATCGAATTCGATTGAATGGGCCTGGTCATTGTTTTATAATAATTTATAATAATCCTTCAGGGACAGGAAAAAGAAATCTCAAGGTCCCCATGTTGTCATCTATTAAAATCATTTACTGCTTTAAGTAGGCTTGTTACATATCTTAAAAATTCAAATACCGTTCATATAATGACATATCTAATAAACAATATAACACAGAAAAGGGAATAGGGGAAGCCAGACCAAGGAATCGTTCATATATATGTATATTATTTATTAAAGAAATGAATATATATGAATTTTTAAAATGTACATTTACAACACACTTACATATGATTTTCTCACAGGAACAGAATAAATCATGAAATACTGCCATGAAACTTGGCAATAAAAGCGATAACAAAAAAAAAAACAAAAAAAAAAAAAAAACCCCACTTAAGAAGATCTGTTTAGCTTGGGTTCGTTGTGATTAGAAGCATGAAAATGCATCTCTCCAAATCGGATAAAACGGCACTCTGTGTTTGTTCAACAGTTTGAAAATATTAATTTTTTTCTTTTTTCATTGAATAGAGAGAAATGACAGATTGTGATTGTGCACGCGCTAATACTGGATGAAGAGAGTAATATTGATGTAATACTATGCCATCAAAGTTGAGTAATAATTCTTCAAAAAGGGAAAAAACTATAAAAATTATTTGATGGATTGATTATACTTTTGTTGCTCACTGGCATCGCTTTACGAGTTTGCGGTGTGGAGAAAATAAATAAAACAGCCCATAAAGGTGATTTCTTGATGAAAAAAGGAGGATAGTTAATGTATGAATTAACATTACTTCGTAAAAGGCGAAAAAAATCAAACCTGACTTGGACCGGCTGGGTAGGCCGTCTTTGGAAAGATATTTGGGGGGGGGGGGGTTAAAAGGGGTTTCTGAGTAATTATTTATACAATTTAATGCAAATGCTGTGTAAATATGAAATGTTTTCTCTTTCCTGGATGCATGAATTATCAATTGTTAGCAACGCTTGACGTTGATCATTTAAGCGGGGAGCATAAGCTGTCGGAATTGACTAGAGCGCAACGCTAGAATTCGCTATAGCCTTTCATCTCTCGCAAATCCTGGTTAGAATGCCAATGAACAAGTCGGAATGTTGCCGTATGTTCATACCGAAGGTACTCTGCTATCGATTAGATATCTGGGTTAATATATATGACAATGAAGAATATTTGAAATTATTTCTTTAAGCGTAATGTTCGAGTTATTTCACGTTTTGATTTTGTCATACATGGGAAGTGTCAAAAGAAAGACAACTCGTTAAAACCTTCTTAAAGTTATTATATTATCAGTGGCGTAGATGAGTCAAAAAGAGGATATAACTTGCAATTCTCAATTGAAAATGAAAAAAGACCTCGCCTTCAAAATAAAAACATTCATTTACAATAAATCCCCACCCCTAATAAATAAATAATAATAAAAAAACCCAAAAGTGATCATGTAAAATACCAAAGTAAATGGTGATGTTTCATTGTTGCACTTACAAAGTAACATTCATGGACATTGTAAACCGGAAGTGACGTCAGATAGAGAGTGATAAGTGTAAGTATCTCCTGCTTTGCTAGTCATGTCCTCATGAAGGCCTAATCACGAATAAACAAATGCAATAAGTTCGACGATGAATTCTTACATTCCATCCGACAGCCTCTATTTGGCGTAAATGTAATACATCTGCTTGCCTCTTACTGCTTTCTTGGTATTTGTGTTGCATAGTACCAGTCTGTTGTCCGGAACTGCTCTTACTGTAATCAGGTTGGATTTTATTAGCCGGCGGATATAGATACAATTGCGAACCAGCCAAAGGCGCACTTATGTACTCCACTCATTATAAATCAGAAATGTTTTGCTATAATTTGATTTAGTTGCCATTAGACACTAGATAAGAATTAGTAGCGTGGAGACAGTCAGCTCTACATTTGAAGGCATACGGCCCCTATATATTCTATCCAATATAATAATACATTTGAGCAACCGAAAGTCAATATCATTCTAAGATGTGACTTTACAATATTTTTTGCAGTTATTTGTTACTTTATTATTCCTTTTGGGTCAAATAGTTTGTTCTACAAGTATTTCATACTTGCGGTTATGAGATTTTCTGAAGAGACAAAATTTTGTCGAAATGACGCACAAAATTTTGTCGCAATGACGCACAAAAGTTTGTCCAAATTTATATTGGTGTTGACAGTTTTCAAATGTATAAAATTTAGTTGCAGTTACTTCTCTTTTCCGCCATCTTAGAGGTATATGAGGAAATATTAAGAATAAATCAACAAAATTATTTCTATTTGTTTTTACTAAGGATATTTCCTGAAATTTTATGCAATATTTGAACCATTGAACAAATTAAAATGTTTCCAAAGAAGTGTAAATATAGATAATCTTCTAAGGACAATTCAATATAATTAGTATAAATACGAAACATAAACTACGCTTTTACATTCAATACTGCAGAGAAAGGGAAGTAACTCCAATTAAATTTCAGTCATTAAAAACCTATCTATCAATACTTACTAAGTTACTATTCTATGTCGGCAAACTAACGTGTTTGAAATAGAGAATACTGCAAGGCTGAATACATAACATATCACAATAACCAATTATGTATATAAGTATATTTACTTTCAATGCTATCAGTAACTTTGAATTCATGGGTTCAAAATTGCCGATAAGGGATTTACAGATGGACCGCCACTGTTCCTCCCTTGCTTTGATCATGGTAGCCCTTGATGTGCTGCATCCCCTTCATCATGTTGGCCATGTTTCCATCGGTCTGAGACCAGCCCCACCCTCCAGAATATCCGTTGTTATAGGCAAAATCATACAGCTGATTGATAGTCATCCCACCGCCATTTTTCTCCCTGAATTCTCCAATAATTAGGGGTTTTCGTAATCCAAGGTCAGAAAATTTGTGCTAAAAGTGAAATATACAACATAGATCTATAAAAACCAATGTAGCAAATGTGATAAAACGTGTTTTAAGGCCAGTGAGTGGCGTGTAAAAGTTGAGAAAGAAAATACACTAAGTTGATCGGTGTTCTACGTCGCTTCCAACAATTTTTCAGATATATCGCGATATGGACGCAAGAGGTAATTAACCGCTGAAACATAAATCCACAATCTGGAAATCGACCTAAAATTATATGCTCCACGAGCCGATCACTTAACCACCTCACCAAGGCTTTCCCCAAGATACAGAAATTTTAAATGAATAAAAAATAGCATCTCGGGAAAGCCTTAAGCTAAAAGATAAAATGAAGGAAGTATCGGCTTCTCCTGCTGATAGTCTACTTCCGCATTGGGCTCGTAACTAACATCAGTAAAATTTATTTGACTGGAGTTACAGATAGTTTTCAAATGCATAAACATTACTTGAAGGTCCTTCCCTTTTCCGACATTTGGAATAATATATGTGAATATCTGTATATAAATCAATCAAATTATGTGAGAGATTTTTTTTTTTACAAAACTAAGAATGCTTCCTGACTTTTTGCAGTTCTAATGCAATATTTGAACTATTGAATAATATAAAAATATGTTAAGAAGTGTAAATATAGACAACTTTCCCAAAGTAATTCTATTAGATTAGTATGAATATAAAGCACAGCTTCCCCTCCAAGGTGATAATAAGGGAAGTAACTCTGTTAATTCTTTATTATAAGAAAGAAAGATTGATTGATTATTATTTTACGTCATTCCACGGTTATTTCACGTCTATGGTGACTGCATTTGCCTGATGCATTGCATAGAAATTTCTGTCTTTGCAACGGAACCACCCGAAGCAGCGAGTGATCTTTTACGTGCCACGCCTACCATGACACGGGACCTCGGTTTTTACTGTCTCATCCGAAAGATAGAACATCGGTGTGCCCAGGGCGGGAATCAAACCCGGCACCTTTAGGTCATGAGCCGAGCACCTTATTCACTAGGTCCCACCGGCTTTTATCATAAGAAAACTATTTATTAAAAGGATAATATAATATCAAAGCTTTTATAAAAATGTATTTTTGAAATATTATCACTAACAAGATTACAGCGCGACCGTAGATATGCAATCAAAATCATAATTCTTCATCGTGAGGACAGTATCTCGGTAAACTAATAAATCTACATAATTATGCTGAACGGGCTCTTGCATATCGGAATGTGCAAGATATAAATGCAACAAAAGAGGTCATATAACAATCATAATGAACAAAAACGTACACGCTTTCTTATACTCAATATTTATTAGACATCTTTGCAACATGTGACAAAACTTCTACACAATTTTGAAAATTATTTTTCAGGAACGAACAGCTGTTAAATGTATAGAATAGATATAAAAAGAAAGAGAAATATATTATTTGGAAACGATACTTTTAATGCATCTTAACTAAACTGTTCGACATGACACATTGCCTACCTTGAAAGGAGAATCGCTTCCAAAATGGCCGTTCCAATCATAGCTGTGTACTTGATAAAATGACAAGGTGCCCTGAAAATTGAAAATTATAAGATATCATTGAAGGTACTTTTGACCTAAACACTCAACTGTTAAATAAGAGGCAAATAGAGCAAATTGTTTAGACAATAATGATGAAAAACCACGATGAAGTAAAACGACCAAGGAAATAAAATGACTTCATTCAAATTTAAATCAAACTGTGAACATGATTAGCTTGTGAATTAACAAATGGAAAGGAAAGTGACATACGGATAAAGATGACCAGTATGACATACGGTATGGTTATGTTTATCGTGTTCTTTCTAATGTTACGAAACTCAAATTGTATTTGCAATGATTTCATAAAAAATATGAATGCAAAATTTTCTAGTTAGCAACTTTAGCTAAACCGGGGCAATTTCGGAGATCACAATTATACTATTGTTTTGAAGAGAAATCAAGAAAAATTCGACCCAAATGAGATTTGACTGTACCATTTGCTTGCCGCCAGCTTTGATGAGGCAGCTATCTTTGTAAAAATTATGATAGCCAAATCGGTCAGTATTGACACGCCCACTCCACGCCCCCACAGTCACCAAAGCGTGCGGATCAGTGCGCTTTATTGCATCGGCTTGCCAGTTTATAAATCTGTCCAAACAAGTAAAACTGAGACATTAAGCATGAATAAAAAATAGATAAATTCAACAAATAAATAAATGAATAAATAAATAGATAATAAATAAATAAATATCTATGCAAAATGTAAATCACTAAGATAAATAATGAACTCTTGTTTCATATTTTTTTATTGCATGGTCGTTAACAAGATCATGTGATAAAGACCACGTGATCAAAGATTTGAAACAGGAGTTTATATAGTTATTATTTAATATCACTACCCTCAGGAAGATTTATTTGAAACTATAAAAATAAACATCTATAATAATTTTAACTTTCTACAGTTGTAGTTTGAGGAATATATAAAAGGGAAAATGATATCATAAAAACAATGTTGATCCATGTGTTAAATCGATAATAACTGCATATAACTGAAAAAAATCTGTCTTAATAAGTCACCTTTGGATTTCTTCGGCTGTGTAGAGTTTTCCAGCCCACCCAGCACCTGAGTTGTGCAAGATTCTGGTATCAAAGCAAGGGTCAATATTATAAACATCCGGTTTCATTTCTCCCTCCGGTTCATTCATTATATCCCAACCGCCCAATGCCGGCTCATCCTTCAATGCCGTTACCATGGGAATGAGGGCGTGGTCTAGGTAGGACTGCAGTTTACTTGTGTCCTTGATGAGCCCGTCTAGCCGGGAATGGACATTCGATGAGACGGCACCATTCCATAACGTGGGGAAGATAAAGATATTGTGTCTCCGTGCATCTTGAAGCATTGTTCTCATGTCACTAATCAGGGTGCCGCCATCATCCGTGCCTGTCACTCGGCCAGATCCGTCAAACTTCGGAGATGTCTGCCCCTCTATGTGAATCCATACTCCTGTCAAATGTATTACATATATACAAATATAATAAAAGACATATCAGATACATATTCATACTATGTCACCGCCTGCAAGATTTCTACTTATCTACATTATTATACCCCACCGCAAACAAAGTTTGGGGGGGGGGGGGTACATAGGAATCACCCTGTCTGTCCGTCTGTCCGTCTGTCCATCAACCTTTGTCCGGGGCATAACTTTTTTATTCTTTATCATATGATGATCATACTTGGTACATTTGTTCCTTTGGAGATGCCGGTGTGTCAATACCCTGAACCAAGGTCGTGGGTCAAAGGTCAAGGTCACTATGCCCTATTTTGAATTTTGGTGCCGCGGGGGTTATTTGTCCCGTTGGGACAGTTCTAGTTATATTTGCCAGTGATACCCTTGGGATAAGTATTGTTGGGGGTTTTCCCCCATTACATATGTTATAAACTTAATGAATGAAATATTAACATGTCTACTTAATAAGTCAACAGTCATTGATATTGCAACGTGTAACTTACGGACAGAATTTCCACCAGATTGTTGCACTTGTTGGAAGGCATGGTTATATTGGCTTCTGACATTGTGGTACTGATTTTTTCCAAAGTCGTAAGCATAATGTTCCCACGCCTTGTTTATTCCCGACAGAAAAACTCTCTGACCGCCAAAATTAAAATGGTTTCCATGTATTCCCAGTTTCTCGCCACTTGTAACTAAAATAGAGATATTCAAGAGGTTTTGATTGAACATTGTTTTACGTCACTCCACGATTATTTCACTTATATAGTGACGGCATCTGCTTGATACATTGCATACAAATTTAGACCTTTGCAACAGACCCACCCGAAGCAGCGAGGGATCTTTTACGTGCTATGCTTACCGAGACGGGACCTCGGTTTTTACTGTCTCATCCGAAAGACAGAACACCGGTACGCCCCGGGCGGGAGTCGAACCCGGGACCTCTCGATCACGAGCCGAGCACCTTATCCACTAGGCCATAGCGGCTTCAAGAAGTTTTGAAAGTCTGACATAAACATGAGCTCTCTTCTTACTTTGTAAGACTCTGTACTGGTCATTATTTGAGTAGAACCATGTAAATTTGTCATAATGGTACCCCGTAGATGCCTCTTTGCATGTCGCGTGAATATTGTTCATATGTGAAAACAGAATGTGTTCAAGTGAATCACTTTGGAGAGAGATGCTTTGTATTATCATGCAGAATTCATGTTGACTTGAATATCTTACACATCCAAAATTCTTTTTCCAAAGGGGTACTTAGAATTATGTCGAATAAAATAAAACAATGCGCCAATGTGGAAACTCGTGGTACCCGTGAAATCGGAGTGTAAACAGGTGCAATTAAGGAGTAAGCTTCTCCCGTTTGCTAGAACAACCTTCATACATAACCAAAGAATATAGACAAAAATATTTCCATACTGCACCCAAGAGATATACATGTATATGGATTTTCACCGCATAGAAAGTGTCAAAATCTCATAATATCAGAACAGGGAAGTCTGAAAATAAACTCTCGAGAAAAGTGTAATCAAAATTTTGCCCGAGAAATTTTAATCTAAATATCACCCAATCTTTGTTGAATAATGGATTAAAAGGTCAGCATATTTTCACGATTTTGGTTAATATGATTCTTACTATTAATTACTTTCATTCGACGTTTTTGAGTAATCTGTCAACAGGTTTTATACACATAATTCCTTTCATTTTCATCGCAGGTGTGATCTAGACATATGAGGTTGAAGTTTGTTAAACTGATATTAAAACTGCTCACCTGGGGCGGTTGTGTGGTGAGTAGATCCACCACCCCCACTGTTTTGGAGTTTACATACGAAATACGAATGGTCATAGGATGCATCACAGGCCTGATCTGACCACTGTCCGTGATACGTACTGTCCACCTTCATGATGGCACACCCCTCTACACCATGCCAGTTATCTGGTTCTCCTGGCGGGAAATGCAAGGTTTAAAAAAGATGACCTTTTGAAAAAGGTTTTGCTGTATAACATTGATATGAATTTAAGCATAGATCTTCGTCGTAAACGAAAGACATTTTTAAAGGACATCAAGGTCAAAGTTGAAAAAGGTAGAATGCGGGTCTGCACGCTATGTCCGCATGTGTAAGACAAGTTATATAATTACATTGCCATCAAGTGGATGTAACAGTAAATATAACATAAGTAAACTTATCATTAATACTATTATAACAACTTTAGGCTAAAAACTAACATGTGTATACTATATAACTTTATGTTCTATTTTCAATATTGATATTTCCTGTCAGTTTTAATTTCAGTAAGATTGATAAGAATATCAACAAGCCAACAAAGAAAAAAGAAAAAAGAAAACTCTGAATAAGGGGCAGTCGTCAACCCTAATGGTAGATCTGGTATCGTTCAACAAAAAGCTTTAACTTGCACTGCATATATGCATTTTCAATGAATATCTAGGTAAAATACACAATTACGAATGTGAATAGTACTATGTCAGTGACATCCACAACAATGTACTGGAGTAGACATACATTGATTGTTGCGAATCGGAGGTGATACCAAGAGTACGATTGTGATAATCATCTCCTGTTTGGCTTGCCGCACCCACTGTGCATTGTCGATACACATAATATGAACGCTGTACACAGGTAATTAATGTGGACCAAAACTGTGTAGAGAGTGAACAAACCCTGCTTGAAGTGGGAATATGTGACTGGGGATCCATCAGTCCACGTGTAGGTACTTCCTTTCTTCTCATGACCAATCCAACAGTTCTTTCCGACTGAAAAAGACACAATAAACTTCTTTCTGATTATGTTTATTTTATAAGAAACATTCTGATGGAAGGAATTAATAAAAACTAAGATCATGAATTAGGAACGAACGGAAAGTTAGCTAGCTTTAAAATTTCTGTTACTAATAATCTTAAAACTACTGAAATTATTATAAGAACGATTTTAATACAACGGTGGACATTCACGGACCACTGAAAACCAGAGGTAAAACTAGATGAACAAGCATACTGAGTATTGCTAAAGTAATACATGTCCCCCACCGGTTTCCATAAGTCCATAGGCTGTAACTTAAAACAAAACAAAACAAAACAAAAAATAAACCAAAAAACTCTCATTCATGACCAATCTCGAGTTTGATCTGTAACTCATACATACAAACCTGTATACCAAATTTCAAGTAAAAAAACCTGGAAAACCAAAGTGTATCGGACAGACGGACACACAGACGGAGAAGACCCCCCCCCCCCGTTTTACAAGTGGGGGACTAATGAACATCTTCTGCTTTGCTACTCATGTCGGTCATTAATACCCCAAGACATTAATTTAAAACGAAAATAAACATCTGAATATTATTACAGTATACATCTGAATATGTAACCGTTTGAAAGATGACATCTGACAAAGTCTTTGAAATGTGATACCTTGCAATAAAGTAATTGTGACAGTTAAAACATAAACAGACCAGCATGGCAGAGATGGTAGACCTGTTGGTTTTCGGTGTTGCTGTGGATGGAGGCTAAGTGACCACCATGTGTTACGCAATATGCTTCAGCATCATGGAAAGTCTTATATTGGCGAACCAACTGGAAATGGGCACCTGAAACAAACATATGACTTTTATGTGAGAAGTCTGACGCACACCTTCTGGGTTAGGAAAAGTGCAATGAAAAGGTAAGGATGTCCGGCTTACAAACCACACTAAATGTGGTCAAGGTCAACAAAATGATCCCTATTCACAATCGCCATACACGATAGATTGGATAAAATCATTAAACAAATATCGCAATATCCAGAATTTAGTACTCTAATGCCATAAAACTTTTAGCATTGAAAAATTTACGTACACCGCGTATTGAACAGTTTGAAATATTAGTACATTTTTTGTTGTACTAGTATTGGACACAAGAAACTTATAACAATTTTGTGATATTTTACAAAGTCGAATATTTAGTAATGTTTATGTTTTACTTATTGGTTTGATTGCTGTGCTCGTGAAGTTGGGTTTTTTTTTTTTTTTTTTTTTTTTGGTTGTTTTGTTTTTTGTTTTTTTGTTTTTTGGGGGTTTTTTGTCGCACAGTTCATTAAGACTTCTTTTTAAAAGCGGTCGTCGTGTTACAGTTAATTTCCCCATTTGGGTAGATACAAGTGCTTTGGGAGTGTATTTTTGTCCCTTTATTTTCCTTTATTTTACATCGGTTTTCATAGAACTTGTTTACGCCATAGTTATTCTACGTCAGACTCTTGCCTAAAGAGAACATAACTCTTTTTTTCACAAGAAGACCGATCAATTTAGAATGCTGATAAGTTATAGTTTTAATTGTATCTTGTATTCTTTGTCATAAGCAATGGTCGCCAACGTACTTGGGATTTACTCCTTATGTGACTTTAAACAAAGCAAAACATAAAATGAAAATAATACAATGCATGTATTATAATATGTGAAAGTATAGTTATAAATCTTTTTTCAGTAACATGCTTTTATCGATGCAAAAATTTCTAAAATGTAGAAATATTTAACACGTGCTCTTACCGTAGGCGAGATGAAAAAAGAAGATGAGAAAGATCCCACTGGTCAACATGATATCTGGAGTCTTGACCATTCATGTAACACCCCCACTCTGATCTAGATCTTCACAACTCAACTTATACATATACTGATAAGAGGTCTCTTTCATGCTTAATGTAAGACTTACTATATTAGGAAATCGTTATTGACATGGGATCAAGTATCTAGGATAGTGTGGTTCACATTCGATAACGTAAATTGTGCATACATGTATTTATAGAATAAGTGTCTTATTTGGTGTTTTCATGCAGGAATAAATGAGCTTCGCCGTCCGTTAGGCGGCGCTTTTGTACTATGAGTTATCAAATATTTTTGTTTGTTTGTACTTACACAGGAGACATTCACTCCTCCCGGGGACTTGCAATTGGTCTCACCTATGAATTAAAAGATGTCCGTGAATTTCTACTGTGGTACATTGTCGTTAGTGCCATAGTCATGTGACAGTAGTTACTCCAATATTTTACACATATATATCGATGGTGGTACCAATGATAATGATGATAATTACTGGTAGTGATGATGATGATTGATGATGATGATGATTATTATTATTGATGACGATGATTGATGCTGCTATTGATGATGATGATGATTGATGCTGATGATACTGATGATGATTGATGATTATGATGATTGATGATGATTGATGATTATTGATGATTGATGATGGTGATGGTGATGATGATGACGATGATGATTGATAATGATGATGATTGATGATGATGATGATGATGATGATGATAATGATGACGATGATGAATGATGATGATGATGATGATGATCTGATGTTTGATAATGATGATGATGATGATGATGATGATGATGATGATGATGATGATAAATATTGATGACGATGATGATGATGATGTAAATTAATTATATCTCCGACCTTGTTTCTGTTTGCCTGGGTGATAAAGCTATCAGCAGATGAGAAAAAATTGGTACTTGGTAGGTACAATATGATGAGCTGGATGACCTTGACTTTGCAGGCGACCTTCTTGCTCTTCTTTTTCATACCAAGCAGCAGAGGTTGGAGAATCACGAACTACATATGCAAGAGAAGATTGTTACATTGGTACCTAGCAAATTGATCAGAATACATACACTAGATTAAATATCCATATAAGGAAAAAACAAGATCCTCCGGTTAGCAAAGTCAATGATACCTTTGTCATGCTGTATAAGACCAATGCGTAACTGATACGGACGGTTTTACATACCTTGGAAGCATAGTAGACAAGCATGGTACGACAGGCGCCAATGTAAGAGCCAGAATAGCATTACATCAGCTGTAAACTTCTGGAAATCACAAGTCTTGTCTTTACTAATTAGACCAAAATCAAGATTTTTAACAACATCGAGAAGCCTGGCTCACGTTGTGGTGCAGAAAATTGAGAAATACTATCACCAGTTTGAGGAAAATATAAACATTCATCAACATCCACCTCAAGAAATAGTCCTCATCAGATGGTTTGTCGTCATCAACGACCTTGACCTGTGAAAACGTACCAACGATGACCCGTAGAGAAAGACATCATCCAGAGGCATAAGATTGGATGTGGATTGGTCCTACTAAAGCCAGTCACTACTTCCAGACAAGTCTTGACCTGAACCACGTAGAAGAAGAAGAGAGACCGATCAAAGAACAAGTGGAACAGAAATTTATTTATTTCTTTTTTTTGTTAATTTGAAAAAATAAGTTTTTCTTCTTCTTTTGGGGGGTTTTCAGTTAGTTTGTATTGTATTGTAATGTTATTTGCTCAAGCAGTACTTGAGCAGTATGCATCCTTTTAGCTTGGTTCTACTTTGACTCTTTTTAATTTCTGTTTTCTGTTGCATCTTAGTGCTTTATCCGTCTGTGCATATTCTGAATGTGCTTTCTTAGTGCTTTGTAGTGCTTGTGACATGAACTCTATAACCCTTTATACTGCAGATCCTATGTACATACATAATTTTTATTGGCTTATATATACGCTTGTGATATTGTTTTATTTTATTTTTGATTTGTTTGCATTACTTTTCTTATGCCGAAATTGCAGCTCTTCAGAGCTTACCTATATAACATCATGTTTGACACACAAAATAAAGCACTACATCTGTATCTCTATTTTTAGTTGTATCTTAGTGCTCTGTCTTTCTGTGCATATTCTGAATGTGACTTTCTTAGTGCTTTGCAGTGCTTGTGATATGATCTCTATAACCTTTTATATTGCAAAACCTATGTACATGTATACATATAGTCTTACATTTAATTTGCCTGCAATAGTTGCTTGTGATATTGTATCATCTCAATTGTTTGCTTTACTATTGTTATGTCGAAATACAACCTCCTTCTGAGCTTATGTTACACTGCTACATATGTTCGACACAAAGTAAAGTTTATGTATTCTGTATATATGCCGATTCAGAGGATGGAAGTGGTTTTAGGGCCAATTCGAACATTGGCTCAGTGTCGAATGTCTGGGGAAGACTTGTTTGTCAGTTGCTATACCTTTCTTAGGACAACTGAGGATCAATGATTTTAACTTTTAACTCATTGTGTCATATTGCCATGCGAGGTTTTTATCTTGACTGCCACATGAAGTATAACGCTCAACTTTTGAGTACATTTCGTATTGCCGGGAAGAAGAAGAAGAAGAAGAAGTAGAAGAAGAATGTTGTTACTCTGTGTTTTGAAATATCTGGCTTCAAATTAAGAAAAAAATCTCTTAATCTTCCTGTATACGAATCGACTTCCATTTAAATGTTACGGTTATGTATATTTATTATATTGTCAGCTATCCAGATTCCAACCGTAAAAAAGTATTTCGGTATAGGTTTACATATTACTAGAATAATGCATATTTCCTGCTTGACAAAAACATTATAAAACAACAATAAACAAAGTTTTCTGAATGATAAGTAAGTTGATAAATTTGTAATATTCTGGTTTAAAGTTTTTTTTTATCCAATTGCCGCCACATAGGTTACCAATGTTTGAATTTTAATGATAACCGCATCTTATTCCTTTCTTGTGTCCGTGTTTCACACTTTCGCCGTCTCAGGAAAGTTAAGTCGACGTGACGTCACCGTCCACTTTGTCCCGTGGATCGTTTAGGACGAAATTTCGGGAAACTTGAGCTTTGGCCAAACAACTCTACTGGGCTGTAAGATGTTCTTAAATGTGTAAAGTATCAATTTGTGCCAGGTACAGAGGTAGAATGACCCAAGAAGTATAATCGTTCCTATAAATCAAAACCTCTCGAGGAATTTTCATCTGTCTCAGTAAAGTAATTCTATTTGCCTAAATGTTGAAACTGGCTTGGCTGTAATGGTGTAACAGGCAGGAGACAAATAAAGATGTGGCCAGACCTGGGAATCAAGCTCAGAACTCTTCGGCTATAAAGGGAGATGCTGTCACCATTTAGCTATTTGGGCCGATACCCATCCGTCACAGTCCTCCCCTTTTAGAGGTTTCCAACCCTGGAAACTGAAATGCACAACAATCTAAAGACTGTAACCCTCACCCTGCTGACTGCACATGCAACTCATGAAGGCTGCATGGCCACACTGCACCAAATGTAACAGGCAGGAGAAAAAGATGTGGTCTAACCCGGGAATCGAACCCACAACCCTCCCCTAATAAGTGGGATGTTCTCACCATTCAGCTTTCCAGGCCGATACCCATCCATCACAATAAAATATTTGGCTGTCTGATTTGAGAATAAATGTTATGTTAATCTCCTTGACTGTTTACAGTTATATTGATCAGATTTATGGACAGTAAACCCAATAAGGCTAAGTCTTGAAAACAAAGAAACTTGTGAGTTATGCAAACAATAATTATTTATGATAGCTAAGGTTAATGTGTAATCACAGTCACCACCTAGATTTTTAAACTTGGATCATTAAGCTGTTCCTGTGCCACTGATTTTATCATTTATTCAAAGTATATGTCTTATAAATGATTGGTGAGGAGAAAAAAATCCTTTTCTTTCCAATGTCAGCTGACAGTATTGAGTTATAGCTGGAGATAAAGATATCAGTCAGTACAAATATAATCAGTGTTGTAGCTACGCTGAGTCTATGAATCAAGCACTAATGCATTTAAACATTCACGATTTTAACAGTATACATGTGTAACCAGCAGGGTGAAAAATTGTAGCTGGACCTGGGAATGGAATTCAGAACCTTCTGCTTTCAAGGCAAACACCCTTGCCATTGAGCTATATGGGCTGCATGATCTCAGCATCTGTAACCCCCCCCCCACCCCCTTGCGGGAGTATACCAAACCTGGATACCTAAGAGATAGATTAACTTTAGTTCTCCTTCACATGAACGTCATTTTCATGGCACCATATCCAGACCCAGAAGCTTCCACTTCTAGGGCTGATGCTATCGCCATTGAGCTATCTGGGCCAATTCGTCATCTGTCACACGTAAATTCACATACAGTCCAACAGTTGCATAAATCTTCTAGCTGTCTAGGCAATAATCCACTGATTGACAACGTAGATTTCCAGTAGATTCTATGGTACGACTGAAATATGATAGGTTATAACCATTGGTTTTGTATTACTTATTATTCTGCTATATATAGACACTTCTCTGATATTGTTTACACTAATATTGTCCTCATGATACTTGACCAAAAAAAGTTAAGAAGTGGTGTGATGTGATAATCCAACATCAACAATGTGACAGTCATCTTGATGATAATGTTAGGATTCTGAGTGGGAAAGTATTAGTCTGAAATGTCAGGCCCAAACATATGACTTGCCTTATACTTGAGTTGGACAGTTCAGACTAGGATAAGATATACTGTGTTAATATTCATTGTTGTATCATAATGCCCTTCTTATCTGAGTATGATTTTTGGATGATGCCACCCAATGTAAATACCTATAAAGTTGTTGGTTTTCTTTGTGGAAAAGTCTCTCATTGTACAAACCTATAAAGTTGTTGCTAACTTTTTGGTTTATTTGTAGAAAAGTATTTCAAGGTCACCTACTGTAAATGCCTATATAGTTGTTGGTTTTCTTTGAGAAAAAGTCTCTCATTGTACAAACCTATAAAGTTGTTGCCAACTTGTTGGTTTTCTTTGTAGAAAGGTATTTCAAGGTCACCCACTGTAAATATCTATATACATGTAGTTGTTAGTTTTCTTCATGGAAGGTCTCCCAATGCACTTATCTATAAAGTTGTTGGTTTTCTTAGTAAGCTGGTCTCTCACTGTAGATACCTACAAACTTGTTGGGTTGGGGCTTTTTTTATGTCGGTACTACCATTTCCTCAATCACCATCATAAGCTACCACCATGAGTTTGAGTAAGTTTGTTAATCTGATTTTGTATTTAACCCCCCCCCCCCCCCCAAAAAAAATATTCAGAAGTGGCCACAATTATGACAGTGTGGAGTTAAACTATAAACATTACATTCTCTTTCAGGGCTAAAAACAGTGCATCATGTAGCAGTCTTACAGATAAAATAGCAGTAGCTGTTGTTTATATATTAAACAAAGAATTATAAAATGTTGCCATGGAGATCTATACAGTCATTTGTCAATAAACCGGCTAGTGCCATTCCAAGTTTACCTCATCAGTCTGAATGTTTTCTGTATTTTCGCAGAAGGTATGTCATAATTGTATTTATTTGTGGGTTCTTAAACTATATTACCTTTTTACTTATTTTTTTTAGTATTTCTTTTAATTGCCTTTTTATATAACTTTTTTTGTGTTTTTTGTTTGTCACTCTGAAATTGTATAATTATTGTATTCTGAAAAAGGAGCAAATTGCCTCAAGAATTTGATGATTTATTTCATATTTTAGTGTCATTATCAATTTTATTGTGCTTTTATATTTGAACTTCAGTTTTAAAGTGACTTGCGTCCACTCTCAGTTGAACAGACAATCTTGAATTAATGAAATGTATTTAATACTTTCTTTTTCTTTTGTGTTTTAATATATGTGTAAATATTCTTGATGAATCTGTTGAGGTTTATAACATTTAAACTTTAACGCTGTTTAAAAATCCGTTTTTCTGTTTCTTAAGAAAAACAACAGAAATTATGAAAAAAATGCTGTATTTTGATGTACAACTAAATATATAATATAACAATTTTTGTTTTTCTCCAATGCATTTGCAGTGCAGTTTTTTTATTAACACTTTCCAAAGAGGTCTAATTTTGATCACAACTACAATATTGGATTTTGTCTTTCCAGATATGCTAGCAAATCGTATAATGAATGTATAAGGATACTGAATCTGAAACCAGGTGCAAGCAAACAAGAGATTAGACAAGCTTATATTTCACTTTCTAAAGAGGTAAGAATGAGCTTCGCCATCCGTTATCATCTGTTAGGCGGCACTTGTGTACCATGAGTTAGAAACGACGTTGAACGTTAGCAACCTTATGACGTCATAAAAACGTTTCATTGTTCTTTACGTCATTTGTTGTGGGAATACATTTTATTTCCTCCCTTAATATTAGGACCACAGTTAATGGCGGCGAAGACCACTCATATCGGCAGAGTGATTAATGGAACATTTAGCACTCAATCTGTGCATTTGTCTGTCTGTCCATCCTGACTGAATACCAATCACATTATTAGCATGTTCATGCAATGTAGTGTGGCAGATGATGGTATTGGCTTGGATAGCTCAAGGATGAGAATATATCTATTCTTAAAGTGGAAGGTTCTGGGTGTGATTCCAGTGTCCAGCCACGATTTTTGAACCTGTCTGTTACAGATATGGTGTTGTGAGAGTGACTTTATATGAAGGAGAACCAGAGGTGATTTCTCTCTTAGGTTCCGGGTTTGGAATCCTTGGGCAATTGGGGGAGTGTAATGGATTTTGGTATCGACCCGGATAACTTAATGTAGGGATTGTCAGTCCTGAAGATGGAAGATTCTGATTTCAGTACCCCATGGGCTTGAAGGTTGGAATGTGAGGGTAGTGAACAGCCAAAAATACCCCAATCTTAAAAAAAACCCCTTTTTCTCTACTTTACAGTTCTAGCATAACAGTTGTATGCATAGTTATAAATGTTTAAAGAGCATAAAACCTTCTCTTTAATCAGGTTTTCACTGTGGGTATAAACTTGTAACCTCTTTACTGCAATCTTAACTCTCTCATCTCTCAGTAACTTTGGTCTTTGCACAGACTTGGATTACTACATGTAATTAAAAGAGCACTGGTTCTAGATATCTGCATACCATTTTAAGAACCCAAGTCAGGTATTATTTCTGCATAGTTTAAATATCTATTAATTTTTTTATTCCAGTATCATCCAGATATTAACAAAGATAATTCACAAGCTCAGAAGAAGTTCGTTCAGATAAACGAGGCGTATTCACTGCTTTCAAAAGGTACAGTGACAGAAACCATGACAGGTGGATCTGTCAGATATAAATTCACATTTGAGGAACAAGAATATCAAGCGTAAGTAACTTAATAAAAGGAACCTTGACCACATCTTGATTTCAGCTTCATGCTTGCATCACTGTAGCCTCTCGCCTCTGTTAAGCTTGGGTTCATCATTAGATTGGCCACTGGGGAGGTTTATTAATGTATCTGCCGAAGTTCAGAGATTTTCACGAGGCACTAAAATTTTATTTCCCTCTGAATAGATGCAGAAAAACACGTGGAAGTTATATGACAAAAAATAAAAGATGAAGGTAGTGTACTGGTTCAGTACCTGATTTATATCACTGATGAATAAAACAGTAAAAACCGATGTCATGTTAGATCAGCAGGCAGAAAAGATCCATCGCTGCTTGTGCATGGGTCTAATGCCATCATAATATACATGTATCGGAATGAAACAAACATAATAATTAAATAAACAAATAACATATTTTATGATGAAATAAGTCCCTTACCCACCACAAAAAAAGAAATGATAAATGGTTTCTAATTTTTTTTTAAGGGTTGAATGTTAGGAAAAATTATTTAAGTACATGTAAGTTCACGAGAATTCTGAGCCAGATCTCTGGTCTTTTTGTCTTGTATGTGACATTAGTTGGTTCCAGATACAGTTCTTTATTATGCTCTTGTTCTAATTCATTGTATGATTACTTTTTCTTTAAATGGGTCATATATCATAAATGTAAAACTTATTTGAATCGTACTAGTTTTAGACCTTTGTAAATATGCTTTTCTTTACAGAGGGGCTCATGGTCAAAGAATTCAGTATGACGAAGCCAGGAAGCGAGTATTCAGACGTCAGGCCTATACCCCTCATCAACACTCGGGAACAAGTTTTACCGAAATCATAGACGATTTTTTTACAGTCAAGAGAATCGTTGCTTTACTTGCAATTATAATTCTCTACAAAGTCTTAGCAAAATCAAGGTTGGTATTTTCTTCGGCTGAAAAAAATATATAATTCTCATGCTGAAGTGATTTGATCCTGTGTGCATGACCAGAACAATGTGGAATACGAAACTGTCTGTGGCACTTACCACAACGTAATGCAATGGACATTCATGGACCCCTGTTAAAACATAGGTGAAAGCAGGTGCCCGGGAGGAACAAACATCCCCTATTTGGCTAGCCATATCAGACACAAATGCTCAAAATAAACAGACAACACTGTATACACATCATGAATATGAACAAACTGTGCATATAAAGTGTTACAGCCACACAATACCAAGGTCAAGGTCATGACAACACTTACGTCTAATTCTCTGCAGGGAATTTTTCTTCAAGCTTGATAAAAAGCAAGCCTAGTTTGTATGATGGCACAAAGTTTCTCCAAAGAGTATCATGTAACTGATCATAATTTTAAGTAAAACAAAAACACAAAATGAACAAATCGGGAAGATCTTGTTAGTAACAAAATTAGTTAAAGAAAACTTTAACATTACAATATTTTTCAGGTGTTGCATCTCACTGTTAAATCTATGTAAAAGCAATGTTGATATAAGTAGTTCCATAGACCTTCTTCACTTAAGCCTCATCTTTAGGTACATGACACGTTTGCATGATATTCTGGGATGGAGACTTGTATCAGTTGAGAGTGATGTAACATTCGAAGTACTAAAGCCATAAAGAAAATATGGGTTAGTTCGTTGATTGATTGGGTGGGGTTTTGCGTTGCTTTCTACAATTTTTTCAGTCATGTTAGAACATGGAGACAGGAGGTAATAAACTTCTTGTAGATAATGGAGCAATCTGGCATTCAAACTCGGGTCATCTGAATCTATGTAATGTCAACCTGTCTTCCCAAGACAAGGCAGTGAAACATTGTACCAAACATGGGTGTGTTTGGTGTGGTGATAGGATGAGAAATGTAAACACTACCGCTAACAACGAACAGTAGTTTTGTCAACAGGGAAAATAACACTTCTTCCTGACATAAGGAACATTACAGAGTGGCATTGAATGTGACCTCACTTATTTTACACGACATAGAAATGGGAGATAATATTGGTATATCACTTTCTTTCTACAAGATTGATAACTTGTACAAGTGCTAAAGGAAAACCGTTGACCCTCAAAATGGTACTTACACAGCGATAAAACTAGGAAATATGGGAGAAAAAAATTTTGTTTGAAATTAACAAGCAGTTTGAAAAACCCGTATTGAAAAAGTATTCGAACCTGCAACCCTATACACATGTTTATTGATGTAAGTATACTGATGTAAGTATACTTTAAATCAATTGTATTTTTTTTTACTTTTAGTGGAAAAGGAATAGGGAATAGACAAATGGAGGCTGGGAACCTTGTCAAGGTGCAGAAAACCAATCAGATGTAAGTATACATGTTGGATTGTTGATCTGACCAAATATCCCACCTTGGATGGCTAACAGTGGGGTGTTTGACAGAATTCAAACTTGCATGAAAACATAAAATTTTCCGACCCTCTGAAAGGTCTTAGTTCCCTCGCATCTTATTACAATTTAAGCTGGTGTTTCTCAGTGAATGAGGTGCTCATCTCGTGACCAATGGTCCCGGGTTTGACTCCCATTGTGGGTACACTGGTGTTTTGCCTTTCAAATGAAACAGTAAAACCTGAGGTCCGATGTCACGGTAGGCATTGCATGTAAAAGATCCCTCACTGCTTTAGGTGGGTCTGTTGCAGAGGTGTAAATTTCTGTGCAATGCAACAGATCGATGCCATCACCATATACATGAAATATTTGTGGAGTGACGTAAAAAAAAATTGAAATTATAAATTTAGCTAAATTATCACATAAAGATGTGCATCTCCCATTTTCTGTTTGGAGTCATTTTCAACATTTTTAGGTATTTTGTCTTTTAATACTTTTGTTATGTCTTAACAATACATATCTTATCAAGTATGTTGTTTAAAGTCACATGATAAGTCATGTGATCAGGAACAAATAAAGGTGTTGCTTCTAGCCCCATATCATTATATCAGTCAAGGTCTCTACAAAATTTAATAGCTTTGTTTCTCTGCATCTACAGATCAAGTATAATATTTTGTGTCTGTGGTGTCTGTTATGTTAACATAACTTTGGACTTGTTTGTGATAGAGGCTTTCGGACTATACTTGGTACTTGATATGCATTCTTCTCCACCAAGTTCTTTTCCAAGTAGATCAATGTTGATGCCATTGTTATAGGTGCAAAAGCCAAATTTTGCTACGTGCATCTTAAGAAGTAGTATAACTGTGGAATTTTTCGTTATTAGCTCCATCTCCCCTAGTTCTTATTTTCAACATATAAGTTTCACACAGTGATACATTATTTATACAATATATTCCATTTCAGATTTCAGGAAAGAGAGATGGTAAACCAGAGAGCCCAGCAAGAGATTTATAGAGCTTGGGGTTTTAGAAAATAATGATGTGATCATTTTTTCCTGTAGTAGTTTACATTGTATTATTTTTATGATGTCAGGAAATGAGAGCTGTTTTGTTAACTCTCTGAAAATATTCTTTATTCATTTCAAGCAACTGAAATATTTTTATGTACATGTACTTTTGTAGATTGCTTATTTTACCATTTCTGTAACTGGTTCGTTAAAGATCGATTTTTAAAAACGAATATTTCCAGGTGATGGAGAATATTTTTTTACCGGAATATTTCTTTGTATTCTTAAATTTATTTTTTTTCTTCAAGGCTATTGCAATATTCATTTTTAAAATGAGCATATTTAAATTGTCTAGGATATTTTGGTATCCATGTTGTTGACTTCATGTTATGGGACTTACAATAGTCTAAATAGCAGTAAAAACCAAGAGGAAAAAGAAATAATGGAAATAATTGAAGATCTTGATGGAATGATGCATTAGAATATTTTAAAGTAAAACTTTTAATCACCATTAATAGATGGGTTTCATTGGCAATAATTGAGTCGGAGTTACCTCCCATGGTTGGCCATGTTTGTGGTCAAGCATGATTTTTGCCTCATATTATTATGTTATAATATTTTTTTTTATAATGTTCTCAATATTTATACTTCTTTAGAAACTTTTGGACATTGTCTAATACCTCAGACTTTGCATAAGCACTGCAAAAACACAGAAAGTATCCCTAGTTTGGAGAAATTATCTACATAATTTGGTTGATTTTTGAACAAATATTCAGTTATATACCTTAAAGATGGCGGACAACTTGTCACAAGGGAAGTAATTCCAGTAAAATTTTATGCAAATGAGACCTATCCATTACTGGTATGTCAGCATTTCTACTTGTAGCAGTATGTATAATAGCAACTGGCATGAAAGGACTTAAGGTTGCACGTGATGATTTTTTTTTGTTGAATTTTATTTCTTAGGTGTGTACGATTCTTGCCCTAGTACAATATGGCATTAAAACATATATGAATCCACACATTGGTGTAGTTATGGCCACATTTAAAAAATGTGACGTTTCAATTAAAGAAATGAAATACCTCATAATAAAATAATTTAATTATATGTTTCACTTATTTTGTCATTTTCCATTGTCTCACAACATTCCACGATAATTTTCCTTATATGATGGTGGCACCCGTCTGGTGCAGCTTCATGATATTGTTCATCCAAAACAGGAGATATTTTACCTGCCAACACATGCCTTCACACTGGGTCTCCATTTATACAAGGGCAAGGACACAGATAATGCATCACCTTAGAAAAGTCCGAGGCCACAACTTGGATCGGACCTAGGTCATCATATTACAGTTACAGCAGACCATTTCATTCTAAAATTCTTACGAAATTTTTAAGGATTTTTCGTAACTAGTACCTAGATAGAATATGTCTTTGAACTTCAGTATGCTTAATATGAAATGTTTTGTTGCATTTTGGGATGAGAAAAATGTCATCATAAGTTTAATAAATTCCAGTTCAGGTATCCCCTAATTGCAAAATTTGGGGTTGAAAGTTAAATAAAATCCTTAAATATTTTGTGAGAATTTTTGTGAAATGACCTGCAGTTCAATACCATTGGATCAACTTGCACCTCATAAGATGCCAAGGTTAACTCTTCATATTTGATTTACTGCCAAGGGTAGATGGGAATCTTTATCGAAGAGTTATAGGCGTTATTGTTCTACACTACAAAAAATATGTTCATAGGCCATGTATGCTCTCAATATGCCTTTGCCCTGTCTACATTTGTAATACAAAATCACTGGAATGAGGGTCACAAAAGTCTGGCAAGATTGACATTGCATAATTAGGTTGTATTTCTTAATGAAACTGGATGGAACTATCAGGAATGGTTCCTTTGAAGATAAATTGAATGCATGGACTGGATTTACAATACTTTGGTGCAACAGGAGCATGACCAAAACTATATGCAATACGAAACGTGTAACAGGCAAAAGAAAAAGATTTTGCCAGACCCAGGAAATGAACATAGAACTTTCCACTATCAAGGCTTTCACCATTAAGCTATCTGGGCTGATACCCAGCATCCGTCACTCCCCCCCCCCCCCCCCGCCAGAGTTTCCAAACACTACAATCCCTAGAGAGAAATTTACCTTTGTTCACATTCACATGAAGGTCACTCACAACACCAAATCTGTGACAGGCAGGGTGAAAAATTGTGGATGGAACTGGGAATTGAACCCAGAACCTTCTGCTATGAAGGTGGACAATCTCACCACTGAACTATCTCGGCTGATACTCATCCATCACACGTGCATGTACTGCACTTTTATACAAGTTTTCCTAGGTATTCAATATGAGCTTGTGTTTTTCTCAGGAAGGTCAGATGGAAGGAACATAAAATACTTGTAACACTTCAGATCTTATTAATAATAATATTTTATTTGTAAATTCTCGCATACAATAACTTGTAACAAATGCAGCATAGAAACCAGATAATCGCTGTCAAAGCAGCAATATATATTACTATAATCTTTACAAGAAAAACTTGTACCTTTTGATGTGTAATCACACTATCTGTATAAGTAATACATATGCATCAATCAACAAACTGATTTTACATCACATTAATTTCATTAACATATTAATGACAAACTCTTCAGAGCATTTCTACTTTTACTTTCAATTGCACTTACTATTGGATTTCCACAAGTGCTAAGGTGCATTTTCAAATTACAGTAAAGGTGGCACATGGTGCAACCAAGTTTGAAGCGTGGATAAGATGTGGTTTAAAAGAACATTCTGTTAAAGTCTCTGAAGTGTTTTGCCATTGAAAATGCTTCTGATTTGCCTTAATGTACTTTTAATGCAACGCGACAAAGCATTAATTTCAATGCACATGAACGTCAATTCCTGTATTACAAGTGTAACGATTATATGAAAAAATCTACATCAATTAATCTAGAAGCATCCCATTGTGCAATTCAACAATGAAAGCAATGACTAGAAATATAGACTTCATAAAATCTGTCAGATTTAGAAATTATGCTTTTTGAGGTCAGTTATTGTGACTAAGGGCTTTTGTAACTTCATTAGCATATATATATTTTTAAGTCTTGTAAATGTCTTACAAGACTTCCATATTTTCATTAAAATCAAACAAAAAAAAGACTTCATTAAAATCAAGATGTGTTTGTGAAACACTATGCCCCAGAAACCAAAAAAAATTTAAACTGGGTGTTTAAAGATATAAGAACTTGCACAACTTATCAAAATCCCAAGAGGCCTTCCTTAGGCCCTGACATTTAATGTGTTATATAAATAATACCACTTAAATCTTTCAAGGCAAACTTGAGTTATTGCAAGACAAAGACAATATTTGCCTGTATAAAAGCCATTTTTAGCATACAAAGTACAATGACAATCTGATTAAAACCATGTGTTTATTCCGCTTCTTTATTTGTCCTATTGGCATTGCGGATAAAGATCTGGTGAAACCCCGTAAGATGTCATGTTCTGACGAACTCTGATGACGTTTCGGTCACCGAAACCATTATTTCCCATAGCCAATCAATGACTCAGCTAGGCACGGTCAAGTGAAGCAATATGTAACAAACACTGTTCAAAAACTACCTTGTAGGTCACGCATGCTGGGAATTTTATTTTATTCCTAGGAATTTGTAGCCGATCCACTGATTGACTGAAAATCAGAGTTCACCAGAACATGACCCCAATGTGGTTTTGCCAGATCTTTATCCGCAATGGGACAAATAGAGAAGCTGAATAAAGATAATGTTTTAATCAGATTGCATCAACGAAAAATTCCAACAAAACCAAAAAAGATCTCCCTTAGGTCCTGACATTAAATATGTTATAATATCATTAAATCTTTTCAGACAAGCTAGAGTGAATGTGAAATAAATCTCACGAGGCAAACTTTAGATATCTGTGCTTCAAATATTGTGAGACATAGACAGAAAATCTATTTTTGGTAATAAGTGCATGGTCAAAGTCACAACGTCATTGATCTTGGTTGTTAATTGAAATGGCCTCTTTAGTGAAGTACACATATCAAATATGAATCTTTTATGGTTCAAAAGTTATAGGCAAGGTTAAATTTACCAACAGACTGAGAGGACGAAAACAATGTGCATAGAAGCTTAATACAAAGGAATCTATTTATTCGTCTGTCCGCAATACACTGATGTCCCAAGACAACGATATCCCCTGAACATCTTAGAAACGTTGAAGGTTTAGGTCAAGATCACTTTGTAAAAAAAACAAGAAGTTGACACTAATGGAATAGAATATTAGACAAGTCAAATATTAAAGCTCAATCTTTCTCCATTCAAAAGTGATGACCAATGTTAAAGTTTAGGACATGCAGGTCAAAAGTCATTGTTTAGGTAATGAAGTAAAAAACTTTTGTATTGAATAAAAAAAATTGCACAGTCCAGAAGAGAAACATCAATGCTGATTATACACAGTTACACAATAAGGATTAAGTAGGAAGACAAACAGGTCAAAGCCTACAATGTATGCCTTAAATCCTGGATTCAGAGGGCATTAAAATACAAAATGTATTAAATAAATTTTTGATATTATTTACTGTTGCCCAGGTATCTGTATAATGTGATTCTTCAGACCCTCTCTGTTCTTCATTATGATTACATAGAATGTAAACTCCAACAAGCAGTAATACTATTTTGCATCCAGATTTCCTTGCTTATTACCAATTCCTTGTTTGAAGATTTAATCCCCTTATAAATATAGACATATAAATAATCAAAGCAGGTGCTATCTGTTTGGATTTATTTGGACATGGACTGTACCAAGTCCACTAGACCTAAAGCCAGTTCATATTCTGGGTAGCCCTCTGGAAGATTGTTGGCCACATGTTGGACTAGCAAAGCTATATATTGCACTGAACTCTCGGCCTTTCTTAAATCTGTTGGATTCTACAATGAGAAAAAGTTTTTAAATAGAGCAAGATTTATAATGCATAATATGAAAGTCAATGATTTTCAGACATGATTTTAAAAATTTGAAAATATGTAGAAAAAACGGACAAAGAGCGAAAAGGAGGGGGGGGGGGGGTTTAACACTAAACTTCTGTTGTTTTTTTACTTATTTTACAAAATCCAGCACAATTGGAAATAAATTTTCCAAATGAAGAAAACTGAAATAAGTTTTAAAACAAGAAAAGCATGTTGGGATTTTTCAAAATCAATACAGGACCATATCTGTATTAAATGTAATGAAAGTTGACCAAATCTGTAACATTTAAGTACATAAGCTCTGAAGATTAAATGAATTCAGAACATAAGATGCTAGGCTCTGAAGAATTGGCAGGGACCTATGTCTTTACTTACCAGTGAGCGAATCCATGTTGACAAAGCCGGTGAAACGCTGCTCAATAAATCAACGCCCTCCATCTTATTTGTCACCAGCAGGTAGTGATTTATCCTTTTACCTGCTATTTGTAGAAGTTGAGAACCAACAGCCTCATGGTCATTCACAGTAATTAATACCTGAGAAAGTAAACGATAATTAACACTGCAGAATGTAGACTTCACCGTAAAACTTCGTTTCTTTGGTTTTTTTTTTTACCTCCCACAAAAATTATTTCATGCAATGGGTGATGTCTTCTGCCATTCCAATGCAAAGAAATTTAGACCTGCGTAACAAACCCAGCCAAAGTGGTAAAGGATATTTTACATCTTATTATTGTATTTCTCTTTAACTAACCAAGAGTGAGGTGTACTCCTTTCCATGATTGATTGATTTTTATTTAACGCCACACCACGAATATTTCACGTATATGGTGATGGCATCTGCATCTTCCTGATGCGGGGCATACAAATTTTGACCTTTGTAACAGACCCACCTGAAGCAGTGAGGGATCTTTAACGTGCCATGCATAATACGACATGGGTCCTTGGTTTTTACTGTCTCATCCGAAAGACAGGACACCGGCATGACCAGAGCGGGACTTGAACCCTGGCCTCTCGATCAGGAGGTGAGCGCAATACCACTAGGCCATGCTGGCTTCTCCTTTCCACGAATATAAGATCCAACAAGGAACCACTACATACAGTACGGTAAAGCAAATTCAAATAAAGGTCAAGATCACAAGGTCAAAAGTCATTGTATCGATTGAAAGCTCCTATGTGAAAAGTGAAAGTGCCTATGTGTGAAGTATCAAATCCCTATTCCTATTGATTGAAAGATACAGCCAAAGTTAAAGCTTTCTAAAAGTAGGTCCAAGGCCAAGGTTACAAGGTCAAACTCATGACATAATTTGAAAGCTCTGGTCTAAAGTAACCTTTGTGTGAAAATCTCTTAGTTGCTGAGATTTTACTTCAAAACAGAAACTTTACAAAGTTGACAGACAGACAGATGGATGAATGGACGGATGGACACCAATCTATTGATCATAATTGACTGATCATCAAATGTCTGACATCACATCTTTTGGCACACTTTTTCATTTTGAAATCATAAAGAAATGATCTGTCAAACAAATATTTAAGTGTGAAGTCACAATGAAATGACGTAATGGGAGGGGTTAAAATTGGATCTTGTGATCCCTCAATTGCTTTGCAATTCGTCCAATAGGCAATAATTACCTCTTCTGCAGCCTTGTCATAACCACTGGAATACAACTCGCACACATGGTGGCGCTTAAAGTGATCCAAATCCAGGCCGAAATCCTTGGCCAAGTCTTGGACCAGAGCCGGCCATTTGACTGCGGCGCTAGATTTTTTCTTCAGAGGACTGGACATAGATGGACTTTCCACAAGGGATCCAGAAGACTTTGAAGTAGAGGGTCCTCCATCGAGGGTCTGCACAGCATGAGTTATCACTCTTGACAGAAACTGGCAATGGTTTAAAATATAAATGATGTACATGTAGTTTTGAAAACAAGAGGCCCAAGTGGGCCTATATCGCTCACCTGAGTACCTAGATTATCAGTCATGCATGAAGGAAGAATTCATTTATTTTTGCATTAATGTGACTAAGTCAACACAGATGTTGAAAATATGTCAAATTTTATTTCAGACTAGAATAAAAAACAACACTTTCTTGTACATCCATTCAGGTGATTTTGATATTAAGCATTTCCTTTGTCTCTGCAAGAAGTCATTCAGGGCAACAAGTTAGTCATTTTCTTTAGGTGGGGCCTTTTGTTGACTGATTTCAAGTCTGGGTCATGAACAACAATTGTTTCAAATATTGTCCAAATCTAACTTAAAATTGCCTAATTTCATATGTTGAGTGTTGAGAAACATCTAAAAACTTATTTAGATGTGTAAAGAAATGAAAAAAAAAACTGCTTTTTAGACATGGTGGCATTATCTGTTAACCAATTTGGATGAAATTTACCAAATTGATAGAGGACTTTTAGTACTTCATGTATTCCATGTTTCATTAAAATCTTTCATGTGGTATAACAGCAGAAGTGAAAAATGTGATTGAATTGTTCCTACACACCCTCATTTGGAAGTCTTAAAAAATCCATAGAAAATCCAAAAATTGAGGTATTGACAAAATTCTTTCAAAGTAACAATCCTTACCATAATTATGATCACAATAGTCCATAAGAAATCATCATTATCAATTAACTAGGAAATATGACACTTTTTTCTGCATTGAATCACCAAGTCCAAAGAAATGTCGAAAAAAATTCTAAAATTTGATTTTGGAAGGGAACCAAAATGACAATACATCTTCACTCATCCCTCTAGATCATTTCTATGCATTCTGTTTGTCTCTGTATACAGCCCGTATGAAAAAGAATATTGTTAAACGAGGGAACTCTTTTGTGACCTACTCTTGACTATGGTGGCGCCACCTGTAAAGAGGTCTGGACGAAAACAACAAAATTTGAAGAGGATCATAAGTGACTTATTTCTACCAAGATTTATTAAAATCCTTCAAACAGTTTTGTAGAAAAAGTTGAAAATGTGAAAAATGGCCCAAACCCACCCACCCCCTTTTTTTTTTGGAAGTCTTAAACATAAAATACCTAATTTCATATGTTGAGTGTTGAGAGACATCTAAAAACTTATTTAGATGTGTAAAAAAAAAGAAAAATTTTTTTGACCACAGCTGGATTTGAACCGCTACTCTCCATATTTCAATTACCAAGTGGTATATGTACCACTGTGAGACCTACTTTTAGACATGGTGGCATTATCTGTTAACCAATTTGGATGATCCGCACAAAAAACAAAACCTTTGAAAGGGACTATGAGTACTTGCATCCTACCCAGTTTTATCACAATCCTTCAAGTTGTTCTGTAGATCAAGTTGAAGATATGAAAAATTGTCCCCCCCCCCCCTTTTCTTGGAAGTCTTAAAAAATTCATAAAAAATTCAAAAATCGAGATATTGAAAAAATTCCTTCGCACCAGCATTTCTTACCATAGAAATGATTAAATGAAACCAAATGAATGCATCAATGTTTACTAAAAGAAAATAATAACTCTTTAATGCATTAAAATAACAAAGTCCAAAATAAAAATGAAAAAACGTCAAAAATTTGATTTCGGAATGGAACCAAAAATATCAACACTTCTTCCCATATGCCTCTAAATCATTCCTATGCAGTCGGTTTGTCGCTGTATGCACCCGATCTGAATAAGAAGTTTGTCAAAGGAGGGTACCCTCTGTGACCTACTTTTGTCTGTGGTGGTGCCACCTGTTCATTGATCCTGACAAAGATGACCACATTTGTCAGGGACCTTGAGTATTTGATGCATGCCAAGTTTCATTGAATTCCAGCAAGTGGTTCCGAAGAAAAAGTTCAAACTGTGAAATGTTTACACCAATTATCCCACACCCCTTTTTCTTGAAAGTCTTAAAAAATTCATAAAAAATCCAAAACATAAAATATTGAAAAATTTTCTTCGCAGTAGTATTTCTTACCATCAAAATGATCAAATTAAACCAAATTAATGCATCAATGTTTACTAAAAGAAAAAAATACCTCTTTTCTGCATTAAAACTACCAAGTACAAAAAAACGTCAAAAATTTGATTTCGGAACGGAACCAAAAATAACACACTTCTTCACACATCCCTCTAGATCATTCCTATGTATTCGGTTTGTCTCTGTATGCCCCCGGTCTGAAGAAGAAGTTTGTCAAAGGAGGGTACCCTCTTTGACCTACTTTTGCCTGTGGTGGCGCCACCTGTTGATGAATCTGGACGAGAAATAACAACACTTGTAGGGGACCATGAGTACTACATGCTTATCAAGTTTCATCAAATTCTGTTCAGTGGTTCTGGAGAAGAAGTCGAAAATGTGAAAAGTTAACGACGGACGACAGACGACGGACGGTGATTGATCACAATAGCTCACTTGAGCCTTTGGCTCAGGTGAGCTAAAAAGAGTTATGAAATAAATAAGATACTAAAAAGTGATAAATGTTTCAATTTATAAATCTATATTAAAAAAAAAAAAGGTATTTATTATCATATTTACTTTATTCTATGGGCAAATTACATTATAATGAATCTTAAACAGTGGTAAATGGAAACGGTATTGGACATTGTGCAAGAAACATTCATACAAAACACACACACGGGGATCTTTTGTATAAAATATCAAAATTTAAAATTTGCAAATATACACCACTTGTGCTGTCACTTTTTCATTCATTTCATAGTTAATTATTTGGAATTGATTGTTATTAGTAACTGATTAATCTAGATGTTAATTATTTGGGATTAATTTGTATTAGCAACAGACATGTTAACGAAGGTAAATGAACTCGGCTATTTACCTGTTTCCTCTGACTGGATATGGACACATCAATATTCTGTGAAGGAAGCAAAGGATGCTGGGTAAAATCACAATGAAATGCATGCTTCCCCTGAAATGTCATCAGGAATATCTATACAAAGCTCAGTCACAGAAACACAGAATATGAGTAACTTACCCTCTACAGAGGTACCCATGAAGTTTATTTGCTGAGTAACTTACCCTCTACAGGGGTACCGATGAAGTTTATTTGCTGAGTAACTTACCCTCTACAGAGGTACCCATGAAGTTTATTTGCTGAGTAACTTACCCTCTACAGAGGTACCCATGAAGTTTATTTGCTGAGTAACTTACCCTCTACAGAGGTACCCATGAATTTTATTTGCTCTACTACTTCAGTCAAATAGTCTCTGAAGTACTTAATCATGCATAACAAAGTTTCATCAAACATTTATGGATATGTGAAAATGTCTCTGTAAATCATCCCATAAGTTTGTCTTTTGAGAGTAAACTGTATTATTTAAGACAAGAAGCGTACTCCACTATTAATTTATTTATAAACTAGCTAATAGTTTTAGTTATATGTATATATAAACTAGTTCGAAGTTTTGTTTTTTTTTTTTAAATCTATTTAAACGTCACACCAAGATCATTGCACTTGCATGATGACGGCAGATGCCTGATGCAGTGGACAGAAATTTAGACCTATCCAATGGACCCACCCAAAGCAGTGAGGGATCTATTACATGCCACTTCTACTATGACATGGGACCTCGGTTTTTACTGTCTCATTCAAAGACAAAGAACTAAATCCGGAACCCCTTGGTCACTCATTCATTCGAGAAGACACAAGCTTTAAATTCATAGCTTTAATACTTGCATATCATATTGTAAGTATGCAGTGTTAAACGTAAACTACCGGCAATCTTGAATTTCTAAAATAAATATTAGAACATATATACATTATAATTTTGTGAGCAAGATGCCCATTTCGACAACTTGTGTCTCTTCAGTGATGCTCATGGTCGAATGAATTCTATTAATATATATATATTGGAAGACCAGAGATAAAACCAAAGTGGCCGAAAAAGTGAGCCAGAGAATCAATCTAAGGACAGAGATATGTATGAGGGAGATACTCCTTAGTTTAAGAGTGATTTACAAAATTTGATGACTGAAAATTTTAAATTAATTTATCAAAATACAAATATGTATTCTATATTTTGCTCCTTCTTAACAAGAACATAATTTCTTGACTTCTTTACCTTTGAGTCAAACAAGGAGACGACTTTAACAGACTTCATTCCAAACACGATGATAGCCTGCATCATGACTGCCAGATGGTAATGATGCCGTATTAAACCATAGTTGGTCATTTTGGTTTCGTTGGCAAGATCAACCAAAGAATTTGGTCCCCTAACCTTCTGCCAGGCTGGTTCAATATTGAAAACTGGAACCTCATTGACTTCACAGTTCGCCTGAATAAGAACATTTTTATGATCAAAGGAAATGCAAACAGCAGACATGTTTGCGAAACATAAATGCCCTTGAAGGCAACAGTTTTCCAAATATGGCAAAATTTCTGAAAGCAAGAAAGACAGATGGATCGGCTAAATACTATATGCAGGTAGACATTTCTGAGTTAGAGCATAAAATCTTTACAAGAATTTTCCAGTCTAGAGCCATGATGAAATTTCCTTTTTTACACATAATGTGTATTCTCATTCTGGATACATATACTGGTTTCTTTTTTGTGGTTGTGAAAGATGTCATGATTGGATACAGGTAAGACAAAAAAGTAATATTGAGATATTATACATGTGTACCAAATAGAAGACAGAAGACATCTGACCAAGTTGTATGACACAAATCACCAAGGATATGCACATAAAACATGATTATAGTCAAATAAACACAGAAAAGTAAAGTTTCCACTGACAGTATTGTTAACACATATCAGTAAATTCCACCACACAGTCTGTGCAGGTTATGAAACTAATGGACAATAAAGTAAAAGAGAAGTAAATAAAACATGTGTATAAATATTTCAGGATTAATAAATGAGAAAGGGAAAAGAGGACAAAAAATGAAAAGTAAAAACCAGTCATTTGAATAGATTGATTGATGCAATAAATAGCCCTGGAGGATGAAATTGCATGTGTTAAACCTGAGATTTGTATACAGCTGAACTTCTTTCCAAATATTCATTTAGAGTTGCACACAATTGCCAAATGCCACAGTATTTATTGTCAGATAGTCGACATGATGTTGCTACAAAATCATGTAAAGCTTTTAAACTACTGCTTGTGTTGGGATTGCATGTTAAAAAGGGAGAAACACTGACATACCTGTCAACCCTCCTGATAAAATATAAATTCCACTTTTTTAAGAATATGGTTTGGTAAACCATGACTACAGCTCTGCATCTGCAACTCCCAAACAACCCCCCCCCCCCCCCAAAAAAAAAAAAAAAAAAACCAATCTTACAAAATAAAAAAAGTAATAATTTTACTGTTCTGAAATTTTTTTTATAACAATAAACTGACCTCCATCAGGGATTGAATAAGATCCACCATACATCCTATCAGCTGAAGTAGGCTGCTCTCATCCACTCCTAATTCCTGTAAAAAAAACATTACTATTATAAAAGTACTTGAACATATACACTGGGTACAACCTATTGGGTCTTTTTGTTATACACAGTTATTTCCCGTATGAGCAGGTATTTGATCTCAAAGCATTGTGACGTCATACAATTTCTATATCATTTCCTTCATTTTAACAGCAGTTTGCATAGAATTGGTTCAAGTCACAATGGTTTGACGTCGGATACTTACCTATATGGGGAACAACTCTGTATAACGAAAAGACCCAATACAAATCCAGAAGAAATTGGTATCACTACATTTAAACAGAGAAAATATTCTGTTCATACATAAGTCTTAAGGATTTGTTAAACATGCTTGTGAACATGCAAAAGTCCCTGGCAACAACAACTAGTTAGGCTGATGCATGCATTCATTTAGGTCTTATTACTGTAACAGATAATATTAAATGTAAAGGCATTGTACACACTGACTTACTTTTCTACAAAGTCTGTCTTTCGGAACTTTGCCTACCTGTGGAATGAGAGAGAACACAACTATCACAAAGGCCAAAACACATCAGTATACATGTTGGAATTTCTAAATAAACATATAAAGTCTACAAATGTACATCATAGCTATATTCTATTATAATTTGAAATAAACGAGTCCTAAAACCTTATACATGTATCATAATAACTAACTTCAGTATGTACATGCATAATTGTAGGCATAATACATGTAGTGTTCAAACTGCATCATATATGTTATTCTTTTTATTTTGCATATATTCTATACCAAGATAAGCCATAATCATCAAGATCACAATTAAAATGAAAAAGAAATACAAAATGTCAAAGTTGTTAAGGGGATTGATTGATTGATTGATTTTTGTTTAACGTCACACCACGAATATTTCGCGTATATGGTGATGGCATCTGCCTGATGCAGGGCATACAAATTTTGACCTTTGCAACGGACCCACCCGAAGCAGTGAGGGATCTTTAACGTGCCATGCATACCACGACAAGGGGCCTTGGTTTTTACTGTCTCATCCGAAAGACAGGACAACGGCATGACCAGAGCGGGAATCGAACCCCCACCTCCCGATCAGGAGTCCAGCACGATACCACTAGGCCACGCTGGCTTGTCAAGGGGATTGACCATGATGGCCATATTGAATGACATAAAACCATTTCAGTTCTTTATTGTTTAAGGCAAAACAAGGTTCTAAGACAGATTACTGAAGTAAGGCTAAGAAATCAGACTTACTTTTTCCATTAGTTGAGCTAGTGAAGCAAATCTTTCAGTAACAAACATCTGCCATAGCATTGATGCTAAACCTGTGAGCAAAAATCAAAATGCTTTTTTCATACAACATTCCAACATAAAATCTCATAACAAGAGACACAGATTTAGAAAAGGATGACTTCTCACCCAAAGATTTTAACAAACAACAACAAAAAATCAAGTATACTGAAAGATTTGATAAAATAATTTAACAAAGATTATTCAGGTCGTTGTGGCTTCCAAAACCGTCATTCTAAAACACCTTAGATCCACCATCATCAGACAATATCAGTACAGACTGTAGAGACAAATCAATCCAACACTTCTATGTAGCCTTTATATCATAACCTATCAGATGAAATATTTTTCATTTTCATGCCTAACATGGGAATGAAATAATCATGACTAGTCACTACCTTTTTTTTTACCAAAATATTATGTACTTATTTACTTACCATGTCTAAGTACAGCATTCTGTATCAGCTTCAGGAATTCCAATGAGTCTGTGAACTTCTGGATGAGCTTTAAAAATGCAACACATTGAAATTGCAATGCATACAAATGGTCATTTGACTCAGTGGAATTAAAGTAACCTCCAGTTATAACTACGGCATATTCTTTTTCTTCACTTATGACCATACTTCACTTTTGTATTTTAATACAAGGTATTGTTTCTAGTTGTCATATTTTTATTCTTTTTCTTTGAGTTATATTTCTTCAGGTTGCTTATGACCCAAGCATGTGAATGAACAATGTTGCTTCTAGAAACATACTCTTGTGAAGACTAAGTTACACTTAAAATTATCAAATGCATTTGATTATGAGAATGTAGAATCACTTAGAGTCCCAGATCGAAAGATATCAGTCGAGGGTGACATACTTCGACATATTCCCAAAACAGGCGTTAGCAGAGGTTGGGATATCAAAGTATGTCGCCTGAGACTGATACCTTTCGATTTGGGACTCGAGGTGATTCTTGATTCTTTTTCTCGCTAATTAACCTTTAAATTAATGCCTATAATATTATCTTGTTCTAAACATAAAACGCAAAAACATGATGGAGCAGCATGACATCACAAGTAAAATAGTGTGATGTCACAAGTAAAATAGTGTGACGTCACAAGTAAGCGGTTGCCCTGTGCTAGATCAATGCTCCAGATCAATTGATCTAGAACCCAACTTCCTGTGGAATTCTTCAGTCTCGTATGCGAGAAATATTTTGATTAAATAAAGTTTTTGTGTTGTGTTTACACATGCTGACAGACAAAATAGATTTTGGACTTAATTTCCCATTTGTCCAGTTAATTAATAACTCCCTGGTTATTTTTGTTACGTGAGCATAACTCACATGACCACATAAGAGGTCATCTATTCCTCATAATCACCCACAAACAAAATTTTTCCATTCAAAAGTTTTCATCACAGCATAATTCCTGAGATAATGAGCTGTAACTGCATATTTTAAGAAATTTCAAAGTCCAAAGGGGATAATAATTAACCATATCTAAATTATAACTTATTAACTTGACCTAAATATCCTTAAGATGTATCTGTATACCAAATATCAATTAAATATAGCTGAGAAAAGGAAGAGAATTGCTCGTTGTAAGAAATTTCTAAGTCCAAGGGGGATAACTCTCACAAAAATCATTGAGTAATCAAATTTGAGGTTGACCTAGATATCCTTAAGATGTATCTGTATACCAAATATCAATTCAATATCTTTATTGGTTCCAGAGATAATGAGCGGAAACTGTAAATGGACCGACTGAGCAACTGACAGACTGACCGACAGCAGCAAAATTATATGCTCCTCTTTCTTTGAAGGGGGCATAATAACTACACTATGGTAAGGGTACGAGAAACAAGAACACTTGGTAGATTAAAGTCAGCAGATTACACATCTGCAGTGGCCATTTAGTGTTTTGATATTTTATTTTGGCACAAAACAACTAAAATACTGACCTGAACATCTTTATTCCAAATAACAGCATTTTCCCAACAACAATTGGACAGTAAAACATCATTTTCTAAACTATGGGGAAATCTCTGTTGCAGAGCAAGCAAGCAATTAGAAACTGGAAAAAAAAATGTACATGTACTTCCTTTATAGATATTCCTATCCATTATAACCCAAAATTTCTTCATAAAATAAAATTTAGTCTCTATTGGTCAAACTTCGAAATATCAAACAAATTAACATAAAACATACTAAGACAATATTAAAGCATGTACTGATGACTTAGTATGTTTGGTCTGTTACCTTGGATACCACTGATCATATGATTAGATTCGTCCTCAGCAGGTGAACTAATTTCCATTTTTTCTGTACTGTCTTGTAGATAGGTTCGAAACAAATCATTCCCCTTGATGTTCCGCCGAGCTAAATCACTGCCCACTATCTCAGCTATGGCTCCTAAGAGAACAACATAATATATAAATATCACCCTCCTTCTGTCATTGCTGTCAATACACCAATCTACTTTTCAGCATAGAAAGCGATATTTAGCGGACTTTTCATTGTTATGCTTATGACATCATAATCAAATGTCCAATTTGTTCAATCTTGTGTGATGTCATCACAGTTGTATTTTGCACTAAAGCCCTTATTTAAGACCAGATTTCAATTCTTCTCAACATGGACACATACCTCTGCCCCCTTCTAGAACTTTCTGTACAGAGACTTTGACTGCTTCTTCTTTATCTAGTGGTATTTGTAAAAGACTATTCAAGGCCAATACATCTTCCAGTTGCTTGACGAGCAGATCCCAAGAGTCAGTCATTGCCGTAGAGATGACCTTGGCCTCCTTATTCGCTTCAGGATTTTCAGATTCTTCATCATCTTTCTCCTTGAAAAATGAAAAGAGATGGTTATGATGATTAAAACAAAGAAAAAATTTTTTTTTATAAATTTAGAACTATTCCGAAGTATTATGGTAAAAAAAGAAAAATAGTGGTGTTTCAAGGAACAAAGGTGAAATGGATGTTTGTGAAACACTCCTGGTGGCAGCATGAATTTAGCATAAAGGTCATTGTCAAGGTCACAAGGTCATTGACTCTGGTGTAATTTGAAAGTGCTTTATTAGTGGAGTATGCATACCAAAATAAGAAATTTGCATCTCTCATTGTTAAAAAGATATGGCAAAGGTGAAAGTTGATAATAGACAGACAAACAAACAGACATGACAAAAAAAAATATCCCCCCCAACCTAACCATCAAGGGTCATATAGAGATGAGGCCCTATAGCTTTATTGGTTATAATAAATCACTTTAACTACTGTTAACCACTTGTATTTCATATCACTCTACTTTTTCCTTGTTACTATGACTGATTTATTGAGAACTATACCTCTGGTAAGAAGCAGTATAAGAATTATATAAATAATAAACATGTTACATTTTGATTGTAAAGTCAGGGTAGTTTATTACTGGCGACAAACTTACTTTAAGCATTGAGTTACACTTGCAATTGCATGCCAAATTAATCAAGTTCTCTTGAATGAAAAGTGGATAACAATAAACAATAATTTATCATCATTTATCTATCTTTCATTATTCCCTTCTAAAACGAAAAAAACTTGGTAATATATAAAGACAAGTACAAATAATTTCATTTCTTTAAAATTCTTACCTGTGAATCCTTTTCAGCATTCTCTACACCAGTAGCCAGAGAACGGAAAGCTACAGCCAGAAGATAGGAAGCTTGGCTGTTACACGTCTGTATACATGAGGAAAGGCCTGCTTGTAACCAGGACATCTGGGTTTTATGGTCTGAAAAATAAGAATATTTACTAAAGAGTTTACCGAACCAACAAATAAACGACTGTAACACATATCCAATGCAATCCTCTGCTTCTTGCATATAGTTTATAATCATGACTCTGGCAAGTAGTTTTTTATTGTGCCTCTGGCATGCAGTGTTTTATTGTGTCGCTGGTATGTAGTTTTCTATTTTGCCTCTAGCATGTAGTTTTTTATTATCTTATTTCACAACAGCAATCAAATGAATGAAATATTTCTGGCACCTTCAGAACAGTGCCAGATTCCCTTACTATCAGAACAATACCAGATTCCCTAAGTATTAATGATTCTTTATACATGTATTACATTCATGAAATTTTCAAAATCAATTGGAAACATTGCTTTAAATTATTACAAAGTTGTGCAAAAATTCAAATACTTGATGTATGTATACTTAAACCAAGAAAAATTGGCACATTTTTATAAATATCATGAATTTATAAGAACAGTTGTGATAGGTAGAGGATTAATGCGACCTTTCAGCATAAAAATAAAATATTAAGGACAGTGGCGGGAGTCAAATTTTTTTATATCTCCGCGTTGAAGAGTTCCACCCCGTCCGTGTACGATAACCGGCAGAAGTTCCATTTTGACTCCGTACTTTTCTTTGCCCGCGGCAATAGGCATTACATATAACACTTGAGTCAATCCCATTGTTAGTCAATCCCATTGTTAGTTACACTTCAATGCTCATAGAAATCAGGATTCATAACCGGAGTAGTCATTATAATTCTCCAAGGAAAGGAAATGAATCAATTGAAACCTCTGTTCAAAGGGAATCTGAAGAAAAAAGTGAGGCAAATATTTCCAATCATTTTCTTGGAATTGCCTGATAGGTATTTTATATTCTTCATGCATACTCTTTTATGCGTTTATGCAAAGACTGCACTGCATATTGTATATACTGAGCGTTGTGCTGGCAAGACTATATCATCAAGAGAGATAACTCTTATTCATGGTTTACAGAATAAATGCAAGTGTCACTTTCCCAGTGCCAATTTCATGAAAGGTACAAGGGAAAGGTCCCAAGTTCCTGTCTTTATTTAGAAATATGTATTTCAGAGATCTTGTATTTGAATTCTGAACAGAAAATATCTGCTAAAAAATTTTTTATTGTGAATTGTGTATTTCTGCCTATATGAGGCAATGAAGAAATTCCATGTTCTGTCAAATCAGGAAGTTGGAAAATCTCAAAATGTTTATTGGTAGCCATATCAAAGGTTACAATGAAACTCAATAATGCTCAAGTTTAATACAGCACCTCAAAATTGATAGAAAGATATCTGAAAATTGAATAACCATGATCTGTCCTTAAGTAGAAATCTGAGCATATTAATAGAAAATCATTATATCATACCATTATTGATACACGTATTACATATATAACCATCTCTTGGTTTCTTGGTGAAAATCTATGACAATATGCCTTCAACCAATTTAAAATTCTAGAGAAGCCCTAATATCCATATATTTGTGAACATTCAAAAATCAAATGTTTGCTAAAGCAGTCAAATGTTAAAACTTTACAATGTCATTTGAACATGAATTACTTATATTACAAAAATTTGGGAAACATTTTCTCAAAAATAGGAGATTTGCATGTATAATTGTGGAAGTTTTTCAATCATGCTTGATTTATACTTTCGGCAATACGCAAGATCGCAAATACTCCTTCCATTCATGTTTTGCATTTTAACCGCCTACCAAATCTATTGTTCTAAACTTATCATTTTTTGTGTGCAGGTCCTTGGTGATTTGTGTCATACAGCTTTTTCGGATGTCTTCTGTTTTCTCTTTTATGTACCTTACCTAAGTAGACGACGAGGAATATAACCAGCCGACTGTACATTTGTTACGTCAAAATACAAGCTCTTCTACGTTCGAATATATATATATGTAGGCCACAAATATAGTTTCTATATCAAACTTGCCCAGCATTCCTTTTGACACAAGGGGCCTTGACAGAGAGTGTGTTAGGTCGTGTAAATAGCTAAATCATTTAGGTACACTACCATCGTGTATATAGCCATATCACTTTAGGTACACAACCATTGTGTATATAGCCATATCACTTTAGGTACATGACTGTTGTGTAAAGAACCACTGCATTCTCCCTCAGCTATTTACATGACAGTAGAAATTCAATTTTACATACATGACCGTCGTGCAAATATCATCTGCCTAAAGTGCGCGCAAATTGTTTGGAATATTATTCTGCACAAATTGTCTAATACTAACAAGAGGGCAACTAAAACCAACGATGACACCAAATCTGCCAAATCAAAATCAGATTTGCTATGTGATCTATTACTTTTTCAAAGAATATGGATTTCCGATTTAAATGGATAATCGATTGGTTTACCTTCTCTGATTATTGATTCTTAAATCACTTCTGATGTACAACACTAGGGACAACTGTGTCTTATCTATTTTTGCAACGAGGACTTTCAACAAGTTGTGAAGTGAAAGCCAAACTGCTTCTTACCTATTTTGGCTATGAGGACTTTCAACAAGTTATGAAGGGAGAGAACTGTTTCTACATCTCTGTTATCACTTGATATCCAATACTCCATCAAGATGTCCTGGAAAATCAGAACCCCATATCAAAGACTTAAAAATCAAGATATGAATACCGTATTTACTCGAATATAATACACACTTTTTTTTCGCAAATTTGACCCCTCATTTTCTCACTGCGTATTATACATAGGGTTAGAAATCTGGAACTTTTTTCCATGCTTTTAAGCTTCAGTCGCGGATTTAGAGGAGTGCGGGTGTCCGTTAAAGTATCTCAAGCCGTCAATCAAACCCACGAGGCGTGAGATATATCCATTGTCTGTATACTGTCTGCTTCCCGTAGTAAATGCCAAAGGCGATAAAAGGAGTGAAGTCTACAATGTGGCAGAGTACTTGTGCCGTGTTATTTAGCAATGGTTTCTGATTAGCAGATTGTACGGGTGATATAATGATTTATCCTTAATTGGTTAATCGATAGTTACGCAAAAGGTGAAACTACTTGACCGTAACGGCACGAGCATTGACAGTTTGGATAACGTTCATTCACTGGGGTTTTTTTTTTAATATATATTTTGTCTTCTCAAACATTTGCGATCTCCGCGTAAAGTTCACATAGTATCAGGGACGTATATATCTACGTCCCTGATAGTATATTAGACACAACACGTTCATTCTAACGAGAGAGAAAAAATGAAGCGGTCGTTATGCGAGTTTGATTGTAAATGAAATGAAAGAGAGAAAAGCGTTGATATCACACGATGAATAAAGGCTGGTCGTTCTGTGCCGCTTTTGATAATAATACACGTTATGCGATTACACTGTAAAAGGTATACGGCAAAGCAAATTCAGCTTGCGGTCTTGCTGTTTCAACACGAAATTGACATCTTGTTTTGGATTTTTCCCCTGCGTATTATACACGGAGTTAGACGTTTTTTTCATGATTTTCGAGGTCATTTTGGGGGGTGCGTATTATACTAGGGTGCGTATTATATTCGAGTAAATACGGTATTGAAATTCCAAACTTTCAATCAAACCAGCATAGAAAGATAAACTAATTGATGGATTATTGTTTTATGTCACTTCACAATTATTTCATGTACATGGTGATGGCATCTGCCTGATGCATTGCATACAAATTCATACCTCTGCAACACTCATATGAAGCAGTGAGCTCGAGGGATCTTTTACGTGCCATGCCTAGTGTAACACAGGACTTTAATTTAGCTATCTTATTCGAAAGACAGGATACTAGTGTGCCAATGGCAGTAGTCAAACCAAGACCTCTCAATCATGAGACAAACTCTGTATCCAGAAGCCACTGTGTATATCTTAAGAAAGATATACACACTAGGAATATTTACTTCTTATAACATCTAACTCAAGATATCCTTGCAATATACACTTATATTCCAAGGACTTTAATTTTGCATTATTTCACGGGTATCAACAAATTTGTTCATTAATATCTCTGATCTTTAATACATGATAAATTGAGAGCTCTTAAGATTTAGAAATCTAAGGGCTTTTACCTTGAGAAGTTCTGGAGAAAGGGTTTCTGTTTCCTGATAGATTCCCACACAATTTGTGTCACTGTGATGTAAGCAGTATTCAAATAGGTACGCACCTGCAGAACAAAAAAAAAACCCTACTTCCATGTCACTTCATTGCTAACCATTTTGTACATTTCTTCTTCTGTTTATAGCTCATTTCAAGCATTCCATCTCCATATAATTACAAGTTACATGCATCTCCATTAAAAGAATGCTTTTGTTTCTGAATTACAGTCTGACTTTCAATTTCAGTTCCTTTATCAAATAATTTTTTAAAAATATTTTCGGATAAAAATATAGGTATACATGATCAAAATCATAACCAATAAAACTTTCTCAAAGGATATTTTAACCATATGACTTAAAATATCTTTCACTGGAGATAATTTACTAATCCTTTTTCAGATGAGAGCTGTTATCCCATTTCATTTTTATTTTATATGTAAACAATGTTAAAATTGACCTACCTAAATTGACCTTCTTTTCTACTGTTAGGGAAGACTTGAGACTTATACACTTCATTGGTTTGGCTTCCAGATTTGCAGCTTGTGGTTGACATAAGAAACAATTCAGAAAGTCCTGAACACTAAGGGTCTGGTCCTCAGAGAAGTGGACTTTTTTACTGTTGGTTGCCTTGGCAACAGATTTATGTTGCTCTATTTGGGTGACTATGTGAAGAGCCTCCGATTCTATAAGACCCAAACATTCCTCCATTTTCTGTAATCAGAAATATAACAAAACAATAATAAAACAATAGAAAATGTAAGTACATATTTGTTCTGGTTTTGCATCACTTCAATGGTGACAACATCTGATGATGCATTGCACAGAAATTTAGACCTTTATGATGAACATATCTGAAGCAGTGAGTGATCATTTCTTTTTTAGAGAGAATCGACAGAAACTGAACAAAATCGAAACTTTTTTTTCTCACTACTCACGTTGTCATTCACATTTTTACGTCCAAACATAAATATCATCCTACTAGAGGAAGTTTTAATTTTTATCAGTTTATCTTTCTATAGGAGGAATTCAGACCTAAGTCTCATGCCTGGGCCTGACATTTCAGACTACATCTGATGATACATTGCATAGAAATTTACACCTGCGACAGTCAGGGGTTTTATAGGCAATGTATACCATGACATGGCACCTCAGCTTTTACTATCTCATTTAATAAAAGACAGGATATCGATCTCTCAAGACTCACACTTTACGTTTTTATGACAGCTTTTCATATTCTTTAGATAATACCAAAATCTATGCGAAAATTATATTTTCACATATAGATTGTTAATTTTATTTCTGTTGTAAGTTACAAACAATATTAGAAATTACCTGTAATTTGTACTACTGGTATACATAACCACACTGCCTGTAATTTGTAATATCAGTACACATATTACCTGTGATAGCGGTATATCATCATCAGATTTTTCTTTAGACTCGGCAGTATGATGGAGAGAAAGGTATAGCTCTACCAACTTCTGCTGTAGTTCACAATACTTCACAAACATCTTGCTATCTAAATCCAAATTCTCTTCACCTAATAAAATATGAATATTTCTCTAGCTTCATCTAGATATAATTCTATTTACAAAGGAGGACGTACATACGGAATTATGTACATGTAATATAGAACAAAAATTCTATTTTTCAATGAACATTATTTCTTATATTTTAACATGTAAAAAACACGATATTTTGTCATAAAATTTTTTTCTTATTTTATTGTGACATCACAATCAAACCACAAATGTTAAAACAAAAATTCCAACAAAGCTGTTTGTCTGGCATTTGGCCCCCTTAAATCATGTTAAAATTTTAAATTCTCTTATTCTGATATTTGACATGGCACAAAATTTAAATCAGCATAATACATTGCTCAAACTTCATATGCACATGGCAGAGTAAGAAATATGTACAAGATTTTGTCTGTAGATGGTTGGTTGATTGGTGTTTTATGATTGCTTTCAACTATTTTTAGTTTTATTGCTTCATGGTAACAGGAAGTAACCAACCTCTTAAACATAGTGACATATTCCAGTAATTGAACCCAGATTGTCGACTCTGCAAGCCACGCACTTAACCACTAAACCAAGCATCCATCTGAGAGAGAGAGAGAGAGAGAGAGAAAGAGAGACAGAGAGAGAGAGAAAGAGAGAGAAATGGTTGGTTAATTGGTGTTTTATGTCACTTTCAACAATTTTTCAGTTATATCGCAGCATGAAAGCAGCAGGTAAACAACCTCTTAAACATAGTGACACAATCTATAAATCCCAATGTGAGACGGTCTGGAAATTGATGCTCTCATATTATGAATCATCAACAATCTTCAAGTAACATACCACCTGTCTTGTATACAGAAATTGCAGCAGCATCTCTAGTGATTCATGATCATGTCTAGTGATTTTTAAACTATAACGATACAGTCATAGTAACTCTCACCTCTCTTTGTAATCTGTTCTGCACAAGATTTCAGTATTTTATTTATCCCCTCAGGAGACAGGTATTTACATGCAAGCACTCTATCCATTCCCTACAAAATATGTAAAATATAAGTGAAACAGCATCTATGCATCTCTTACAAAATATGTAAAACATGGTAAAACAGCACTCTGGCAATCCCTTACAAAATATGTAAAATAGGGTGAAACGTATCTGTGTATGTGGGGGCCAGGTAGTGCAGTTGGTAGCGCGCTGGCTTCTCACCAATGCGACCCGGGTTCGATTCCCGGCATGGTACTTGAGATGATGAGGATGTCACCAGCCTGGCTTCGTGGGTTTTCTCCGGGTACTCTGATTTCCTCCCACACAAACAACACCCTTACGCCAAGATCCGTGCCAACGAGCAAGATTTATATAAGTTGTTAACTTGTTTCTTAATCGTTGTAAAAAAATAAAGTTTAACTTTAAAATGTACCCCTTGTAAAATATGTAAAATATTGTAAAGAAGTACTCTATTCATCCCCTACAAAATATGTAAAATATGGTAAAACAGCAGTCTACATTACGGAGATTGCGGATTGAAGGTAAATACATAAATATATAAACAAAAAATAGCATCAAACTATATAAAATTACAGCATTATCATAAATATTTATATCTAGAAATAAGATATGTTATTCAGTAAAATAGAATGTAATACAATATACACTGTATGTTTATCAAAACTTTGAAAAGTTATACTGACAGGCATATAGATTATCAACGCATGTCCAGAAATCATTAAAATAATTAAACTGTGTACAAACCAGAAAATCCAGAAATCATTAGAATAATTAAACTGTGTACAAACTCATAGGAGGATGAAATCATTGCCACACACTGACATACATACCTGTTGCATAATATTGGCAGTCCTCATATCTCTTAGAAGATCTTTTATTGAATTCATTGTTTCATCTATAAGCATAAAATAATAAAATTAATGTCCTGACTTCAAATTATACCCGATGTCAGGGATATGACATTTTTTATATTAACAGTAAAAATCTCGAAAATGAATTCCCCTGTAGAAATAAAAATAAGATTTTAATGTTAATTTATGCCACACTCCAGGCATCTTCGCTGTAAACATAAATGCTGTGGCAGAAGCAACTCAAGCACAGACTTCAAATTATCAACCCTTATTTACACTGGAATTTAACCATCTGTGTTATCCAAATATTCTAACATAGAGCCATGAACCTACAGACCACCATGCAACTACTCATCGTTACAATCTTCATATTCAAATAGAAACAAACATTTCATTATTTGACTGAGACATCCAATGCATGAGTCCCAAAAGTGGAAAGTTGAAGTCTTGTCTTTCAGGCAAAACAGTAAACACTAATGTCCTGTGTTAAAACAGACTTGGCATGTGAAAGTCAACAAGTCAATAGTTATTTGGTTGTGGGGGGAGGGGGGAGAAGTCTGTTGCGATGGCATAAATTCCTGTGCTATTGCATCAGACGGATTTGTTGCCACATACATACAATAATTTTGGTATGACATAAAACAAAAGTAAAACACCCCCCCCCCCAAAAAAAAAAAACCACATCTTACCAGACTCTTGACTAGATTCCTTTAAAAGTGTTTTCAACATCTTTAACAAATGAAGATCCCTGGCTCTTTTGTTGTTCTTGTCACTGAAGAGGAAAAATATTTGGCTGTTGATATTTGTGTTTCATGTATTATCAGGATTATTTCATCCTTATGGTGGTAGTTATCAGTCTTTTGAGGCAACCAAAATTGGAGGACCTAGAAAAACCATCAATGTATCCACACTTCTTCTCCTGTCTAAACTGGAGACCTTGTCTAGACACCAAATGACTTCCAGTACTGTACTTGGACCCATTTGGCTATCTTGGCTGCATTTGTATAAAACTCACCTCTTAATAAAGCATAGACATATAAACATATCAAAATACAAGTATAAATATTGAGAATATACATCAAAACATACACTATCAGAAAAAAAATGTTTTCATTATAGAATACCTGAGAGCCAGGTGGAAAGGTATATCAAGTGTTTTGATGGTGCCCTCTGGATCTACAAGGGCACACTGGAATGCCTTGGTCTTGATCCCTCGAGCTGTTACGTTATTCAGTCCCATCATGCCATAGGAAGGGCATAGCAGTGTACAGTTTTTACTGACGTTAAATGCTGCAACCCTAGGTCCATGTCCTGCAGACCATACCTGAAGTAAAGTCATCAAATACATGTGTTTCAGTCACCTTTTAAAAATCCTATAAACCAATGAACTTCTTATTTTCTTTCTTTTATATGTTTTGGAACTTTCTTTTACACCTAGGACCATATGACGTCGATCTGTCACAGGTAGATGCCCAATCTAGGAATCGATCCCTGGTCATGGCAACTTACAGACTACCTTGAACACTTGAACGCAGTATGTTTATAATACTGTGCCCTTACCAGCTCCCCACTCCCTTAAGATCTTCACATCAACACTGAACACATCCCATTTGATAAATGTATGAGCAAACTGCTACCATATACATGTACCAGCAATCATTTGGTAAAAAAAAAAATCCTTTAGGAAATTATAATTTTATTACATGACTGCTAGCGTTTCAAAATTTCATCAACCAAATTTTACACTGTGCATGATCAATTATGTTTTTCAATTTACAAGGAAGCTTTAAAAATGAGAAATGTACCACGTTTGCACAGCTTTGAAGAGCACCTTTATGAAAGGAAAAAGTAAACTAGACATCATATCATAGAAACCATCATTTAGAGCCCTAATTTGGAGCAGGAAGAATTGACAAACCAATCACATGTACGTACAATGTATATAGAGCCTTCATAATGTGTTTTTGTATTTTGATTGATTGAATAATTATTGTTTCACGTCACTCCACAATTATTTCACATATATGATGACGACATCTGTCTGATACACTGCACAGTAATTTATACCTTTGCAATCGACCCAACCACAGCAGTGAAGGATCTTTAACATGCCACACCTACCACGACACGGGACTCATCTGATAGACAAGACACTGCTGGCCCTATAGCAGGAGTTGAACCCAGGGTCTCTCGGTCACAAGCCACGCTGTCTTCTTTTTGTATTTTGAGATTTCAGTGTTATACTTGTACAGTGGATTCCGGTTAATCTGATAGTCTATTTGCGTGAAGAAAATATCAGATAAAGCGGGCTATCAGATTAGACGAAATTTCGAAAGTTGGTGCGTTATGGTGTGTAACATGTTATAGATGTCTACTCATATGGACGTTTGATAGCGGCCGTTTTCATTTAGAGATATACGACCGCTTACATGGTGTTAAAGTACCTAAAGCCATCAATCAAACCTACGAGGTGTGAGATATGTCTATTGTCTGTATACTGTCTGCTTCCCATGGTAAATGACCAAGGCAATATCAGGAGTAATGTCTACAGAGTGCTTTTCAAAAAGAATACAATAGAAGACTTGCGCTGTGTTTATTTAGCAATGATCTCTGATTAGCAAAGTGAAAGGATGATATATGTTGATCTAACCTTAATTGGTTAATTGATAGTTACAGAGCAAGTGAAATTACTTGACCGTAACGGCACGATCATCGGCAGTGTGGCTTACTATCATAAGAATGTTAGATTAATTTAAGAATTGTATTTGAATTGAACTATGTCTGCTTATCACACTCGATTCATTCATTCATTCTTTATTATGTCTTCACCAACATGGCCGATACCCGAGTACAGTTCGCGTAATTTATGTGGACACGCACATTCATTCTAACGCGAAAAAAATTGAAGCGGAGGTTGGGACGAGGGTTTAACTACTAGTACGGCCGCGATAGTTAGGAAATTTTAAGTCTATGCGAGTTTGGTCGTAAATGAAGTGAATGAGACAAAAGCGTTGATATCACACGATGAATAAAGGCTGGTCGTTCCGTGCCGCTTTTGATGATAATATACATAACGCGATCTCATTGTGATAGAAATACGGCAATGCTAATTGAAATGACAGCATCAACTATGAAATGACAGGTTCAATGAGGAGGTACACAAAAGACGAATCACTAAACATCAAAACAAAATCGTATACACGTGCTAAGCAATATCGATTGCGTCTCGCGGTGTTGTTGTTTCATTACGAAATTGACATTATTTTTTGGATTTTTTTTTCACTGCGTATTATACACCAAGTAAGACGTTTATTTCATGATTTTGAAGGTCATTTTTAGGTGCGTATTATACTCGGGTGCGTATTATATTCGAGTATTTACGGTATATCTACTCTCAATTTCGGTCAACAACATATTTCATTAATTACGAATGACGCTACAGCTATCACTAATTAAACCTGTACAGGTACTTCAATGAGATGTCAATAGTTGTGTACACAAACAATCAATTATTATTCCTTAGTCGTCGTCGTATTGCGGTAGATGTTGTTATATGCCTATGTTGTCACAGCTGGGTGGTTTCACAACACCATCGGGGCTTAACATGGGCAAAATTCGGGGTGAAATATTATATCAGCGGTAAATTTGCTATCAGATAAACCGAAATTTGGACTTTTCACTATCAGATAAAAAAGACAAATTATTACAGTAATACATAGAAACGGTTTGGTGTTTTAATATCATATCAGATAAAACGAAATATCAGATAATACGATATCAGATTAAATGGAGTCCACTGTACATGGTAATTATACCCTAAAATGATCACAAATAATTAGCCATTACCTCCAAGATACCTCTCCTCGGAGCATAGATAATCAAGAACTGAGCGACACGGGTCTGTTCTGTATCACGGTGACTGTTCTGACCATCTTCTCTCACCTGAACCCAACCTAACTGAGCATCTCTGTAGCCTATGAAGACATGTATAGCCTATTGTATGTGTACAAAAGGAATCCCCATATGCATACCCATATGTCAGAGAATTTCTTCATTTTTTCTTCCTGACACATGCCTTACAATACATTGCCATAAATTTTTTCTTGCATGTTTGTTTGGTTTATCTGTAGTGATAAAACTAATAACTTTTTAAAATATGTTAACATGTTGCAAAGTTTTAAAAATGTCAACTGTAGATTTGTTTGCTTTTCTATAGAAATCATCTCTCAGACTGTTTGTTTCCTAATTTTCTCATAGAGTGATTCCTTCTCACTTTACTTTAAAATATACACTAAGATAATGGAACATGTAGGTATATATTAGCAAAACTAGTTGACAATAGACCTTATCTCACCTGACCTTGACCATGTGAGACATTTTTCACCTTACCTTTCAATCATAAAACCACAAAATTTCCATTATGGCCTTATTGACCTTAACCTTGACCTTGTGTGAGCATATTGTCTTACCTTTCCACATTCTGATCGCAATGCCCTTCAACACATCAATCAATATGACTCGACCAAAGCTGTCTGTTGTCGCTACATAGTTATTATTGGGAGACAGGTACACAGTATCACCATGTCTACGCTTGTCAGGTAAACCAAATCTATAGGAGAAAGCAAGATGCATTGTAGACACCTCAGTGGTTTTGTTGAAATTTCTCTGCAAATGTTATTCTGAATGAAGACTGAGGGCATGTTATGAGTGTCCCTCATTTCATCTTGTATTTCAAAATTCAATCGACTTCCATATTGAAATTTTGAGATTTCATATATTATATATACCATAAAACACCTTTTACTTGCAAGCACTTTATTTTCGCATGAATTGAAGGGTATGACTTCACATGAAAATGAAAACCTCTCTTTCATAACTTGCCTATTGAACAGTAACTTGAACATGGCTTATTATCAAAATTATGTCTGTAAAACCAATCCAAGGTGAGATCATCGCAAATACAGAATTACACATAATAGAAGTACAAGAAACTTTCAGTGGTACTGTCCATAACTATGGTATCCAGAGCAGTATCATTAGGGCTTTATAGATCTGTATCGAGGACAACTAGTCCTACATGTAGCAATAGATGTCACATTTACAGCCAATCAAGGAATTTTCCTCATTTACCCCAAAATATGTTGTATTTACCTTAAACATAGAGGAGTAGCAGGTTCTATTTTGGGTCTTTGTTTGACTTCATCTTTTTGTTTACCTCCAAAACCTAGCCATCCACTGCAAACAAAGTATGAATGTATGTTACTAACATGTATATAAATATTTCTTGTATATATAATAAACATATGTTCATATATGCAAAAGAACCAAAAGAAAGATAGGAAAAATATAGATGAATTTTTCATAACATGTTACAAATAAATTTATTCGTGTATATGAAATCTTCCTACCTTTTTAAGGTTAAGATTTCTTTTTTCACTTACCTGGAAAAAGACGTAAGAGCTGACTTAAGTTCAAATAATCTGGCAGCAGACATAAAAGTTGACTTCAGTTTGACTTACATGGCAGCAGACATAAGAGCTGACTTCAG